>JAJAGP010000521.1:0-377335 GCA_025084515.1 Ancistrus triradiatus
TCCTACAATGTGGTTTCCTGGATTTTTTTTCTCATTTTGTCTCTCATAGCTGAAGTGTAGCTATGATAAAAATTATGGACCTCTCTCATCTTTCTAAGTAGGAGAACTTGCACAATCAGTGGCTGACTAAATACTTTTTTGCCCCACTGTATTGTCCACATTGTAGTTCTGCAATTACAGGCTGTAGTCCATCTGTTTCTCTGCACATTGTTGGCACCCTTTATTCTGTTCTCTAATCATCAAGGACAATCACAGATTTGGGTGGTAGATCATTCATGCTGTGATAAAGTAAATGTAAGGAACACTGCGGTATTGTTTTATTTGTATTTTTTATTACCATTCCAACTATTATCTGATTTGGGGTTGTACAAATAATCCAGAAGGACAGAGGACAAAATGCAGAGTGATTGACCAGACTTGAAATGACTGTCATAGGGCTGGGGGATATGGTAAAAATATTATATAACGAAAATAAAAGACATATTCTCGATACACGATACATGCTATCGCAGACAAAATGCGCCAATAGCGACAGATTTTTAAAAACTACTATTCAACTGTTATCTCGTACTTAGTAAAGTGATTTTTATTCATAATATGCTGCAGAACATCCAATTAATTGTTACTAATGACACTCTTTATAATGAAACATGCAGTTGGTCGGTGTTCTATAAACACTGATGAGATCCTCGATATGCTCAAAAAGGCATATTGTCTACCACGATAACAAAATTGATCATGATATGACCAAATATTGTCATATTGCCCAACCCTAGACTGTCATATACACTACATAGCCAAAACTTTATGGACAGCCAAATTTACTGCTAGAACAACCTTCAATCCTGTGAGAAGGCTTTGCACTGCATTTAGGAAAATGACTCTGAGTCACTAATGTTGGACAATAAAGCCCAACTTAAGGCAAAGCAACTGTAGGTGCATAAGGAAAAATAGCTTGTAACAATGATTACATGGGAAACCCATCTACCTCTTGGTAAGAACGAGATAACAGAGTCATCCATGTGTCCATACGAGTCCCAGTTTAACCAAGTATACACAAAATCAAGGAGCAAATATGTGTACAAGACACAGGATACTCCTTTCTCATGTGAACATCTTGACATGGTTGCGATTCGAAGTCTTAATTTCTGTTATTGTCTCTCTTAGTGTCATTACCTTTGGCCCAGTTCTCATCTTGCATTTGGATGTTTGCGGTAGACTGATATCTGTAGTTTGAGTGTGTGTATGTTTTGCTATGAGGTTGTCTAAACCTCTTTAATTCATGACAGAATGTTGGTGATACTCAGCTAGCAGTGCAGTGTGACTTGAGGAAATTTGCCTTTATACTGACTTTATAATTCCTTAGCAACTGATACACAGTTGGTTCTACAAGACCAGTCTGAACTTTACCCTGAATGAAATTTGGCAAGACATTTATCGTCTTATCATGATAAACATTTAAAGGAATTCCGTGTCTTAACTAGACATTACTCAATGACCATTATATCTCACTGAGCCTGGGTGGACATGGAAAAGTGCACTGTTCATGGGAACGTCAGAATTTACTCCGAATCAGAATGACTTTAGATATGAAAAACTATACACAATAAATAGTTTGGATAAGAAAAATGTTCATTGCTTGACTTTATTACAGTTTGCACAATAAATACCCTCAGTGAAAATACCATTTTGAAAAAAATAACAAAAAGGAGACAATATACAAGGTAGGAAATAATATCTAAAACTGCATTTTGTTATTAGATTTTTATCAGTGTTCAAATGCATTCAAAATAACATTTGCATCCCTAAACTGCACAACATGACTTTCAGATCTTTCCACAGCCATGAGCTTTCCACATGGCCATCATATCAAAGTGTATCAGAAAGAAGAAACAGTGGACAGTCTGCTCTAATCCCAAAAGCCACTTGCAGTCAAAATAGGAAATCATTTTAACTCGTCGGCGCAAAATCTTTTTAACTTATGGGTGCGCCTGTCGTGACCAGCTTGTAGTAGGCTCCTTTTTTAGCCATCAGCTGTTCATGTGTCCCTTTCTCTATAACAACACCTTGTGACATGACTGCAATAACATTAGCGTTCTGAATGGTGGAGAGTCTGTGGGCGATGACGATGCATGTGCGGCCTTGCCGAGCTTCGTCCAACGCTGCCTGAACCATCTGCACACAGAGAATTTTAAATACTTTTTAAAACATACATTCTACCGTGCACAGTCTAAAAGAAATATGACAATAAACAGTCTTTTGAATAATGCCACCGTACCTTCTCGCTTTCCGTATCCAGGGCAGAGGTGGCCTCGTCCAGAAGCAGAATTTTGGGGTTTCTGACGATGGCCCGAGCAATGGCTATACGCTGCTTTTGCCCTCTAGATAGCTGAGAACCCTGAGCTCCAACCGGAGTCTGATATTTCTGTGAACCAGCCAGTTTACAGACTCATTCAAAATGTTGCTCTTTCATATCGTTTATACCAAGACGTGAGATCTAGCGATACAACTTTTTTTCCTTCCCACAACTTGAACTTCTGGATTCTCACCTTTCTATAAAAGAGAATTTTGTGTACTCACATCAGGCAGGCTCATGACAAAATCGTGCAGATGAGCCTTCTTGGAAGCCTCTATAACCTCGTCCATGGGGATGGATCGTAAGTTATCTCCATACTGGATATTTTCTGCTATAGTGCAATCGAAAAGCACTGGTTCCTGAGATACAATTCCAATCTGAGACCTCAAGAAAGGAATATTAAAACTATGGGATGGGACTCCATCAATCAGCTGTCAGAAAAAAGTGAAATATATCAGTTCTGTTAATGCTGTATCAATTAAAAAGCTAAGTTAATTTTGGCTGTTATTAAGATTAAATTTGGGCACTACTACCCTGCTTGTTGAAGCAAATTTTAAACTGAATTTTATAATCAATCAGTCATCAGGAGTATCATCTCTCACCACTTGGCCTTGGTCTGGGTCGTAAAACCTTTCCAGTAACTGAACGCTTGTACTTTTGCCACATCCGCTGCTGCCTACAAAGGCAAGAGTTTGGCCAGGACTCACTTCCACCTCCAGACCCCTCAGCACCTGTATGTCAGGCCGGCTTGGGTACGTAAACTTGCAGTTCTTGAACTCGATCCTACCTTTAAAGTCTCCCTGCATGAGGTAAATACAGAAACCATAGATTAAACAAGATCAAAATGACATAGGCAGAAATATGTTAAATACACTGTGCCACCCCAACAGATTCTACATTAACTCCTGGATCCATCTCTTCTGGTGAATCTCCCTTCCATAATCAATTGCGTTTAAAGCATCTGTTGTTTTTAATTTAGCTATTCTGTTTGAAGGATCAGCATTAGTAGGATTATAGTTAGACTATCTAAGAAATGCAGCATTTCATTAATAGTAATAGTGTTTTATTTACAGTACGCAGTGCCCTTTCTAACATTTCTAAGCTGTTTTCGTGAGAAGATTAAGCTCTTTCAGTTGCTCCAGTTAGGGATCACCACAGCAGGTTAATCACATATTAGATTTGGCACGGATTAGCAACCCTCCCCATTTACCAAGGCTTGATACAAGCAATACTTTTTCCAATTTTATCCTCATTTTTTCCAGTTTTTTTGTAAATGCATGACTCAATCTTCACATTTCGACCTCGTGTATATATATATACACATATACACATACGTGTATATATATTAGTTTATATATTTGTATATATATATATATATATATATATACACACACACACACACACACACACACACACAACACACACGGGTGTGTATTATATATATAATATATATATATATATATATATAATATATATATTTAGTATATATATATGTATATATATATATATATATAGATATATATATATATATATATGTGGTGTTATATATAAAAATACAATAATAAATTAAAATTAATTATATATATATATAGAATATATATATATATATATATATATACTTATATATATATATATATATTATATAGATGATAAATATATATTTATAATAATGTTTATTAATTTTAGGCATTTTCAGAAAATGAATTGTGAAAGCTTTCACAAATCTGAAAAATGCCCTAAAACTCATAAAAATTGTATAAACAAATGTGTTTTATACAAAAATGTATCTTTCAAAGCTTTCAAAAATCGGAAAAATGCCTAAAAGCAATAAATATATATAAATAAATGGCTTTTTACTACTAATTTTATCTGTGAAAGCGGCTTTCAATAAATCAGATTAAATATAAAAAAATAAATAAACTTCATAATAAATATATATGTGAAAATCAGATTATGGCCTAAAAGTAATAAATAATATCATTACAAAACAAACAATTAGATGAGACAAAGTTATATCTGTGAAAAGTTTCAACAAATCAGAAAATGCCTACACACAAATACACAGTATGCAAACATAACTGCCTATTAGACAAGAATTATATCTGTGGATATCTTGTCAGAACTGATGGAGGGTAACTTTAACCTGTGCTGATTCTCTATAATGATCAGTTTTGAAGTTCTTTGGGCCTGCTTGGACGGTTTTATGGCGATTTAAATTAAAGAGACTTAATTATTTCACGTGTTATTTTTCCGTCCTCACGGTTTATACGAGCCAGACAGACAGAATTAAGACTGAAAAGTTTCTCAAATCAGCCTGGTCACTTTACTGCAGCTGTCAGTCATCTAAGTGGTCACCTTTAAAAGTTATAAGCTTTTGAAAATAAAGCCCTAAAATGTAATACCGAATGATTTCACTTTAGATGATGCCGTCACCTGAATTCACAAATCAGGACGAGCCAAATGTAGCATTAATCACAGTGTAAAGTGACTTTATCACGGAATGCAAGACGAAAAAAGCTCCGAATCGCAACCGCCAGCCAACTTTACTGCGGTTGGCCTTTTGGCTTCCCACTCTTTTTTATAGTTGCAAAGTCTTTTTTATTTACAGGTTCACTGCTCATTCTGACAGCATAAGGCTCCGCTCACAGCACACACGCTGCTCTGTCACTGACGTAGCTACTGCAATCGGGAGTTTGTATCAGTTTTGGCGCGTTATTGGCAAACGAGGCTGTGACTGGAATACGGGACTGGAGCTGTCCCGGCCGGGACAAATCAAAATTGCCCATAAATCGGGATGTCCCGGACAATACGGGACGGTTGGCAACCCTAGTAGCAAAGTAGTACAGTTGAAAATAAATTCTGGTGTAATTTTAACAATTTACTCGGGAAATTGAATACTAGTATTTGATCTTCATTTTAGCACACCGCAAGATCCTTTAAAAACGAATACAGGATGTGTAGCACCTTTGTTTGTAGCACAGTACAAACATGTTACTTGCATTTACTTCAAAATTTCTTACCATTTTTTTCCCCTCTGTCTGACTGATGCTGATTTGGGGAACTCTGTCCAGCAGTTTGAAGAGCTGAGTAGCAGCAGTTTTGGCTTTGGCATAATCCGGAGTAAAAGATGAAGCTCTTCCAAGAGCGGTCCCGCTCACTACAAGTGCAGAGATTACTCTGTGGAATTTAAACACACACAGTATGAATTCAAGCATACAGTTACTCCAAACTATTGCTCTGCTATACATCATATGCATTGCATTTTTGTGTGTTTATTAAATAGTGTTCAAAATAGCAATTTGTAACTGTACTATAGTCATGGGCAATGGACCATTGTATTGGACCATCAAAAACGGATCATTGTACTTTACAAGTGTATAATTAGTGCTATAGCTCACCTAAAAACAACCACATAGCGAAGTCCCTCATGGTTTACCAGATAGCCACCATATCTGAACGAGGCTGCATATGCCATGAAAATAACACACTGGGCAAAAGCAAAGCAGATGGCATAGACATGAGCTTTCTTCCTGGCAGCTTTGTAAGGGGCTTCCAGTTGTTCCTCATACAAAGTCACAAACTGTTTCTCTTTAGCTAAACCAGCAATGGTCCTAATGTTGGCCATAGCTTCACTGGACACCTGTAATATAAAATAAATAAAACCATTCAATATGTTAATTATATGTCAGTCAGAGGTGGGTTATGATTTCTCAAAACATTTTCTTCAAACCAAATTCCTTTATATTCACTCCAATGTTTCATTAAGGATGTTTATAAACAAGTAAAACAAGCAATCTTTATCACTACTTCACCTGTCCTGCTAACTCCATTGCTTTCTTGTCTTCATTAGCAAACCCAGTCAGCATTTTAGCTTGGACAACCCCTGAGAGTCCAATCAGAGGGAGGAAGCAGGTTACCACCAAACTCAACTTCCAGCTGAAGTAGTACGCAATGATAAAGGACACTCCAATATTTGTCAGGGAGTTCACAATCATGCCAATCTGAGAGCCGGTAGCCTGAAGCACAGAGTATTTTAATGAGAAAGTAACACTGGTTAGCACTGATTTTGTGTCATGCAAAAAATATCTTTTTCTGATGTAGTTTAGCAAACTGAACTCAGATTATTTTACTCATAACCCATGTTTTGTTTCTGTATATTCACATATCGTTACATATAGTACTTGTACCAGTGTTCTACAACATTTGAAAGAAAACGTCGAACAAACACAGATATTTTCATTGTTCGTGAAGTGCAATAGCTTTTTATTGAAAGCTTAGATAAGTGAGTCAGCAGGGGCCTGCAGAAAGGCTTAGGCTTCTCAAAGCATAGGCTAAAGGTACAAGCCATATGCCTTTTGCCAATGCTATGGTTTGAAACCAAAATCTGCATTTGTATTGCTACTTCTGCTTGACTTAATCAAAAGCTACTGTTAAATAACTTAATTTAAAATCTGGCCAGTAGTCTATAATCAGGAATGAACTGTACCAGAGCTCCAAAACCATGGCACCCACTGACAAATTATTATTATTATTATTACTATTATTATTATTATTATTATTATTGTACATATAACTGCTTTGTAACTTCAAAAAATCTTTAAAAACTGATTCACCACAAAACTCACTGAGGTTCACCTATTTTAGTTTGTAGGTCAAAAAAGTTAAAATTTCTTGCTTAGTGAACCTTTTATAGACCCTATCTAAAACATTTTCCTACAGTGCAATGCAACATAAAACTGTTGATGCATCCTCTCAAAAGCAGGCCAGTTTAAACCAGTTTAAAATATGTTTTTGTTATACAGCTAAATCAGTTGAACTATATAAGTCACGTCTACTAACCCCTTGCACCATAGATGCGTCAGTAGCCAGTCTGGTGGTTAGGGCTCCGGGGCTGTTAAAAGGATTATCAAACCAGCCCATCTCTTGCTGCAGCATAGCCTGGAAACCAAGTTTCCTCAGTCTGCGAGTCAGTAGCTCTCCAGATTTGGCAAAAGCATAACCCTGAAAGATATTAAGTTCAAGACCATTAAGTTGAACTTACTTATTACATGGTCATACACACAGAAGTAGGTAGCACATACCGATAGCTGCACTTCATTGTATACATTGGGTCAGAGGAACATTACAAGGTAGCAAATGGGTGTTAATCAAAGTCAAAGTTAGATTTAGTGGTGTGAAAAAGTGTTTGCCCCCTTCCTGATTTCCTAATTTTTGCATGTTTGTCACACTTAAGTGTTTCAGAACATCAAACCAATTTAAATATTATTCAAAGAGAACACAAGTAAACACAAAAATGAGTTTTTAAATGAAGGTGTTTATTATTAAGGGAGAAAAAAATCCAAACCTACATGGCCCTGTGTGGAAAAGTGATTGCCCCCTAAACCTAATAACTGGTTGGGCCATCCTTAGCAGCAACAACTGCAACCAAGCGTTTGGGATAACTTGAGTCTTTTACAGCATTGTGGAGGAATTTTGCCCACTCATCTTTGCAGAATTGGTGAACCTTCCCAGGAGTGGGCGGCCAACCAAGATTACCCCAAGAGCGCAGCGACGACTCACCCAAGAGGCCCCACAACAACATCCAAAGAACTGCAGGCCTTGCTTACCTCAGTTAAGGTCAGTGTTCATTCCTCCACCATAAGAAAGAGACTGGGCAAAAATGGCCTGCATGGGAGAGTTCCAAGACGAAAACCACTGCTGAGCAAAAAGAACATTAAAGCTCGTCTTTCGAATTTCTTTGGATCTCGGCATGATGTGTAGCTTTTAAGGATCTTTTGGTGTACTTCACTTTGTCAGGCAGGTCCTATTTAAGTGATGTCCTGAATGAGAACAGGTGTGGCAATAATCAGGCCTGGGTGTGGCTAGAGACCATGAACTCTATAGTTAATTATGTTTTAACAAGGTGGGGGGCAGTCACTTTTCACACAGGGCCATGTAGGTTTGGATTTTTTTTCTGTCTTAATTATAAACACCTTATTATTTTAAAAAACAGTTAAAGAATGCCAACAACGCTGCTGGGCTATAAATGGCACCAGGAAGCCCCCCCTGGACACCAGAGCTGACAGGGACTTAAACATTACTCTGTAACCTCACCTGCTATACCAAAAGTTACAGCACTGATTATTAAGGAGTCCAAGAGACTCCCTGGTGCCATATTTAGCCCAGCACTGTTGTGTGTATCACTGCTGTTCATAAAAGTCCAGACAAGCTCCATGCACTTGCAGGCACGTGAAACTCTGTACACCCTGTTGGTTGACTCAGACTAAATTCGATAGTGTCTCAGTCTAAAGACCCTACTGGATTCCTTACCTCTCAGGACTGGCTCTGTTATTAAGGTGCAAACCACGTATTAGGGAAATGGCACTTAACTCATTTTGTCTGGGATCTTAATATTGTTTCATATACTGTGTATGCAATATGTAAAATCCATAATAAAGACATGTAAAATCTTACTTGTAAGAACTGTGAGAAGAAACTCAAAACTCCCACACAGGCAAACAGAATACAAATCCCATTGATCTGCGAACGCTGCTGACTAAGGTCTGTGATTGCAAATGTCTGCAAAACATAGTCAGTATCATCTTTATTTCATTGCTACAAGAGGTAAGGCTAAAATGGATAAAATTTATTGTTTTTTGCCAAATATTCATTCAATTTGAATTTGATGCCTGCAACACGTTCCAAAACAGTTGGGACAGGGGCAAAAAAACTGAGAAACTTTAGGAATGCCCAAAAAAACATCTGTTTGGAACATTCCACAGGTGAACAGCTTCATTGGAAACAGGTGAGTGTCATGAGTGGGTATAAAGGGAGCATCCCCGAAAGGATCAGTCGTTCACAAGCAAGGATGGGGCGAGGTTCACCACAAATAGTCCAACAGTTTAAGAACAACGTTTCTCAATGTGCAGTTGCAAGAAATTTAAGGATTTCATCATCTACAGTCCATAATATCATCAAAAGATTCAGAGAAATCTCTGCAAGTAAGCGGCAAGGCCGAAAACCAACACTGAATGCCCGTGACCTTCGATCCCTCAGGTGGCACTGCATTAAAAACCGGCATCATTCTGTAACGGATGTTACCACACGGGCTCAGGAACACAGTTCGTCGCTCCATCTACAAGTGCAAGATAAAACTCTATCATGCAAAGTGAAAGCCTTATATCAACAACATCCAGAAACGCCGCCGGCTTCTCCGGACCCGAGCTCATCTGAGATGGACTGACCAAAGTGGAAAAGTGTCCTGTGGTCTGACGAGTCCACATTTCAAACTGTTTTTGGAAATCATGGACGTCGTGTCCTCTGGCCCAATAGGAAAAGGACTGTCCGGATTGTTATCAGTGCAAAATTCAAAAGCCAGCATCTCTGATGGTATGGGGGTGTGTTAGTGCCCATGGCATGGGTAACTGGCACATCTGTGAAGGCACCATTAATGCTGAAAGGAACATACAGGTTTTGGAGCAACATATCCTGCCATCCAAGCCACATCTTTTTCAGGGACGTCCCTGCTTATTTCAGCAAGACGATGCCAAGCCACATTCTGCACGTGTTCCAGCAGCGTGGCTTCGTAGTAAAGGAGTGCGGGTTCTAGACTGGCCTGCCTGCAGCCCGGACCTGTCTCCCATTGAAAATGTGTGGTACATTATGAAGGGCAAACTGCGACAACGGAGACCCCGGACTGTTGAGCAACTGTACTTGTACATCAAGCAAGAATGGGAAAGAATTCCACCTACAAAGGATCAATAATTAGTGTCCTCAGTTCCCAAAGTTCTCAAAGTGAGTGAATATTTGAAAAAATCAATACAGTTTATCCGTTTGAACATTAAATATCTTGTCTTTATAGTGTATTCAATTGAATATGGGTTGAAAAGGATATGCAAATCATCGTATTCTGTTTTTATTTTTGGGGTTGTATACAAATGACCTCACCCCTAGAATCTGGCTGAATAAGAGGGCGTAGATTGGGTTGACGGATCCATTTATGGCTGCTCCCAAAGAACCGAATAACATGTACGGCCACTCAGGTTTGTTGTACTTCAGAATTCGTCTTAATGTTGCTGGCTTAGTTGACTCCACATCATCCCCCATATCACTTTCCTACAACGATATAATTATTAAAAATAAGTTACGACTAAAGAGAAAAAAACAGAACGAAATGTATAAACGTTGCAACAGATTACACATTGGTGATTTAAATACTCTGAATCACCATAAAGTAATATGAAATATATTTCATTAATGAATTTATTTTCCTATTCTAACAACGCTTATGCTAGTCAGGGTCGGCGGGAAGAGGAGATGGGCGCCGGAACCCAGAATTCAATAAACAGGACATCAGTCTATTGTAGAACTCAACAGGAGTCGCCCCATTTGGCTTCCTCTTCCTCAAACAACCGGCCTAACACTCTGCGACACTCCTCACTGGATGGCCTTGAAATGTAGTTATTTTATGTCTCTTAGGTTCTTGATCATATTAAGTCGGTTTAAAAAGATATTACCGTGGCTTCACCGAAAGTCTCCATTCTGAAATTGTCCGAATCCATAGTCAATTTTCCAGATATGGCATCCATAAGGCTGTTTGATATTATAGACTGCGACCTCGTCTGCAAAGATTGCCTGCAGGAATTTTGATTAATTTCAGAATTAAATATAGTACATATAAAGTAGTTTTGCCATAAATAAAAGGAAAAGGGGACGACCTGTTTATTCTTTTATACCTTAAACTAGACTGAAAGCTTCCTCTGCTGAATTTTCTAGTTTTCTCCAACCTGTCATCCTCTTCAATGGTATTCTCATAAGCTGATGAGTTAATAAGACAATCAAAAGAATATATTACAAAAGAAATTCATAAATATCACAATTCACACGTCATGTTTATGGTCTACTCACTGTCATCTGTTTGTTGTTTAGAGACTTCATTTCCTTGGTTCTGGAGCGTAACGAGCGTGAAATAGACCCCTTTTTTCTCCATCAGGTCATTATGTAAGCCCCTTTCCACTGCACGGCCATGCTCGAAGCCCACGATCACATCAGCATTACGGATCGTAGACAAACGATGAGCAATACTGATGGTGGTTCTGCCCACGCGAGCCTGACCAATAAGAACAGAAAATTAAGCTACGCACCAAATTACGTAACAATAATAATAAACCACAGATATCACACCACATTATGTCACCTTGTCCAGAGCCTCTTGCACTATGGCTTCACTCTCGTTGTCCAGGGCTGAGGTGGCCATGTCGAGCAGAAGGATTTTAGGATTTCTGACTAGTGCCCGTGCGATTGCAATCCTCTGCTTCTGACCTCCACTCATCTGCCCTCCACCCTCTCCAACGAGCGTGTTAAACTTCTGCATCGAGGAAACATTGTGTTTTAACTGTGACTCCAACCCATTATAAAACACTACATTAAATGTATGGCTGTTTATTATAAATGCGATTACAAAGATAGTACGTTTATAAGATGTGGCAGACACATTTATCAGAGGAGCAGTTGAACAATGGGGCAGTTGTCAATTTGTCAATTGAGCTCACAACCTTGTTATTATAACTTCAGAGCTGTATCCAATAAGCCACAACTGTCCAAGAGGCTCTTCTCGTTCAGTACCCAGCCAATGGAAAAACTATTTTTATTTTTAATCGTCTGAGCTTAAGATTGTACAGTGGTGCCCGAAAGTTTGTGAACCCTTTAGAATTTTCTATATTTCTGCATAAATATGACCTAAAACATCGTCGATTTTCATACAAGTCCTAAAAGTAGATAAAGAGAACCCAGTTAAACAAATGAGCCAAACATATTATACTTGGTCATTTATTTATTGAGGAAAATGATCCAATATTACATATTAGTGAGTGGCAAAAGTATGTGAGCCTTTGCTTTCAGTATCTGGTGTGACCCCCCTGTGCAGCAATAACTGCAGCTAAACGTTTCCTGTAGCTTGTTGATCAGTCCTGCACACCGGCTTGGAGGAATTTTAGCCCATTCCTCCATACAGAACAGCTTCAGCTCTGGGGTGTGTTTGGTGGGTTTCCTCACATTAGCTGCTCACTTAGGTCCTTTCCACAACATTTCCCATTGGATTAAGGTCAGGACTTTGGCTTGGCCATTCCAAAGCATTAACTTTATTCTTCTGTAACCATTCTTTGGTGGAACGGCTTGTGTGCTTCGGGTCGTTGTCTTGCTGCATGACCCACCTTCTCTTGAGATTCAGTTCATGGACAGATGTCCTTTAGAATTCTCTGATATAATTCAGAATTCTTTGTTCCATCAATGATGGCAAGCCATCTTGGCCCAGATGCAGCAAAACAGGCCCCAAACCATGATCCTACCAACACCACCATGTTTCAAACAGATGGGATAAGGTTCTTATGCTGGAATGCAGTGTTTTCCTTTCTCCAAACATAACACTTTTCTTTTAAACCAAAAAGTTTCTATTGGGTCTCACCCCATCCACACAAACAGTGTTTTCCTTTCTCCAAACATAACACTTTTCTTTTAAACCAAAAAGTTCTATTTGGGTCTCACCCATCCACAAAACATTCTTCCAATAGCCTTCTGGCTCGTCCACGTGATCTTTAGCAACCTGCAGACGACCAGAAATGTTCTGTTTCATATATATATGACTACTAAAAGTCTTGTTGACTCGGACTCGGCTTTAGCAATCTTGACTACATTTAATTATTGACTAACATTTATCCAAACCACAATCATTAGTACCTTTGTAGATATTTGACCATACTTTGGACTGTAGTTGCTCACTGATTAAGGTACCAACCAACTGAGTAAAAGAATATGGGGGTTAAAGTTCCACCAGTACAAAGCTGTCATTTTTGGGCCCTTTTTGGGCCTAAACCCTCAATTTCTTGGAATCTAGCCTTTCTCAACTGTAAGTAGTGCTGGATCAGAACATGTCTTAAATGCTAGAACTAGAAGATGTACCTGTGGCAGGTCCATGATAAAGTTATAAGCATTAGCCTCTTTGGAAGCATGCACGATGTCCTCCATGGTGACTCCTGGTCGGCCATAGCGGATGTTCTCTTCAATAGTGGTAGCAAAGAGGACCGGTTCCTGCTCTACGATGCCTATCAGTGAACGCAGCCACTGGATGTTCAGGCTCCGAATGTCATGACCATCCAAAGTGACCTACGATCGGAGACAGATTGTCTGCATACTTTAGCTCTGTAGTCTATCAAACAAGCAACTATTTTAATCACTAATGACACAATTAAAGAGGAATGACTTACCTTTCCTTTTTGAGGATCATAAAATCTCTGAATGAGTTGGACTGCAGTACTCTTTCCAGTTCCACTAGGTCCAACAAACGCTGTTGTCTCCCCGGCTTTAACTAGCAGGTCTAAATCATCTAAAATCTACAAGCAAAGGAGAAGTGTAAATGTAAACGTTTACAACAGCTGAGGTTGTAAGCTAAGGGTACAAAAACAGAGCTGTCTAACCTTCACGTCAGGTCTGGATGGATAGTAAAACTCAACAGTGTGGAACTCGATATCACCTGTCACCTTCTCTAGTTTGTGTCCTTCCTCAGAGAAACAATCAATCTCTGGTTCCTGGGTGAGAAGTGATGTGGCGACTTAAAGCATTGACTGCGTTCAATTCAGAAAACTGATGTTAGAACGGGTAGCTGTGTAAGTCTTACCCTGTCTATGGTGTCGAAGATGGCTCTGGCAGCAGCACGGCCAGAAGCAAAGGCCTCTAGACATGGGGATGCTTGACCCAGACCCATTGCGCCCATGAGGACACCAAAGAACACCTGAATATAAAACAATAGCATCAGACGTGGGTAGTCAATATCCTTAAGTAAATGTACTCTTACTTTAAATAAAAGTCATCTAAAACTGCTTGAGAAGAGTAAGAATAATATAACGTATAATAAAAGAATAATAAAAATAATAACGTACTTAGTTAACAAACTATGGAGGTAGTAAGTGAATCTAAATGAAAGGACACAGCCCATGTAGGGAGCACACAAATGACATATGACATGATTTTGCATAGAATTTAGAAATAATGAAGCAAAACATTTGCCACATGGAAAAGGTTTGTGATTCTTTAGAGATGATTTACTGGTATTTCACAATGTCTTTAAATTAATGTCTAATTTAAGAGGTTTAAAGTTTATTGGAATTTAAAAAGCTTTTTGCATGAGACTAGATCCTGTTTACATGATGAATAATGATGTAGTACGTATAGGATGCCTTACATGCAAAAAACACCATTCAAAATTAAGCGATTAAAAAAGCTGCAATATAGATTTTTAAAAACAAAAAACGTAGGCAAATTAAGCAAGCACAGATTGCGCAAAAACGTAGAAACAGAGTGCATACTAACAGAAAGTAAATGGAAATAAGCAATACATCACAATTAGTACTGTCAAATGATTAACATTTCCTGTATATTCTGACTCTATTCTAATAAAAAAGACTGAGAAATAATTATATATGGTCATTATACCGTTGCTAAAACAATCTAATGGTGGCCTAAGACTTTTGCACAGCACATATCGGTGTTAAAACATTATCACGTTCATAATATAACCATAATATGTAAGGTACCTGTATGAGCGTTCCAGGTGAGAGCTCTCCGGTCTCAATGACAAGCTTCGAGCCATACCAGAAGGCTAGGGCATAACACAGGAAGATGATGCACCACAGGTATCCCTGAAATACCCCAATGATCGTCCCTTTCTTCACCCCCCAGCTCTGGGCCTCCTCGAGATTCTTGTCATACCTGGAAATAACACAGACTATATATGTTACAACTGTGGGTTGATTAGGAATAATTGTAGGCTTCCATATTTGACCACACCTCTCAGCCTCTTTATTTTCTCCTCCAAATGCTGCGACTGTTCTGATTGCAGAAAGCACTTCATCCGCCACAGCCCCTGCTTTACCGTAGGCTTTCAGCTCACGGCCGGTCAGTCTCGCAACGGCCTACAAACACATGACTTCTGTTATCTCTCTTTAAAAGTTGAAAATAATATGAGATAAAAGCATAATGACTTACCATTGCCATAAGTCCTGCTGCCAATCCAATCAGAGGACTTACTGCAACCACCACCAGTGTCAACTTCCAACCTCCAATAAAGCCCACCAGAAAACCAGCGATGAACGTTGCAATCCTTTCAATGAAGATGGCCACTTGATCTGCTATCGCGTTGTTGATTTTATTGATGTCACTATTTACAGAGACAAAAATGCACTATTACATTTCTGCTGAGGGCCTTTGTGACCAATTGGCAGAACCAAGATTTCTTCTGATTAGTAGCCACCTTAATCACTGGTCCATCTCTGTTTTTAAGTTTGAAATATTTTTTAAATTAATCCAATAAATATGAAGTAAGCCATAGGTGCTCAGGTGTAATGAATTTAATGAATTTGTTGTCATATCCGCTTAATCCTGCTTAGGGTCCTGAGAAAGCTGGTGCCTAGCTGGCGACACAGGGGGCAATGCAGGAACAACCCTAGACAGGGAACCCAAGCCATTGTAGGGCACACACTCATACTAAGGGCACCAAAAAACCCACCAACAACAAAAATCAGTCTATGGAAGCTGTCAAGTTTTTTTTTGCCTTACAGTGAGAAGACCCTGGGTTCGATCCCAGGTGGAGAGGTCTGGGTCCTGCCTGTGTCTGCACGGGTTTACTCTGGGTACTCTGGTTTCCTTCCACAGTCCAAAGACATGTTAACTGATGTCTCTAAAGTGCCTTTAGTGTGTGATTGGCGCCCTATCTAGGATCGGTCCTGCATTGCACCCTATGCTGCCGGCTAGGCACCGGCTTTCCCACAACCCTTAACTGATTAATTAATCGGATAAGAAAATAAATGAATGAATGTTTAACTGACGTTTAATCAAATAAAATGATGTATATTACTCAGATATTCTTGTGTTCAGCTCTCCAACGGAATTGCAGTCAAACCATCCAATCTCCATGCTCATGATCTTCCTAAAGTAGATTTTACGAATTTTCTGCGTTTGCCTTGCAGCTGCCAAAACCCACAGAGCGATCTGAAATAATAAACAGAGGATGCTTTCGGTTTAAATATCACATTAAGTCATTTATGCTGTTGTGATCCTATGTGAAGGGTAAACGAGAAGAAATGTAGCTGCACCTGAAAATAACTAACAATTAGCACCCCCAGTCCGATGCCAACATAATAATAGGCGAACATGGTCATCTCACCCTCAATGTCCACCCTGTGTTAGAGACACAAGCAGATATCGATACAGAGTTCAGTTTGTCATGTCATTCTTGGCTACAACTTGCGTTCTAAAGACAAAATGTTAAAGTTAAAAGCCAGTTCTAAGTACACCTACCCACACAGCACAGTTCTGTTATCTTCCTGTTCCACAGCAGTCCCATTGATCCAGGTGACCGTGTTATTGGTGCAGGTTTTGTTTGGATCCGACAGCTCCTGAATCTCCAGGTCATAGGACACAAATGTGTTGGTCATCTTGCTGTAGACAAGCAGCATGAGGGGAGCGGCAGCACCGTGTACAAGTGCACAGAAACTTCCGATCACCATCATCAGGATGTCCGTCGATGTCGCAAAGCGGAACAGCTGGAAAAATCCAACTCCTAGCACTTTCTCTTTCTTCTTCTTCTCCTTCTCATCCCTTAAAATATAAATAATATGACTGTTACTTTTTGGGTTACCACTGATATAGATTTGTAGATGGACACATTTACTGACTGACATACGTAAAGACTTCATACTCACCCTTTTTCCTTATCTGTGGTAAATAGGAAATGAGTTTACAAGCATGAACACATGAAACTCCTTCATTTAAAATATCTTATTTAGTGAAAAAAAAAGGCAAATTATTATACTTACTGTCATTGTCTAGAGATTTCTCTGCACTATTTGTAGTTTCTTTCATATTTAACCCGTCTACTCACAATCTGTTGGAATATAACACATATCATATGCAGTCACAAAGTGATTGTCTCTTAACAAAACACATCCTGACTACACTAAACACCACATGTTACCAAATAAACAGCTAAACACAGGAATCCTCTCACCTCTTGACTCAGAAACAAAAGTGTACCTGTGGAAAATTAGAAGAAATGTACAATATTAAAACGTTGTGATCTATCACAGGTAAATCTAACAATACCATATTTCACCACCCAGAGGACAACATCCTGTAAAAAAGTCAAAGCAAACATCCTACTCTTTTGACCCCAGTCATGCTCCATAATTGGTTGATTAATAGCACCTTCATTTCACTTGCTCCAGGAGAGTCACACTGGCTTGGATGCCAGCTTTGAGTGTGCAGGATCTACAGGCCCAGCTGCAACAGCTGTGGGCACAAGTGCCATTGGTATGCCTCCATGCCCAACTGTATCCCATCTTGTATCCAGGCTAGGGGCGGCCTAACAGTGTACAAGAACTCCTTTCTATTGTACATACTGTTTTCCCCAATAAACACAAGCATTTTTGGCAATGAGTGTACATATCACCTACTCCTACTTTTACGCATTTGTTCAAAGTGACATACAACTCATACAATCCAAGCAAATCAAAGTTAAGGGCCTTGCTCACAGGCAGAACAGTTCCAGCATGACAGAGCCAAGAACTGAAGCCTAGACCTTGAGGTTAATATTCTGGTAATATTCTGGGTTCATAGTCAAAGAGTCTTATGGTGATCAGAGACGTTGGGTTGCTGTCTTCTGCCGCTCGTGGGGTTGCCAATGTCTCATGTGATCCCTCTTGGCTGTGTTTCCTACCATTTCTCCTCTTTCTAAGCTTTTAGCTATGCTGCTATAGCTAATGCTTCCGAGGTCCTCCATGCTAAAACTTGGTCATGATTTGAACATGGCATCAGTGATTGTTAATAAACACTTTGCTCTTAATCAATAACTAATTACATTTCTGTTTTTCTCTCTGAGCCTGTGTTCCGGCAGTTCGGGCCCCACACATGATGTTCATCTGATGGGCTCCAACTTCAACTGCTTTCCGTCATCAGCTCCCAGCCCCATCATAACCCGGGCCACTTATGCCGATGTGCATATACTTTCACTTCTATTCGCACTTTGACTTCCATGACTTTACATTGCTCTTAGATTATCATCTAAGCCGCCCAAGTAGGTTGGGTCCCTTTTAGTCTTGGTCCCTCCCAGTTTCTTCCTAGAACTAGGGATTTTTTCCTTGCCATTTGTCGCCCTAGGCTTGCTCAATTTGGGATTGGACGTAGTTATTAGGAGATAATCTAAACTTGTAAAGTTGCTTTGAGACAATGCTCCACTGTACAAAGTGCTATATAAATAGATCTGACTTGACTTGACTTGACTTGGTACCTCAACCGCTGTGCCACCACTATCCCACTATCCTAATGTAATATGTCACTATCCTAATGCAGGTCGTGTTTAGGTTTATTGAATTGTTTCTTTGAAATATTTGCCCTTCCCCTTGGCTTTTTGTTTGCTTGTTTATTTAGTCTTTATTAAACACTTTCAGCAATTATTTACAACAGACACAAGGTTACATCGATACGTAAGGCTACTTCAAAACAAGTCATACATACTCAGATCGGGTCAATTCAGCATACCTAATGCATGTCTTTGGACTGTGGGAGAAAATCGGAGCACCAGAGTAAACCGACGTGGACACGGGGAAGACACGCAAACTCCACACTGGGGATGGCAGAGCTGTGAGGCAAACACTAAATGCTGCGCCATCGTGCCGCCCTTTGTACTACAGTAAGACTCTGTAAGGGAATCCTATCTGGGATCCACACATTACAGAAAGTAACATTTAGTGATCACTAATGACTAACATAATATTTTTCCTAAAATATTGTACGCATTTTTGGGGGATGTTAGCGCAGCAGACTGTTTTAAAAAACAGGTATGTTTTAAAAATGTACTTGTACGGCCTGGCCTGTGTGTAATCATCGCAGCTTTTATGTCATAAAACACACCTTTTATGATTAGTAGGGCTTATCATAGTTTTGTAGCTTATTCATTAATCATTGCGGATTCATTAATGTGGTCAAAAATTATAATTATTGCTTAGCTTTTAAATATTTTAATGTGAAGCATTAATACTCAACATGTAAATCAAAAATAAAGAGTATAGATTATTATCATAAGCATAGTCCTTCTTAAACCTTGTGTAGATTGACTACTTGCCAAAAGCAACTTGCCCTAATTTAACTCTCCCAAGACTGTTAACTACTTATAAAATAACTTTCCAGAGCTTTCTTGTGCTGTTTACTGGCTAGTTTGCATATCACACAGTTTTATGATCAGATACTGTATATACCACTAAATAAACTAACAACTTCATAAAAACAAACCATACTTAGTAATTCGTATATATTGGATGATTAATGCCAGCATCTAACATACCTTAAGAAAAAGACTGACGATATAAAATGAGAGAAAATGTACTAACCTGCTGTGTGTCCTCTGCCTTTCCCAGCAGTGCTCACACTGAATGTGGTCACTATCAGTATCATCAGTGCAACTTTAAACTGCTTGAGAGATTATGCAATCACTGTTCTGGCCCCGCCTATCTACCCCACTATTAGACTGATAAGATATTTCCTCTGTCATGGTGAGGCCAAGATCTTTGGTAAACGTCTCTAACGTTAAGTATGTGAATCTGTGAATCTGCCTGTGGCCAATTAATTCCCGGATAGGATCCAGAATACCCAGCTCACACTGTCACCCATACCAACATAAACCGTGGTAACCTTAAAATGATTTGCGTTGCTGTTTAGTAGCAAGCCTTACTTCAGATTTAAGGCTCAGCATTTGTGTTATTTACTGAGCCCCTAACACAGAAAGGTTTGTGGGGAACACGTCGTCATGGTACAAGAGTACAGAGTGAGGCATCATGCGTTAGTTTTCCTATAACCCGCGTTAAAGGGACAAAATTTGCAACACATCATTTACCTTTAGATCATCGAACAGATCATTAGCACCATATAAAGATCTCGTAACAATGCTATTAAACCTAATGGCCTCTCGGGTCAGTGAACTTGTTTTACGACTCGCATCTCTAATATCAAACTTTGGAAAGAAATTCCAATCTGTGACTATTCCAATAAGTATCTAGCTTCCAATGAAGGTGTCTAGATATTGCCTCAGTTTTAATGCAAGGCAAATACAGAAAGCAAAACACTATGATCTGTACAAAATAAAGAACGTGCTACTCTTTAAAAGACAGATGGCAGTATTTAATATTTCACACGGATTGATGGCCCTCGTTTCCTGGTTTTAATTAAAATCAACCTTGTTTAGATGATGACCTAAAATGTGTCGGTCAGGTCAGTGCCCGTTCGGTGACTAACTGTACTGTGTATATCAACTTAGGCCTGGTTCATTATCAGCAATTAACAGCTCCGCAATTAAACTATGATACACCCTGATCATAAAACTTATATCGTACTGGCTGTACATCCTGCTGTGACATGCTACGAGCTTCTCGCCAGCATATTTAGTCTTTTTTATGTAATAGCATTCAGCACATTTTATAAAAGTGATACATCATATACTACACAAACCACTGTAAGAGTGTAAATGTGTTAGATCAGCGGTTCTCTTTTTCTGCAGGGCCCCCATTTTGTACATGTGAATATTTTCGAGCCCTTCACACGCGTCCATGTCTTTTGAGTTCATACAAATTGCTAAACTTCTTATTGAACAAAATGAAAAGTGGCAAATCGGCTTTACAGTGGAATTAGTGACATGCATTGTGTTCAAAATTTTTACTGTGTATTCATAGCACTCATTTGCCTTGCTGTACGATAGTTCCATTCCCCTCCATTTTGAGAACCACTGAAGTACAGGTAATGTAAATGAATAACATCTAGTGTTCTATGAATATTACAAATGTAGAAATAAATTTCTTGTAAAGCTATTCAATAACCTCGGTATCTCACCAAACTTATCTCTCGCCACCTGTGATGGCAGGACGGATTTCCCTCTGTGCACTTTCCCTCAAAATTCCGCCAACCTCGGCTCTCGCCCTTGCCATTCTTGAAATGACAAATGTCACCAATGCCGAAATAGCTCAGTTGGGAGAGCGTTAGACTGAAGATCTAAAGGTCCCTGGTTCGATCCCGGGTTTTGGCAAGTGCGACCCATGTTTCTTTGTTCCTAGTTGATCCATGAGCCTTTGTTGTTTAGAGAAAAGGTCCAGCGTTCAAATCCCACCTCTGCCAAGCTGCCACTGTTGGGTCCTTGAGCAAGACCCTTAACCCACAATTGCTTGGATTGTAAGACTGTATAATTTGTAAGTCGCTCTGGATAAGGGCGTCTGCTAAATGCTGTAAATGTAAATGTGATGTAAATGTCTTGCCAGGAGTGAAGTTCTACATCATTACGACGCCAAGTTTTCAAACCGGTCGGTAAATGTTACTTTATTTCTACTGACAGAGTCGCCTTCCCTGCTCTCTCCTCAGCTGGGAGCTCACCTTGCCAGTGGATCTTGACCCTGCTCGCTCTGCTAATGCCTTGCTAGCTTGCCCTGTCCTAAAGCATGATTGCAGGTCACATTTACAATATAATACCTGTAAAAAACTAAGAAAGGTTTCAACAACAATCTGACAAATGTTCTACAGTACTTTATACCTTTAAAATGGCAGTTAAAAGCCCCCAAATGACAGTACACGCTCAAACCTATGTACACATCATGATTTCGTCAACTGTTTCGATATTTGCTCGTCCTTAGCTCACCGTAATGCCATTCCTGTCCACCAGATGTCGCAATCAATGACGTTGCAGTATATAGTCCCTGGTAATCGGTTTCAGGTCTAACTCTTCTGTCTAATCCAAGACCCCAGAGTCATGTTTTCCAAAATTCAAAAAAGTTGTTAAGTACAATTCTGGGTTCAGACCTGTTTCCCGGCTAGGACTTTATTTACAAGTGCTGCCAAAATGAATCTTTTGACGCATTTAAAGCAAAAATGTTTTTATTGGCGTTTGGGACTGTGGCCTATCGGTTAAAGCCCTTAAGCAGCAATTGCTTGGATTGTATCAATCGTAAGTCACTCTGGATGACAATGTTTGCTAAGTGACAAATGTAAATGACATAAATGTTTGATGCCAAACTCTAACGCTACTCTGCCATCTTCAGGACAATAAACGTTACTGCACAAATTTCGTACACCAGAAACTAATCTATCGTACAACGAGACATTAAGAATTCCTAAACCAGGGCACAAAAACACATTTTACTTGTGGTGGACGTGCTGTGATTCAACTTCAGTTGTAACATTAGGTATATACAATGTAGAGTAACAAAACAAAAATAGTATATTTCTAAAAAAAATTAGGGTAATGACTTACTTGTAGACATCCTTCTCAGGAATAACCTAAAATGTGTCGAACATGTCAATGCCCACTCGGTAAACAACTGGTGTGTATATTAACTTGAGCTTAGTTCATTATCAGCCATTAATCATCTCCTCAAAAACAGACGTGACATACCCTAATCATAAATCTTATATCACATTGGCCAGGTGATGTGCTATGAACTCTTCAGCCAACATGTCTTTTTTTGTAATCCAATACACACTATTTATACCTAGAAAAAATCATCACACCCTGTCAAAATCTTTCCCCTTTGCCATGTTAGAATTTAAAAATTACATTCGAAAATGATTATCAGTTCTTAAAAATAAATGACCATTGCGAATTGCCCAAGTTCAACCAATAACCTTCCAGATCTCACCAGGCGAATTATCCACACATCTGACATCAGTTGTAGTAGTTTTTATTAGTTCAGATTAAAAGCTGCTATTTCTTGGATTGGTCACTAGATATTATACAGGATATTAGCAAGATTCTTCAATATATTAACTCTAACATCAAGTAGTTTAGCAAAACTACCAACTAGAAAACAACAGACAAAAATAGTATGATGGTGCAATACTTACAGCCAGTGTTTCTCAATCCTGGTAATGGCGCCCCACCGCTCTGCACAATTTAGTGCTTCTCCTGTTTAAACACATCCACTTTAACTCAATAACTGGCTGGTTAATGAGCTCAGTAGTTGGATTAGGTGTGTTGAGAGCAGGAAAAAACTTAACCATGCAAAGCGGTAGGGCGCCAGGACCAGGATTGAGATACACTGCCATAGAGTCACATCACAACCGCATTTACAAAGAAAAAAGTCAAGAACACAACTGCATTAAGTCAGAACGCAAATACATTAAGGAAAACCGCAACAACATGAACGCAGAACACAACAACATTTCCGAAAATGCTGCATTTGGTGAAAACACAACATTTAGGAGACGAACAAAATCCGAGAACACAAATATATTTAAGCGGAACATAACATTAGAGCTTTATTCCAGTAGGTACTTATCTACTTTCTAACGAAGTGAGAGAGGTTGTGCTTCCATAGATTAATCCAGCAAAAAGATATTCTTAAGCCTGGCATTGAGACTGATTGTTCTTTCTGTAAGAATGCAACCGAATGTTATTCGTCTTATACATACAAGCATGGTTTGGTCTTTTGATGGTTATTCAAACTTACATTATTGCTGAATTTTCTTTTCGCTTTACATATGTCTTTGCTTTATGCCATAATGAGAAGGTTAATGAATGGAAATATTTTGTAATAAATCTTTTATTTTTATTAGTTAAATATATTCATCCCGTGACTCTGTTCAAGATCGAGCGGATAAGAAAGTGAGTGAATGAGTGAGTAAATATACTCATATGTAAAATGAGAGAAAACAGACCTTTCTTTCCTGCTTTCAAAAATGAACTTAATCAGTACGTGCTTCTTAATCAGTGCTTCTGTACTTCTACTTTTTTTGTATTGTTGTTATTTAATATATGTATTTATGTATTTTCTTTATTTTCAATGAAAAAAGAATAAAACTTGGCAGTACAGACTTGACAAGTTCAATTTGTGAGTACAAACTCCCAAAGACTCGTATGGTCGTTCTGCAGTTGGAACAGCAGCATACCTGACCCAGTGCCATGTCATATCAGCAGTTCTCTCTAGCTGTACTTCTGTCTAATTATTTAACTTATTTGTGAACCTGGCTATTCATTTGTATGAAAAGTGGACAATTTGTGCACCGTGTTTCATTCTGCTCTGTCCGTTCTATAAAGACTGTACAGAATGGACTGTTACAGCGTTAACCTTGCTTACTTTATTAAACTACAACATCTTGTAACGTGCGACTTCACAAATGTCTCAACTCTTCTGCTGATTCCGAGACCCTGACATCGATAAGCGGAAAACGTGAGATGAGATGGCATCCAGGCATCTAAGCACAGAGAAGAACACATATTGAGGAAAACCCTTAATATAAACTAAGTAATATAACGTAAACAACATTAACAAATTAACTAACCTTGGTAGCAATACTGTAGGAAATCAGTCACTCATCGCATATTTGTCAGATGCAAAATGATGCCTCCTGTGGCCAGGAGCACTTCTGTTATGAGAAGTAAATGCAGCGTTTTTGTAAAAAATTTTCGTTTCGATTAATGCTGGTGTGTTCCGCTTAAATATATTTGTGTTCTCGACTTTTGTTTGCCCCGTCAATGTTGTTGTGTTTCACCAAATTGCTGTATGTACTATGTAACTGTCAGAGTGACATGTATATTGAAATGTTTATTTTTATTTATTGTTATAAATTCATTGTCATTTAATTTCATAAGTTTCTTAAGTGCAAAAAATTAATAAGAACAGGTTTAAAAATGAGAGTAAATTCTAAAATAACGATTGGTTAAAAAATGACTATATGGAGTATAATAGGTCATGTGACCCTAGTTAGTTTGCGCGGGTAAACTGGGGAATTGTGGGCCAGAACTAACTTGGCGGGCAGCAAGAGAATTAACCTGGCAGCAGAGAGGGATCTTACAACAACCCTAGCTAACACAAGGTCTAAAAGGCGCACACGGTAAATGTTTTATTTGGTTTATGTTGTGTGTTGATGTACCCTTTTCATATGCTTTGAGATTAATCTTGTGTATTTTGAGTTTGTATATGGTACTGTGTGTGCTAGCTAACTTGTTCCAGCTTAACTGCTAATGGACACTAGCTCAAGAGACATTGAACTGAGAGAAATGCGTATCGTGAACAAATGCTTTGTTTTGTTATAGTTTTCACGGTGTCCGAGAGAGAGAGAGAAAATAAACCTTCAGAGGACAGCAGTATGACTCGTGGCGATTATTTCATTAGACCGGTGTAGCTACATACTATGATCGTGAATCGCGCTCCAGTGCAGCACGAGAAGCCGAAAATAATCAGTACATTTATTATAAGGCTTATTAGGGCTGCGTGTCAGTGCGAACAAAGTGAAACCAAAAAAATCTAGTAAGTACAAGTATGAAGCCCGCTGTGTAGCACAAGAAGCCATAACACAGTGCGCTGCAAAATCAATGCACCTTATTAAAACCAGCCAACCTGGCCAGCTGAAACCAGCATGCTGGGCTAGGCTGGTCTTTTCAGTTAGTTAGTAGGATTTAAGATTTTGGTTCCTAGTGACTTCACACATCAAGCAAGGCGCTCTATCCAACTGCCATCCACGATGCGCCATACTCCAGGCCAGTTGGTGGCAATGCACCAAATAACTTGTTTTGTAAAAAGTCATAAATCGCCATTAAATCATAAGAACAAGCGGGAAGTCACCTCTAACGTCTGACGAAAGTTCTCTGAGGTTCTGCAGTTTTGTGGTTGGTGTTGATAGAGCAGATAGAAACAGAGATATAGTAAGTTACATATTTAATATATAAAAATAATCTCATGTTTGTCTTGATTATTAAACTATCACTGGACAGTCGTTTCGTTTCTTAGAACGTCTGTACCGGTTTTTTCGGATAAAAACGAACGGAACAAACATTTGATTCATATATACAGATACAGTTTTGTTTAAGCGTTGCACGAAGGGCGAAATCCTGAGTATTGTTTATATATCTGCACTTCAGAGAACCAATTGAATTGGTGAGTGGGCGGAGACGCTGGTTATCGCCTCTTGTATCAGCCAATCACATGACAGCGGTGAACTGTTAATCGGAAATTGCCTTAGCCACTCAAAAATGGGAACTTGCCTATCGCTCCTGCACACGGAAGTGTGAAGTGTTGATATATATATAATTTTACCTTTATTTAACCAGGGTAATGAGTGAGCCCTGGCCAAGAATGCAGCACACAAAAACAATCAACAATATCAAATCGAAACAGAATTAAAAATAAGAACAAACAGAATTATACAGTTCTTTTGACAATTACCTTAAAATCACTCAAGGAAATAGTTCTCAAATTTGAGATGTTTTACGCTCTACAGACATTACCTGATTTTCTTATGTCTGATCAAAACAATATTGTGTGAACTATAAATTATTTTTCACCTAATAAATATATTCAGAAATCACACCCATTTTATTGTGATTAACAAATGAACCTTCAGTCAAAAAATATTATTTTGCACTGCAATGTAAAGTATTACCAAATATAAGTGATAGAAAAAAGCTTGTCAATGAACACAGGTGCTTGAAAGTTTGTGAACACATGAACAATTTTTTATATTTCTGCATAAATACGATCTATAACATCACCAGATTTTCAAACAAGACCTAAAAGTAGATACAAATGAGAGAAGCTATTATACTCAGTTTTTTATAAATTGAGGGAAATGATTCATGTCATGAACAGACCTTAGAAAGAGTTGTTGATGCTCATCAGGTGGGAAAAGGTTACAAAACCACCTCTAAAGAGTTTGGACTCCAACAATCCACACTCAGATTGTGTACAAATGGAGGAAATTTAAGACCAGTGTTACCCTCCCCAGGAGTCGACCAACAAAGGTCACTCTGGGGCAAAATGTGTTTATTTATTTATTTATTTAATTTTGCATCAGCATCAGTGGCTATTCGCGACAGGAGCAAGGTTACATCAATACTAGTCAGACACATTCATACTCGGCTAATTTAGAGCAACCAAATAACCTAACACGTGTTTGGACTGTGGGAGGAAACTGGAGTACCTGGAGTAAACCCGTTATGTCTGGAGAAAAGAAATCACTTCATTTGATCATAAGATCCTTATCCCATCTGTGAAACATGGTGGTGGTAGTATCATTATTCGGGCCTATTTTATTGCATCTGGGCCAGGACGGCTTGCTATCATTGATGGAACAGTGGATTCTGATTCTCTCATTTAAGAGTATCCCTGGCCACAGTTTCCTATTTTGCATCCAGCTACTGGATTATGTTCAGTTAAACATATCTACAGAGTCAACAGGGTTATCTAAAATCTCTATTCTTTGCAGAGATGCTCCTATTTATCTTGGGTCTGGTGGTCTTATTCTACATCTACCAATGGTTTAGAGAGCTGCAACGGGTGCCGAACATGTCTGAGAAATATGTCTACATCACGGGCTGTGACTCGGGCTTCGGAAACCTCCTGGCCAAACATCTGGACATGCTGGGCTTCTGTGTAATTGCTGGCTGCTACACAGAGAAAGGAGAGGTTGAGCTAAAGAAGCACTGCTCATCCAGACTGTCTACTGTCCAATTAGATGTTAGTGACGATAAAAGCATCAACGAGGCTGCAGACTTCATTAAGACGCTGGTGGGAGAGAGAGGTAAGGGATGATGCCCGGTTTTGTCATTTGAAATTTGAATTGGGGTTTTGGGGCATCAAGAAAAAATGCTCTTGAATTAATTTTCGAAAGTGTGCATGCTATAAAATAAGCATTTGATCAGCTGCCACAAACGTACAGCTCTATAGTCTTGCTTTACAAGTATTACTATTTGCGTCATGAAAATGTACAGTCTTCACGCAAACAATTCAGACATTGAATGGTCTATTTGAATTTCTTTGCCCCCAAATTCAGTTTAAGGGTTCGATTTCAGACACTCCCTCAGTGTTGGTGCCACTGTCCCAGTGATAAGATGTGCCAAAACTGCGTTCGCCTCAGTGGCTATAAAGTTTCAATTTATTTTCACTTATTTCATGTATTTATTGATTATTAGAATTATTTTTATGTTCCTTCACTTTATTCGGGCTTTTAATCATTAATTGCATACGGATCTGGCGTGAAAAACAATCATTTGCTGGGTGATCATTTGGGGATGAATCCTATTTATATTACTTATTATGGGGAAATTTGATTCCGACTTTGAAAAAAATCAGAAGTTCGAACAGCCTTCTGGATCCAATTCTGAGTTTCCACTGTATTATTATTATTATTATTATTATTATTTATTCAACACAACCTAGTGTGTGTTAATGTCTGATATTTAGGTCTGTGGGCAGTCGTGAACAACGCAGGAGTATCTCTCCCAACTGGACCCAATGATTGGATGGTCATTGATGATTTTAAGTCCGCGATTAAGGTGAACCTAATTGGGGTCATTGCTGTGACTCTGAGTGTGCTCCCCCTGATTAAGAAAGCAAAGGGCCGTGTGGTCAACATCTCCAGTGTTGCCGGAAGAGTCAGCGTGTCTGGAGGTCCATATAGCGTCTCGAAGTACGGAATAGAGGCGTTCAACGACAGCCTAAGGTCAGTGCTTGAACTTGGAGAAATGATGTTCGCTGAATATTTATGAACTCTTAGATAATCTGTGTCTTAGCCTCGCTACAATTATCGGCTGGAAATATGGCATTGCAGGTTGAACATGGCCCACTTTGGAGTTAAGGTACTGTGTCTCGAACCCGGATTCTTCAAAACGACCATGACCAGCACCAACGTTCTTACAGACAATTTTCAGAAGCTATGGGAAAGACTGCCACAGGATGTCAAGGATGAATATGGAAGCGACCACGTTGATCAGAGTAAGCAAAAATAACTGCGCACCATTAACTTCCATTTACACAGAGTAACACATTCTTGAAAATAATTACCTGTATTGTACAGTATATAGATATTACAGCTATGTAGACTGTTAGACCATACATATTATGGTCTAATACCTACTAGTCTGCCATCATTGGGCTAGTTCTGACAGAGGATGATGTTGGCTGGATATTTTTGGTTATCGGACAGTCCTCAACCCAGCAGTGACACACAGGTGTTTAATATTGTTTTATTTTGTAATTAACCACAAGCGGTTAGCGCGGTCATCACACAGCTCCAGAGGTCCCAAGTCTGATCCCGACTCCGCCTGTGTGGAGTTGCTTGGCACTGTGGGTTTTCTCCAGATACTCTCTCTTCCTGCCACATTCCAAAGGAATGCTTTAGGTTAATTTGTCTCTTTAAATTTCCCCATTGTCACTGAGTTCTACTAGATCCTAGTGTAGTGCTGATGTGACATTAAATAAACAAACAAACAAAATGTTTAGAAATGGTTAGATTTAAAAATATACAGCTAACTCTAATGTTGTTGTCTTAATACTTGTGGTTTGCTGTGGTCCAGTTAACTGATATTATCAGTGTAGGGTTCTTTTGGGAATCCATGAGTTGGGGTTTGGTTCCTTTTTGTGGTATCAGTAACACAGATAGTATAGTATCTTAATTTAATTTGAAAATGATTTCTTCTCTTTTGAATCTAATATTTGATTTCATACTATTTTATTTCTTTTAAAATCTTAAATGCATTTTTATATTTTATATATTTTCTTCTTTCTATAAATGTTTAATTTTCAAATGTCTATAATCAAATGTATTTTTAGTCCGTGCTTTTCGCACCTTTATTCCGATTATTTGCTTCTCTTTTAAGTCTATTGTTTTCTGTATTTTTTCAAATCTTTAAAGCGCTTTGAATGGCCATGGTGTGTGAAAGGTGCTATATAAATAAAATTTCCTTACCTTACCTTGCCTTACCTAACCTTGTTTGGTCTCACCCAGAGCAGGATAGATTTGAGCCTGGTTCCTTTCAAGATTCCATCGTTATGCATCTCAGAGTGTGTTTTTAATTCTTGACATTGTCGCCTCTGGCTTCTCACTGGGCGTCGTTTGGGGTCTTGGCTTTTTGTCCTGTGTTATATATACACTATATATACAGTGGTGCTTGAAAGTTTGTGAACCCTTTAGAATTTTCTATATTTCTGCATAGATATGACCTAAAACATCATCAGATTTCACACAAGTCCCAAAAGTAGATAAAGAGAACCCAGTTAAACAAATGAGACAAAAATATTATACTTGGTCATTTATTCATTGAGGAAAATTATCCAATATTACATATTAGTGAGTGGGAAAAAGTATGTGAACCTTTGCTTTCCAGTAACTGCTTGCTTCAGGACCTTCCACAACATTTTGATTGGATAAGGTCAGGACTTTGACTTGGCCATTCCAAAACATGAACTTTATTCTTCTTAAAACCATTCTTTGGTAGAACGGCTTGTGTGCTTAGGGGTGTTGTCTTGCTGCATGACCCACCTTCTCTAGTGATTCAGTTCATGGACAGATGTTCCTGACATTTTCCTTTAGAATTCTCTGTTATAATTCAGAATTCATTGTTTCATCAATGATCATGTTTCACAGATGGGATAAGGTTCTTATGCTGGAATGCAGTGTTTTTTCCTTTCTCTAAACATAACGCTTTTTCTTTCAGTCCAAAAGGGTTCTATTTTGGTCTCATCCATCCACAAACATTCTTCCAATAGCCTTCTGGCTTGTCCAAGTGATCTTTAGCAAACTGCAGACGAGCAGCAATGTTCTTTTTGGAGAGCAGTGGCTTTCTCCTTGCCATGCCATGCACACCATTGGTGTTCAGTGTTCTTCTGATGGTGGACTCATGAACATTAACATTAGCCAATGTGAGAGAGGCCTTCAGTTGCTTAGAAGTTACCCTGGGGTCCTTTGTGACCTCGCCAACTATTACATGCCTTGCTCTTGGAGTGATCTTTGTTGGTCGGCCACTCCTGGGGAGGTTATCAATGGTCTTGAATTTCCTCCATTTGTACACAATCTGTCTGACTGTGGATTGGTGGAGTCCAAACTCTTTAAAGATGGTTTTGTAACCTTTTCCAGCCTGATGAGCATCAACAACTTTTTTTGTGAGGTCCTCAGAAATCTCCTTTGTTCGTGCCATGATACACTTCCACAAACGTGTGTTGTGAAGAGCAGACTTTGATAGATCCCTGTTCTTTAAATAAAACAGGGTGCCCACTCACACCTGATAGTCATCCCATTGATTGAAAACACCTGACTCTAATTTCACCTTCAAATTAACTGCTAATCCTAAAGGTTCACATACTTTTGCCACTCACTAATATGTAATATTGGATCAATTTCATCAATAAACAAATGACCAAGTATAATATTTTTTTTACCATTTGTTTAACTGGGTACTCTTTATCTACTTTTAGGACTTGTGTGAAAATCTGATGATGTTTTAGGTCATATATTTGCAGAAATATAGAAAATTCTAAAGGGTTCACAAACTTTCAAGCACCACTGTATATATCAATGGGATGGAGAGTGACTGGCAAACTGTACAGAGCACAGCAATACCGTCAGCATTATTTAATATCTCAAGAGTGCACTTTACTTGTGGTTCTACTCAACCTGTGAGTGTAGATATATGGTAGGTGCAGCTAATAATTTGGCAAATGGTTGTAAATGCCAAGCACAAAGAAAATCATTTCCGATCTATTTCAGTGGTGTCGAAGATCAGAGACAAGATGGAGAAAATCCTGGATGGAGATCTAATGAAGGTGGTGAGATGTATGGAGCATGCCATTTCCGCCGTCCATCCTCGCACCCGCTACAGTCCAGGCTGGGATGCCAAACTCTTTTGGCTGCCTCTCTCCTACATGCCATCCTGCATCAGCGATTTTGTGCTGATCAAATCATCTATCAAACCTAAAGTTTCCATTTTATAAAGCACATCTGTGTTGTACGGAGAGCGTACCCCATTGTAATTCTAATATTTAAATCCAAATCATAACCAAATATATTTTTGTTATAATTTTAGTTAAGTTGTTATAATTTGGTGTGGTCTAATATGCAGGGTCCCAGCAGTATGTTACAGCCAGTATGTTACACACAATTGGCTGTGTATTTGGGAGTAGGGGTCGGTCGGAGGGTCATCTGCCCACCCAGAGCTGTTATGGACTGGCATCCTGTCCACAGCACATATATTCCTGTGTTCCCTGTGTACTTCTGGCAATAAGCGCTGGAGCCCCCTCAACCTTGTTAAGGAAAAACGAGGATAAACATGAAAGTAATGCACACTTGGCTTAATTGCAAGCATAATACAACAAGTATATAAAGCAGGAGTATCTCTTAAAGGCACCAAATAATTAGAGAGCTGTTGAAAATGTGAAACCTGTGATTTAATATTAATGGAATCACTCCGACTCCAAATTGTATCTGTGGGATCTTCCAGTTACTTCAAGTCAAGTCAGATCCATTTATATAGCACTTTTTACAATGGAGCATTGTCTCAAAGCAACTTTACAAGTTTAGATTATCTCCTAATATCTACGTCCAATCCCAAATTGAGCAAGCCTAGGGCGACAGTTAAAAGGAAAAACTCCCTGAGTGTTATGAGGAAGAAAACTTGGGAGGACCAAGACTCAAAAAGTGACCCAACCTCCTTGGGCGGCGTAGATGATAAATCTAAGAACGAAACTAAAGTCATGGAGTCATAGTTCAAATAAAATGTGAAATATGCACATCGGCATTAAGTGGCTCGGGTATGGTGGGGCTGGAGCTGATTACGGAAGCAGCTTGAGTGGAGCTGCAGCGGATGAACATCATGTGTGGGACAGGAACTGGTATCGGAACACAGCTCAGAGAGAAAACAGAAAAAGTAATTAGCTATTGATTAAGAGCACAGTGTCTATTAACAATCACTGATGCCATGTCAATCACTGATGCCATGTGTAGCATGAGACCCCGGCAGCATTAGCTATAGCAGCATAGCTAGAAAGAGGAGAACTGGAAGGTAACACAGCCAAATGGGAAAATCACCATGAGGACATCGGCAACCACGGGAGCAGAAGACAAGCAAACCCAACGTCTCTGATCCCATAAGACTCTTTGACTCTGAACCCCCAGCTCTGCCCTAGTCTAAGGCAAGGATGGATGAGTCAAGATCAAGAGGACCGAAGCCCAGTTCAGCCAGACCACCCACCCGACACTCCTGGCTAAAAGACAAGGCAGGCAGGCCAGACATGACTCCAGACTCCGGGCCCCAGTGACCCAAGCCATGCATCCCGGTCTAAATCTAGTCAAAAGCCTGCGAAATAAGTATGTCTTTAGCATAGACTTAAAATTTTGGAGAGTGTCTGAGTCTCGAACTAAAGTGGGAAGTTTATTCCATAGTTGGGGGGCCATGTATGAGAAAACCTTTCCCCCCTGCTGTGACTTTTTTAATTCTAGGAACTAAAAGAAGTCCTGTACCCTGCGAACAAGGTAGACGAGTTGGATTGTAAAACTCTAAGAGTTCACTCAGATAATGTGGGGCCAGGCCATGTAGAGCTTTATAAGTTATAAGAAGTATTTTGTAATCAATGTGGAATTTGACTGGTAACCAGTGTAGTGACGATATAACAGGAGTGATATGATCAAATTTTCTAGTTCGAGTTAGCACTCGGGCGGCTGCATTCTGATTCTGCATTCAGTTTATTTATAGATTTACTAGAGCATCCAGTAAGTAAGGCATTACAGTAATCCAACCTTGAGGTCATAAATGCATGAACAAGTTTCTCTGCATCGTTAAAAGAGAGGATATTTCTAAGTTTAGCAATATTACGTAATTGAAATGACGCAATTCGAGTGATGCTGCTAATGCATCAAAGGAGAGATCTGAATCAAATGTGACCCCTAAAATTTTTACAGATGGACTGGGAAATACTGGACAGCCATCTAGATTTAGGATAGATGTAGCCAACCTGTCTCTCACAGCCTTGGGTCCCACTAATAGAACTTCAGTTTTATCTGAGTTAAGTAAGAGAAAATTAAATAACATCCAATCTTTTATTTCCTTTACACAGTCCTCAATTTTGTTGATTGTAAGGCTGTCAATAGGTTTGGCTGATATGTACAGCTGTGTATCATCTGCATAGCAGTGGAAACTAATGCCATGTTTACGAATAACTGAGCCTAGTGGCAGCATGTACAGAGAGAATAAAAGCAGGCCAAGCACTGACCCCTGAGGCACGCCATACTTCCCTTCTGAGAGCGTAGACCTTAGATTATTTATATGAACAAACTGGTCGGTTAAGTAGGATTTAAACCAAGAGAGTGCTAATCCCACTTACAGTATTTTCTAGTCTGTTTAGTAAAACGTCGTCAAGAAAAGAAACACATCCCTTATCTGAGGATATTAACAGAACAAGGAAAAGAAACACAGCCCTTATCTGAGGACCATGCACAAGTCATTTAGTACCCTAATTATTGCTGTTTCAGTACTATGATGGGGCCTGAAGCCAGACTGAAATGTTTCATAAATATCATTCCTTTGGAGGTAACTGCAGAGCTGCTGATAGACGGCTTTTTCTAAGATTTTGGACAGAAACGGTAGATTTGAAATTGGTCTATAATTAGATATCACACAAGGGTCAAGATTGGCTTTTTTAATCAGTGGTTTGATAACGGCAGACTTAAAGGATTTGGGCACATAACCAAAGGTAAGGGATAACTAACAACTAGCCTTTTTTCCCTAATGCATTTGACCCTAGCAGGAGCAATCATGTCCAGTGTTGAGCGAAGCACACATTCTAATTGGTCATTTACACATTCAAGATGATTGATCTCCGTAGGTGTATTAAATTTCAAGTCTGGTAGGTTTTTAATAAACGCAGATAGTGATTTGAAATCTAATCCCTTTGCGGGAAAACATCACGGTTATCTGTATTGATACCAAATGTTAATATTAGATCTAAAGTATGGTTACTTCAATATAATTGAACATTACAAAGACGTGTTAATTCAACTGATGTCTCTAAATTGCCTAGCATGAGTGACTGTTTGTGTGCATGTGCTCTGGGATGAATTTCAGTCTCGTCTAGAGTTTGTTCGTGCCTTGCTCCCTGTGCTGCCAGACCCTGGCTTCCCATGACCCTGAGTTGGATTAAGTGGGTGTGGAAATGAATGAATGAATAAATGTATGCATGATTAATAATTGCACAGTGCTTTCCTTGCTAATGAAACAATGACTGAATAAAAATAAATTAAAAGTTTGTTTTATATGTTATCTAATCTTTAAAAACAGGGGTTTGTAATGGCCTCCAACTGCCCTGTAGAGTTTAAAGGCTAACTCCTAGCATGTAATCCAGCCTGTTCCGACAAAGCCTTACAGGTTAGGCCTTCTATGAACAGTAACTCTGATTTTTGGGACAGTGTACACGAGATTCAAGTAACGTTGCTAGCTCTTAAGGTACTTGTGTGGATGACTGACTCTGAAGTGAAGCAGACTGAAGTGTTTTCATTTTAGGGGCACTCGGGTGGTGCTAGCCCTCAATCGTGGTGACCCAACCAACAGAAACAGTGGCTTTGAAGAACTCCCAGTCGGACTTATAAAGCACACCAAGGTAAGCACTACTTATTCCAACTTCGCTAACAGTGTTAGCCATGTTCTGATCGTCTACATTTTTCTTCCATGAACAGTCAGCGATGGCGATGGCAAGGAAAAATCCTACCAAACAAACCAGTTACCAGATTCAACTGGGAAAACCACACTTTTCTTGGTCACACCGGACAACAGGATGAAGTTAACAAAAATCCTTCTCTAGCCGAATATTAAAACTAATTGTATGACAGCCGATGTTGTAAATACGAGTCTTAATTAGAGAATAGCAGTTCTTGTCCACAATTGACCACCAGATGGCGCTGGTATAATATTTATGACATAAGAAAGCAGGTTGCTCTCAGATTGGAACGAACACATTCATTTACCTGAAATGACCAGACGGCACAAATAGCAGGTTACCTTCTTAAAGGATTCCCTCACACGCTTGGACAGTCAGCGTAAAAATCAGGATGTTTTTGGCACAGAGACAGTTAATTTAGGTTGTTCACAAACTTCTGGATTTATGGTGCACGTTCAATTACTGACAAGCTAAAACTCGGACAAAGTACATTCACAGCATTTTACAAAGCGAGCTAGAACTGAGCCGATGGGGATTAAGGGCCTTGGTCCTCATTTATGTTTGATATTTACATTTAGTGTTTATACAAATAGCTATCCAGAGTGAATTACGATTAACTGAGCATGTGAAATGCCTTGCTAATTGAAGGACTCACCGGCTCAATGAGATTAGAACCTTATAAGTAGTAGCCCAGTAAGAAACCACTGAACCAGTAGACGTACTTTTTTCGGATGTAGCTTGCAATAATGTGTGGTGATGTAGGAAATAAAGCGGTCTTGCCCTTGTCCCCTAGCTGTGGGAACTTGGCATAATCGTGATGCTACACTGTTCCCGCCACGCCACATACAGAGGTGCATTGCACCGGTGCCATTATGAAAGGTCATTGGCAAACTCTGAGCATTGCGGCGTGTTGGTGCTCATCGCCCCCAGCCTTATGGAAAGCATGCACCTAGTGGAGACGGGCCGTTGCAAACCGGGGATAGCGGAGAAATGGACCGATGATTGGTGGAGGGTTGAACGGGGAGTGGATATAGGGAGGAAGAGTGCCAGCTTGAGTCAAGCACAGCAAAAGATAACGTGCAGATATGGCCGCGATTTGACCACCACACGACCCTCACACCACCAAGCCGTAAATCTGCATTTTTAGCCTGCTTAGTGAAGAGGCATTAATGGTGTCTAATCAGATCTCAGAGCAGACTAACACCAATGCTCCACAGTGTTTTATTAGATCTATAACCCAACTGCTAAGGAAAAATAGTGAATACAGAATGGGGTGAAGCATGTCACAGCCAGACACGACTACGATGGAGTACATAAAGCAATGAGTAGTTCAAACTGCAGTGAGAAGACTTAGAAGGTGCAATGTTACAAAGTCTTTGGTATGTGGGTTCATTAGAACTGTTTTTACAGGTTTAATATCTCGTATAGAAAGAATAACTAAGGCGCTCAGACGGTGCAGCTTCAATACGCCAGCCAAGCACCATGATGACCTGGGTTTGAGTCCCAGCGGTGCCTTCATACAGTGTTGGACATGTCTAAGAGAATCCACTGGCACTGCAACAGCGAGCAGTATTTAATGTATTTTACTGTATTTAATGTTGCATCAGCATCAATGGCTGTATTCATGACAGACGGTTCTATCAACTCACGATTTAGAGTGACCAGTTATCCTAATGCATGTCTTTGGAATGTGGGAGAAAACTCATGCAAACATACAAATGCCGCGTCCAAAGTTGGGATTGAACCGGGGCTCTTGGTGCTGTGAGGCATCTACACTAACCATATGCACCACCGTGCTGCCCGATAAGGTGAAGTAATATAATATTATAATAATATATATTGTAATATTATGGCATTAAGAATAGCTGTGTCAGATGAGTTCAATATTCAAATGTTAATTTCCTAGTGGTTAAAGTACTGGACTACGGACCAGAAGGTCCTGGGTTCAAATCCCATCTCTGCCAAGCTGCCTCTAAGGTACGTATTTGTAATGTGGGAGTAAACTGGAATATGGAGCTGTGAGGAGACATCGCTTCAGTCTACCATGCTGCTATAGTTGATTTTGATTTATGTTTATTTATCATGCCATTTGCTTACCTTTTCTAAAAAGGGGACATGCAGCTTACAAACAGACCCATGCACAAATTCACTGCATGCACGTGTGCAGTACTGATATGCGAAATGATTTCCAGGAGTTGCGTATGAAACGTGGCATATTTCCTGTAGGCAGAAGACACTGTGAACCATAAAACAAAATGTTTATTTGATTTCTCAGCAGCATTTGACAAATTTGTTCTTCAGTTTCTTGATATCAAAACATCTTCATTTTCCTGATATACAAAATCACTCGTGTAGCCCTTCATGTATACTTCATTAATGGCCTGAATCCAAAAACATAACTACTACAGATACATTGAATGGTTCAGAATGGAATCCCAAGGCTCACAAGGAGTGCCGGTACTCGGACGGCCTCTGGTGAGGCTACAATACAGAACCTGCACATCCGGAGAGATCCCAGGAACTACACAAGAAACTGCAAAAACCACACTCATCTAAACCTTGTCAGAGGCGGGATAGGTGTGGAACCACCCTGCCTAGAGGAGGGCCTATGTCAGTGGTCCTGTGTGTCGGCACGAGGAACTCAGACCTCAGCGATGGTCCCTGGCTGAGCAGGTCAGAGCTTTAAACTCAACTCTGAATCTGTCTATATGTGTGTATGTCTGTGTTCTGCCTTCAGAGGACTCCGAGGACTCTCAGTGCAACTCACTATGGAGACTGGGTCTGTCTGATGTGTGGTGCAGGTTACAATGAGTACGAATTTTAAATATAGATCGTTTTATTATTGCGTTCACTGAAGCATTTTTTCCCTCTGCCCTCTTTAATAGACAAAGATGAAGAACTCAGACTGGTCCCATCAGTCCCTTTTCCCTACACGACAGAAATCCTGTCCAAATGCTACAGGAATGGCATCAAAATCATGAACGAATCATTGCAAGACTTGATCGGAGTTTGATTTTCAAGGGGAGGCTTTGATTTAATCCAGAATCAGACCTTTAGCTGAAGCGATTATGCTTGAATAATTCAGTCTTAGCAGCTCGCAGATGCTAAAATATCAGTGTACGCTTACGAGACACACTGCTGAGGAACTAAACGTGACTAGTGGACCAAACAGAAATTGGCTCTTTCGTAGTATTGGTCAGTCCACAGATGAGGTATATAGACATGCAGAATGAGACGCACATTTCAACTTCCACTGGTAAATAGGGATTGCGCAAAGAAGCAGCAAATTACAGCTGGGGGTGCCTTACGGACACACCTTTACACTCGCCTGTCACTGTGTTTATCTCTAATTAAAGAAATAATCTATACCAAAATAGTCTATCATCAAATATTACCAACAAAATCTTTTTTTTTTTCAAATTTACAAATGTACAACATATTCATAACATTTCTTACCATCAGTAGCATCAGTGCAAAGACGTACTTAGAGCACATCACATTAAAAAAAATCATAAAACATGAATTGGCATAGGAAGAAGCAGAAGGCATCGTCTCCATACACTTCATATCTGTGGGTTATACAAACATTTTGTGTAGTTCCTAAACTATTTTTTTTTTACACAGGCTGCATATAAAAATAGATTCTGTGCAAAGACGGATAGTGTGTCTTTTCCCGTTGTGTGCGTTCAGGAGTTGAGGGACGCTTAAATATCGCTGTCCTCTTTAACCAGGTTGGCCGTGTCCTGGAACGTGTCCTCTGTGGGTGAGTACATGCCGGATTTCTCACGCTTTAAAGGCTTTGGAGGTGGTGTGAAGGGAGACGGCTCGCTGCCCGAGTTCTCTTCTGTACTCACAGCAGGCTGCTCGTCCTGCATCTGAAACCATATGGTGAAAAGTTAATCTGAATCTGATGTCTGATATCTCTCTATAAAACAAAATACCTCAGTTCTCGGCCACCTTGGAACTCGTCAAATTCGGTTCTCGACGTATTTTGACCAGAAAAATTTGTCTCGGTTCTCGGCGCACGTGCTTGACCTTGTATGAGTCGAGCCACGTGACTTGTTTTGGCTGAAACTCGATTCTCGATTCATGATTCACGATTCAGTACACAGTGATTCAGTGATTCAGTCTCACAATAGCTCTTTCCCAGTGAAGATCTGCGCTGTGTTTATCGTGTTTTTATTTATTTTTACATCTACAGCACTGTACTCTTAGTGCAAATAAATCTCCATGGGTCCTAAAAGGATAGTACTGACAGCGAATTGGAAATCCTGTCTTGAATCTTCAAAACACAGCCTGCAGTTGGCCTTATCAGCTATGCTAGCGTTCACCAAAAGAGTGTGTTCACTTTCAGTCCATTACTCACTAAATGACGTGAGGTTTTTCAATGCTTTATTATAAAATAAGCTTTGTGTTAAGGATTTTAGCCAGCTGTAGGATAATGTAAGTGTTTTAAATATTAATTTACTTGCTATGATACAGTACAAGCCGCTCTACCAAACACTCGTTGAGCTCATCAGTTCATGATACATTTAACTTATGATTGATTTGTTGAACATACAGTATCCCCATGATAAATAATGGAGCACCTGTACAACACAGCTCCATTAATGCAGATAATGCCTTATGCAGTGCGGATGTTCTGTGTGTCTGGCACGGATTACTTCAATTTATATTATTCCTTATGGGAAAAATGAGCTCATCAAGCCTTCTGGAACGAATTATTGACAAGAACCGAGGTGCCACTGGAGTTAATTTTCTAAGATCAGATTTGGACCATGGACAGAATTAAGAATAAAGTAAGATGTGAAAAGATGTTGAAATTGCCAATGAGAAGGAGATTAGAAGGGGACTAATCTAACGACATGAGCTGGTCACTGTTTTCACATTTGGTTTGCTCAGAAAATCACATTTCTGACTTTTAAGTGTCACTGAAACAGCACTAAAGTGGATTCCTCATAGACCGAAGAGAGGAAAAAGTGAACCCTGGCTTCATCAGCTTGCTGGGGTTCATGTAATGAACACATTACCATGACTGTTATTAATAATGAATTTATTCATTAAACGCTGACTTGTTTAATCCAATTGTTGTTGTCGCCATTTTGTGAATGCGACAAGCCACTCGAGGCCTTGTGCTACCGGGATTTCATCACATTACATTATCAACAACACCCCTACCTGTGATATACGCGTAAAGTAATGCACGGCCCCTTTGGCGACTTACTTTAATGTAGGTTCTACATTGTAATACATGCGGCTCTAAATGGCTCACCTCTGAGTACGTCGGGTTTTCGAACGTTGTGCCTGGTTTCAGTTTTCTTTTGAAGAAGCTCCACTTGGACTCCTGAAACAAATATGAGCGATAAGAAAATCTATGCCGGAATTCACTGGACGGAGGAGCAGCAAACTGTGATTAGGCTGTCCAACTGGGCTATAAGGCACTTGATTCAAGCCTAGATTGTGTGCATTTCTATTACACGTCACACACCTTCTTTGAAAGAATAAATCAGAATGTCAGGGTGAAACACATTTATTGTAGATAAGTTGTATGTAAATGTGCATTTTTTCCTTTCCCATCCAGTAACCATTGGGAAATCTGTTTGCATTTTGGATATTTTCTTACCTGTATGGTACTGGGTTCTACTGGAACACTTTTCACCTCCACTGCCTGCTGCTGGGCACGGTACACAGGATTGGAGAAATTGTTCTCTGTTGAATCACCGCTTACATTCACAGTCACCTGATGGCAGAAGATGAACAGCGTTTGTAAGCGGTCGACGATAAATAAACCAGTACGCTGTATTACAGGGGTAAAGCATAAACACGTGGTGCTATGAGTCATGTCCTGTTTACCTGTGTGGCGTGTATGACTGCAGCATCACCAGATCCACCTGCTGCACTCGAATAGAGGGGATTCTCAAATGTGACCGGCTGCCTCCCAGCTTCTGCAGCATTCTCATCCTGATAACATAAAAGAGCTGTGAGTAAATAAACTCACACAGTCAAAAGGATATATTGAACCCAAATCACTGCAAACTCTTGCTAAAGCTGGATTATGAAAACTCCCTGTGGGTTATCTGCAGAGATGGTAAAACACATCACTTTTGGTTTTTGTCTAAATGAGAAAATGATAGAGACATTTTGGACTGACATAAGCTTAATGTTAGGCTGGGCCAGAGAACAGGGAGATTGGGGAATAAAGACTTGGACTCTGCAAACATGCTTCCGAAAGTGCGTGCCTTTGCTTTCTTTAATTTCTCTTCTCTTAATGTGTCTCGGAGATTGCACTGTGTCTTTTTCACATCGTCAACTTAAAAAAACAAAACAAAGACACAAGTGAAGATGAGTGCAGGAAGCTCTAGTTTGTGTTTTTATGAGCATGAACAGATCAGAATGGACTTTAGATAAACAAGAAAACGCTTCCATCCAGTCCCTGTGAGCTTTATCTCCATCATTCTCCAGCCTTTCAGTTCTATTCCACCAGATCTTTTCTTTAATATCCATGTTTTTAGAGGCAGCCTGTTGCTCATCCTATAAGCTCTTGATGAGCTGTTCTGCCCGACAACCGAGCTCTGATTGGTCGGCCTGAAAGCATATGAACAACGCAGAGCTTATAACAGGCTCCGATTAATAAATTTTACGCAACGTCGTTAAGTTTTGGACTCGGTGTGAAGGACCGCGTTAATATACGTGCGTTTTTTTTTTCTGGCCATAAAAATCAGATTCGGGAAAACTAACTCTCATGAATCTCTCACAACAGCAAATGATGAACCTGGAACAGTAAAGCTGTGGTTAATATACAGCAAATGTGCTGACGGTGCATTTAATGCTGTGCTAAAAGAAGTCAGAACAGTTGAAGTTGACCTGCTGCACGGTTCTGTCGACGAAGAATACTTCCATATTCTGGGGCTCCACGTCCATGGTGACATTGTCCCCAGAACGGAAAGAAACTCCATTTCCAGTTTCACTAGATTTGCTCAGGCTGCCCAGACTTAATAGAACAGAGGGAAAAGTAAAACAATAAAAAAGAGCAGAATGAGTTTCATTCAGTGTTATTTGCTACAATAATACATTACAGTCGGTATTCTGTATCACCACAGAGTCCTTGCTGCATTAAGTCATTTAGCAGACACCCTTATCCAGAGTGACTTACAACTGATACAAACTTACAATCTAAGCAATTGTGGATTAAGGTTTTGCTTAAGAACCCAACAGCTGAAGCTTGGCAGAGGTGGGATTTGAACCCTAGACCTTCTGGACCACAGTCCAACACCTTAACCGCTAAGCCACCACAGCTAAACGCAAGCTGAAAATATTATTTAAATAAATCCTGAAAGCTGCCTCAAATTCACAGATCCTTAGTCTCTCCCCAACTGCTTGAGCCCCGTTCGCCTCGTGTCTCATTTGTTCACATGTACAGACTTATTTCGTGTTGTTTCTTGTTTAAAGGGATAAAAGAAAGCTCTTTTTACCTAGTATTTTATGGCGAGAGACCATTCAGAATTTGGCTGTTCATATGGGTGTAATGGAGTACCTGGGTAGCTTGGGCATCGAAGGGATGAGTGAACCGGTGCGCCTGTAGTTCAGGAACAGCCCGATAGCCAAAGCTCCGCTTAACAATATGACGATAATCACTAGCAGTGCCGCCACTGCTAAAGACAGAATGGGAAACAGATCAGGATTCATCTCCGTCTCATTCAGCGCAGTGTTACTGCTGATGATGGGTTTCATTCGGTGAATAATTTAAACACAAGGATATGGACAGTTAGGAAATGTTGATGAATGAACGGCCAGTCATGTGTAGCCTTGTGATCTTGTATTCTCTGTGTATGCTATTAACCATCTTCTTTAATGTGTAAGAATCTGTGCAAAGGCTACTGAGCGACTGGTCCTAACAGGTTTGGAGAAGTGAAAACAATGCTGTCACCTGTTCCCCCAGGGGGGCCTCTGGACGATCCTAATTCACAGTAGCTTCCAGAATAGCCGTACAGGACACCTGTGAATATTGGGAATGTAATAGATAACAACATGACCGTGTTATTTTCTTCAGTCCTTTATCCTTTTATTAATGGAGTACAGTGGAAAACAGTGGAACCTTGGAAAACTTGTTTATATATATATATATATATATATATATATATATATATATATATATATATATATATATATATATATATATATATATATATATATATATATATATATATATATATATATACACATACATACACACACACACACACACACACACACACATACACACATACACACATACATAGTGGTGTGAAAAAGTGTTTGCGCCCTTCCTGATTTCCTATTTTTCTGCATGTTTGTCACACTTAAGTTAAGACAACACAAGTAAACACAAAATGCAGTTTATAAATGAAGGTATTTATTATTAAGGGAGAAAAAAATCCACACCTACATGGCCCTGTGTGAAAAAGTGATTGCCCTCTAAACCTAATAATTGTTTGTGCCGCCCTTAGCAGCAACAACTGCAACCAAGCATTTGCGATAACGTTGCGATGTCTTTTACAGCGTTCTGGAGGAATTTGGGCCACTCATCTTTGCAGAATTGCTGTAATTCAGCCACACTGGAGGGCTTTCCAGCATGAACGGCCTTTTTAAGGTCATGCCACAGCATGTCAATAGGATTCAGGTCAGGACTTTGACTAGGCCACTCCAAAGTCTTCATTTTGTTTTTCTTCAGCCATTCAGAGCTGGACTTGCTGCTGTGTTTTGGGTCATTGTCCTGCTGCAGAACCCAAGTTCGTTTCAGCTTGAGGTCACCAACAGATGGCCAGACATTCTCCTCCAGGATTTTTTGGTAGACAGCAGAATTCATAGTTCCATTTATCACAGCAAGTCTTCCAGGTCCTGAAGCAGCAAAATGGCCCCAGACCATCACACTACCACCCCCATATTTTACTGTTGCTATAATGTTCTTTTTCTCAAATGCTGTGTTACTTTTACGCCAGATGTTATAGGACACACACCTTCAAAAAGTTCAACTTTTGTCTCGTCAGTCCACAGAATGTTTTCCCAAAAGTCTTGAGGGTCATCAAGACTGTGTGTTCGAAAAGCTTTAATGTTGTTATTGCTCAGCAGTGAGGTTTTTTTTCGTCTTGGAACTCTGCCATGCCCAGTCTATTTTTTATGGTGGAGGCATGAACACTGACCTTAACTGAGGCAAGTGAGACCTGCAGTTCTTTGGATGTTGTTGTGGGGGTCTTTTGTGACATCTTGGATAAATCTCGTGGGATAATTTTGGTTGGCTGGCCTCTCCTGGGAAGGTTCACCACTGTTCCATGTCTTTGACTGTTCCATTGTTTCTGAATTTCTTTGGATCTCGGCATGATGTGTAGCTTTTAAGGATCTTTTGGTGTACTTCACTTTGTCAAGCAGGCTCTATTTAAGTGATGTCCTGATTGAGAACAGGTGTGGCAATAATCGGGCCTGGGTGTGGCTAGAGACAGTGAACTCAAATGTGATAAACTATAGTTAAGTTATAGTTAGGGGGGGGGGGTGCAATCACTTTTTCACACAGGGCCATGTAGGTTTGGATTTTTTTCTCCCTTAGTAATAAACACCTTCATTTAAAAACTGCATTTTGTCTTAACTTGTGTTGTCTTTGACTAATATTTAAATTGGTTTGATGTTCCGAATATGTGATAAACATGCAAAAAAATAGGGCATCAGGAAGAGGCAAACACTTTTTCACACCACTGTGTGTATATATATATATATATATATATAATATGCCACCGACTGGACTCGATTATGTGCATCGTGGTTGGAAGACTGCACCATTATGTCTTTTATTTTGAGGTCCCAATGTTCAAATGTGAATTTTGGGGCCAAAAGAAACCAAACAGACCATTCAACGTCCGACCTTTTCAAGTGAGGAGGCATTCAAATTCTGAGGTTCCATTGTATTTCGTTTGCTACATTCGTATACTCCCGCCGTTACACTCACTTGCACTTCGGCAGGCCTTCTTCATCAGTGTAGCAGGTTCCGCCATTCCTGCATCGGCATGCAAGAGGCATCGCCACCTCTGTTTCTATGGCTGTAAGAGCAAGAGCCATGCACAACTTTACAAAAGCACTGCAGCCACAACACATGACAAAACAACAATGACTTGCGCTGGCCCGGTCACATCAAAAGCGTCCCTCGTGCACACGTACTGAACTATGAAGAATAACTACAATCGTATATATAGAAAATGTCTCGCACCTGCATCACACTCATTCTGGCTGAAGCTGAGCGGGGAGGAACCTTGTGGACAGGCACAGGAGTATCCACCAGGGCGCAGCAGACACAGGTGACTGCACACGTCCTTACACGGGTTCACCACTGAAACACAGGAAAGACTGGTAGTTTTTAGTTTTATGTACAGTCAGCGCTGTGGGTCAGACTTCCCATTATTCCTATATTAAACATGTTTAAAGCACGACTGCCACCCCTGCTTTTCCTCACTACATTTCCCAGTGCTCACAAGGCTGTTCGAAGTCGGAATTAAAATGTAGGATTAATCCATTCCCGACCCCTGAATGGCTGTTTTTTTATGCCTATATTCATATGTGATTAATTAATAAAAGCATAAGTAAAGCATAGGAATGTACTACAATAATAATAAATAAAAACATGAAATAAGTCATAATAAAGCGAAACTTTATAGACACCGAGGCGAACGCACTTTCTTATCACCGGGACAGCGGCATCGAGGCTGACGGAGTGTCTGAAATCATCCTAGACCGATATAATATGCATATACATAATATAATGACAAATAATAGGATATACATACTATGCCTATGATCGCACTCTATTTCTTCTTCTTTTGGGTTTTATGGTGAATACCATACCGTATTAGTGCGTTATCGCCACCGACTGGACTGGATTTCGTACATCGTCTTTGGAAGATCACACCACTGAGTGTTTTATTTAGTCTGCCCATGTTCGAAGTCAGAATTTATCTTCGAATTCGGGGACAATGAAGAGTGAATAGGTGTTTGAATTCCAAATTTCCACTGTACGGTCATCCTTAAACTTTATAATCAACTAATTATATTACAAAACAAAGGTTTTATATAAAATACTGAATCTACTGTAGTGTCACATGCCTCTCGCATCTCAATCTCAGTATACTAATTTCCTCTCACCTGAGCGGTCGTATCGGTGCTCCTGATAGATCCGGACCTGAGTCAGCCAGGGGTTAATCGAGAGCACTTTCACTTTATCTCCTTTGCCGAACTTGTCAGCCTTCCACACCTCTCCCTTTGCCTTCGTGGTCCAGTACACATGGCCCTCAAACAAATCCAGACTGTAGGGGTTCCCAATATCTGTAAACATAAAGTGGGCACAAATGTTGAACTATTCCTTTAAAACCTGATGTGTTAAATATTACCTGAGGGCGGTCGGGTTTCACAACTGCTAGCCCACCACTGCGGTGACCTGTGTTTGAATTGTGTTGGGCATTACACAGGCACAAAAAGAATTTTGTTTGAAGGGGAGGCTGAACAGAGGAGCATTCCTCGGACCTCAGCTAGGAACTGACGCCCCGCATTCAATGATTTTGTCAGTACTATATATCGTGTATAACGATTATCCACATCAGAGGTGATTTTTTTGGACGGTGAAACATGGCCAAGAGAAGCCGTGCAGTTTGGCCATGTCAGGCACACAAGATAACAGCTTGCACATGCTGCTTCTAACAAAAGTACCTAATGCTTATATGTTTATTTCTTTTGTTTTACCTCATATCAGCATCAATGGCTAGGAGCAAGGTTATGCCGATATTAAAAGTGCCTAAAGAAATGAAGAGCCTACTTTGGATTCAAACGTATTGTTCTAGAAATTACTGATGTGTTTTTTGTGTTTATTAAATTACAGTGGTGCTTGAAAGTTTGTGAACTCTTTAAAGTTTTCTATATTTCTGCATAAATATGACCTAAAACATCATCAGATTTTCACACAAGTCCTAAAAGTAGATAAAGAGAACCCAGTTAAACAAATGAGACACAAATATTATACTTGTTGATTTATTTATTGAGGAAAATGATCCAATATTACATATCAGTGAGAAAGTATGTGCACCTCTAGGATTAGTAGTTAATTTGAAGATGAAATTAGAGCCAGGTGTTTTCAATCAATGGGATGACAATCAGGTGTGAGTGGGCTCCCTGTTTTATTTAAAGAACAGGGATCTATCAAAGTCTGCTCTTCACAGCACATGTTTGTGGAAGTGTATCATGGCACAAACAAAGGAGATTTCTGAAGACCTCAGAAAAAGAGTTGTTGACGCTCATCAGGCTGGAAAAGGTTACAAAACCATCTCTGAAGAGTTTGGACTCCACCCAATCCACAGTCAGACAGATTGTGTACAAATGGTGGAAATTCAAGACCATTGTTACCCTCCCCAGGAGTGGCCGACCAACAAAGATCACTCCAAAAGCAAGGCGTGTAATAGTTGGCGAGGACAATCCAGAAGGCTATTGGAAGGAATGGGCTAAAATTCCTCCAAGCCGGTGTGCAGGACTGATCAACAGCTACAGAAAACGTTTAGCTGCAGTTATTGCTGCACAGGGGGGTCACACCAGATACTGAAAGCAAAGGTTCACATACTTTCGCCACTCACTAATATGTAATATTGGATCATTTTCCTCAATAAAAACTTGAAAATGTGTGAAAATATGATGATGTTTTAGGTCATATTTATGCAGAAATATAAAAAATTCTAAAGGGTTCACAAACTTTCAAGCACCACTGTATTTAAAATGAATAAATGCATTCTGCTGAAGGTTATCCTGTATATTCGCATGGCTGTGTTGCGCTTTTAAGAGAGAAAAAATCCTTAATGTCATATTTGAGCAAGCAAAAACATGATTAAATCAATGTAATATGTTCAGAATTTAACATTTATTTTTTTCATTGCAAGAAATTTGAATCAGGCGGCAAACTTCCAAAAAACATAGAGTCGCATCCAGTAGTTTTGAGTCGGAAAAACTGTGTTTGAAACATTTTGCATTTTGACTAACCTCCTGACATGATGATCTTCCTGTCTGATCCATCTGCCTTCATCGATTCAATTATATTCTCTTTGGAGTCGCACCAGTAAATCCTGTTGCCATTAAGGTAGTCCATGGTGAGTCCCGTGGGCCAGCCCAGGTCTTCATCCAGCAGCACCTGCCTGTGCTGGCCATCCATCCACGCTGCCTCGATCTTAGGCGTCCTGCCCCAGTCAGTCCAGTACATCATCCTGAGTGACGAAACAAATACTAAAAGTGTATTCAAAGAAACGCACATCTATTATCACAAGAGCACAGTATAGTGCTACAGCATGAACTGTTTATTATTTATTCCAGATAAGCTTATAAGCAGGATACCCAAGTGCTGGGTTGACGACTATTGCTGCTGGTTGGTCAAGATCAGCATAGATTAACCACTTCCTATAACGCCCATCCAGCTTGGCCACTTCAATACGATTGGTGCCAGCATCCGTCCAATAAATGTGTCTAAAATACAAGAGAATTCCATTATGCCGTGCCACAATACCTCAAATAACACGAACAAAACCGAGAGACAAGAGAAGAAGGAATGTTACGTACTGTCCAACCCAGTCCACAGCAATTCCGTCAGGACTGGAAATGTATCTGAGGTTAAGATCGACATCCTTCACCGGGTTACTGCCACGGTCGTCAAAGGTGGTCATATATGCCCTTTTTATGGTGCCAAACTCAGCACCACGACCCAGAACCGTCCAGTACACAATGCCTGATCATAAGATTCAGAAAAGTAATTAGGAACAGCGGCGCTTCTTAGCCCTCCTCTGCGATGACCCCAGTTTAAGTCCTGCTGGTGCCCTCTCCCTGGGATATCTGACCTCTACCAGGATAAGCAGAGTTAAAACTCTAGCCCCTCAGCATGGTGATCCAGGTTCAAATCCTGAGCATCATGCAGGCACTGTTAGCCTTGTCTGAGAGAGGAGAGGCTAGGCAGGGTACCAAACACCAGACCTGCCATTCACTGGAGCCCCATTCAGAGTACATGCTTGCCTGCACCCTGTAAGGCCAATGATAGGCTCTGGTCCCCAAAGTAACCCATGACCAGAACAAGCAAGGGCAAAAACAATGCAAACATGTGAGAGGAAAAAATATTTAAGATGTCACTGGGTTTTGTAAGTGATATTAAGAGGGCATAATGTGAAAACCTATTTTTTTTGCTTAATTAAATGTTGCAGTGCTGTGTGAGGTAATGTTTTAAAGGCACAGTTCACTCCCATTCTGTGCAATCACTTTTAGAAATGCCGTGCAGGAAGAATGAGGTTTTGAAATTCTCTTGACGAGTCCCACCTGCCCATTCAGTCTACAGCAGTGTAGCTACTGGTTAGTGGTAACATCATGTGTTCTAACAAAGATAAATGAGAAAATAAAATTATATGATCATTATACCGTTGGTATATCTAGTATAGGGATATATCTGGTGGCCTAAGACTTTTGCACAATGCTCTATATGATCTGTATTTTCTACATACTGTGCAAGCGGTATATTATTTGTGATCTTACTGAGTCCCTGGTTCTCCGGATCCCACAGGTAGTCCAGGGCCTGAATGTGCTCGGCCTCGTCCACGTAATCCGAGTACTGCTCAGACGACAGGTTATAGCGGCGGATACGCACGTTATCGGGCAGCAGCAACACGGGAGGATTGCCTGAAGCAAAGATTTGATGATTAAAAAAGACGTAACAAATGTAAGATAAGCTTCAAATCGCCAGAGGAATCGCCAGCTCTATCGCTTACCTTCGGCTGCACATTCAGTTCCGTGCTGCGGTCCCACAGAGCGGAATCCCTCCGCACAAACACACTCATAACTCCCCTTTGTGTTTCTGCACTGCTGGGGGCAGGTACCATAGATCTCACACTCATTCACATCTATAGAGAGACGAAGATATAAAAGACCTCGGAGTGACAGCAGGCAAACTGTAGCGCTGTGACTTCTGTTTTGCTCAGGAAATGCGGCGGTAATTTGCTAGCCCACCACTATGGTGACCCGGGTTTGAATCCCAGTGGTGCCTTTCGACCAGTTCAGGTGTAACAGAAGTACAATTGGCCACGTTACAGGGAGGGGAAGCCTTATGGAGGGAAACAGGACAATCCAGATGAGAATAAGAGGGGTTAAAACATGAATTCCAAGGGGGTACAGGCGAAATCAGGAGTCGCTGTAGCAACTGTTCCTCCCACTTCCAGTACACGTGGCCAAAAGTGTCCCTGTGATACCACATCTGGACGAAGGCACTGCGTAGACTTAAACTAGATTAATTAAAACTGTGGGGAAAACTAGGACCTGGCAACCAAGAAAATGTAGCTCTGAGGCACACGTGGCTGATGTAGTTATAATAAGTAACTGAAACTGAGGTAGCCTAGCGGATACTGGACTTAACCGGACTATGGACCAGAAGGTCCAGGGTTCAAATCCTGCTTCTGCCACAGTAAGCAAGACCCACAATTGCTTAGATTGTAGGACTCTCTAACTTGTAAGTCACTCTGGATAAGGGCGTCTGCTAAATGCTGTAAATGTAAGTTGTCCTGTGAGTGTTGTTGCATCTCCGCACCCTCGCATGTATTCCTGTTTTCCTCTTTGGGCTTGTAGCCCTGCCTGCAGGAGCAGATAAATCCTCCACCCGTCAGATCGGTGCAGTTATGTTCACACAGGTTCTCGCTGCAGGAGCGTCCGCTGCCACTGTCTAACAGGGAAAGAAAGACGTGCGTGCGTAAGATGAGAATCGCTAAACGTGCACTCGAGTGAACCTGACTCCGAAGCTGCTGTGTAGAGTTGGTGTGTGTCAACTTTACGCACTGCAGCCCAGCTCATCAGTCTGGTCTCCGCAGTCATCATAATCATCACAGACATACTGGAGAGGAATGCACTGGCTGTTCCCACACTTGTACTCATCAGCAGAGCATGGTCCATGAGTTGGAGCCGCACCTGAAAGCAGAAATGCAGGAAATCAGGATGATATGTCAGAATAAAACCCCCTTGGGTTTTACCCTCCACCTATCCTGGTCACGAGGGATATAGAGCCAAACATACAAATCACTGGGCGTAGGCAGAGGTACACCCTGGACTGCATGGCAGTCGATGGCAGGGTTCCACATGTGTAAGCCACACTAGTGGTTCTTTTTGGCGTCTGGGTATAGACAGGAGCTCTACCCAGACCTGAGATGGACTGGCATCCCCTGTAGGGCAGTGGTTCCCAATCTTTTTTCCTTAGAGCCCCCATGTGTATCTAAGAAAAGTTGTTCCCCACCAGACGGCACACACACAGACCAAAAGAATAAAGTGATTTATTGTGAATCTTTTGCTAGTGTCCCTTTTAGGTTTTTTCCCCCTTTTTTCATTATGGCTCCTTTTCTCTTTTCAAGAAAGCTAAAAATCAAACATAAGCTGGAATTGCAAAATAATAATAATGATTCTTTGTGTGTAATAAGTGCCTACTGTTTTTGAGTGAAAATATATTTTAAAGTAATCTCATATAGATGTTTTAAAATCGTATTTAACGTGCAAATTGTTTTCTGACAAAGTCAGAGCACTTCAGAGCAGACAAAGCCTGTGGTTGTGAACCACGGCTTTAAGGCATGTTCTCCAGGGATACAGTGGTGCTTAAAAGTTTGTGAACCCTTTAAAGTGTTCTATATTTCTGCATAAATAGGACGTAAAACATCATCACATTTTCACACAAGTCCTAAAAGTAGATAAAGAGAGCCTATTTAAACTAATGAGTCAAAAATATTATACTTGGTCATTTATTTATTGAGGAAAATGATACAATATTACATATTAGTGAGTGGCAAAAGTATGTGAACCTCTAGGATTAGCAGTTCATTTGAAGGTGATATTAGAAGCAGGTGTTTTCAATCAATGGGATGCCAATCAGGTGTGAGTGGGCACTCTGTTTTATTTAAAGAACAGGGATCTATCAAAGTCTGCTCTTCACACGCGTTTGTGGAAGTGTGTCATGGCATGAACAAAGGAGATTTCTGAGGACCTCAGAAAAAGACTTGTTGATGCTCATCAGACTGGAAAAGGTTACAAAACCCCCCCAGGAGGACCAACAAAGATCATTCCAAGAGCAAGGCATGTAATAGTTGGTGAGGTCACAAAGGACCCCAGGGTAACTTCTAAGCAACTGAAGGCCTCTCTCACACTGGCTAATGTTAATGTTCATGAGTCCACCATCAGAAGAACACTGAACACCAATGGTGTGCATGGCAGGGTTACAAGGAGAAAGCTACTGGTCTCCAAAAAGAACATTGCTGCTCGTCTGCAGTTTGCTAAATATCACGTGGACAAGCCAGAAGGCTATTGGAAGAATGTTTTGTGGACTGATGAGATCAAAACAGAACTTTTTGGATTAAAAGAAAAGCATTATGTTTGGAGAAAGGAAAACACTGCATTCCAGCATAAGAACCTTATCCCATCTGTGAAACATGGTGGTGGTAGTATCATGGTTTGGGCCTGTTTTGCTGCATCTGGGCAGGACGGCTTGCCATCATTGATGGAACAATGAATTCTGAATGATGTCAAAGAATCCTAAAAGAAAATGTCAGGACATCTGTCCTGAATCTCAAGAGAAGGTGGGTCATGCAGCAAGACAACGATCCTAAGCACACAAGCCGTTCTACTAAAGAATGGTTAAAGAAGAATAAAGTTCATGTTTTGGAATGACCAAGTCAAAGTTTTGACCTTAATCCAATGGAAATGTTGTGGAAGGACCTGAAGAGAGCAGTAAATGTAAGGAAACCCACCAACATCCCAGAGCTGAAGCTGTTCTGTACGGAGGAATGGGCTAAAATTCCTCCAAGCCGGTGTGCAGGACTGATCAACAGTTACAGGAAACGTTTACCTGCAGTTATTGCTGCACAGGGGGGTCACACCAGATACTGAAAGCAAAGGCTCACATACTTTTGCCACTCACTAATATTAAATATTGGATCATTTTCCTCAATAAATAAATGACCAAGTATAATCATTTTTGTCTCATGTGTTTAACTGGGTTCTCTTTATCTGCTTTTAGAACTTGTGTGAAAATCTGATGATGTTTTAGGTCATATTTATGCAGAAATATAGAAAGTTCTAAAGGGTTCATAAACTTTCAGGCACCACTGTATGTGCTGGAGCTCCCATGACCCTGACCAGTACAAGCAGGGTTAAAAGTGAAAACTATTAAAAAACAAGACTAAAACACTACAAACTCTTCAGTTATGTTTTATGTCTGATCTGCTCTTACAGTGCTCCTGGCGTTCATCTGTTCCGTCCCCGCAGTCGTCCGCAGTGTTGCAGAGCTCATGGCTGTAGATACAGCGGTTGTTGTCGCAGCGGAATCGGAACGGCGGGTCACATGGAATATCCACTAAGGACACATGACGCACGATTGTATCGAGGTTAGACTTCAATGTACGTTTTATTATATAGCGCATGACTGGATCAGACTCTGGAAGGAGAATTCTTACAGCAGAGATGTAACTCTTCGTCTGATCCATCACCACAGTCGTTGTCCCCGTCGCATCTCCAGTGCTGCGGAACACATACGTGGTTCTTACACTCGAACATGAAGGGGGGGCAGTACGTCCCGTTCGGGTACCGAGTAGCTGCAAAGGAAACACCCAGCATGTAAGCATAATGATTCAGATTAGAGATCATGGTTATGATGTATAGTTTCAAACTCACATCCAACAGCCCAAAAGTAGTCCTGCTTATTTTACAGAAATCTCCAGTGCATTTTATCTCATGGAACGTACCACAAACATTAATGCATGAAAGAACAAGGGAGAAAAACTCACGGCAGGAAAGCTCATCGGTGAAGTCCAAGCAGTCTGGGTTGCCGTCACATTTGAAGCGCTCAGCCACGCAGTGACCGCTGTCGCACTGGAAATAGCCCGGGTGGCAGGTGCGCAACTCTGAAACGCAGCCACAGACGTTATAGTTCACACACTAACCACGCAGCGCTGCTTAGCCAGGCAGAAACGTGTCTCTGCCAAGCATCCAGGGCGATGCGACCAAACAAAGGTCTCATTGGGATGGAAGGTTGGCAGCATGAGTCTCTCTCTCAGGAAGGCTACAAGCAGAGCACTTAACGTCTCTTTTGAGTGAAACCAGACACTTGACTGCACGGCGGAAATCCCTGCTGGTACACGCGGAACGAGTGGCTACATTACTAAGTTGTGAGAAATGCAATTAAAAATGACATAAATATCACCTCGTGCGTTCAGTCATTAAACCACGATCAGTACATGATGAACACAGGCCAATAAATAATGCACCTCCATCTTCTATTACTGTTTCTGAACTCAACACATATAAACTCGCTTTGGCACTTCACTTCTTTCCCTCCAGATAAACACACGTTTCACCCCATATACATCACACACACTCTTCCGGGACAGTGATCTGAATGGGCCATACAGTGTGTGTGACGTTTGTTTTTAATATTCTATCTGTGAGAGGGAGAGAGCTATACGATAGAGCGAAGAGAACGGAAAGACAGAAGAGAGACTCGTGCCACCGGATTCAAATTTCAAATCAAATTTCAAATATGACCTAAAACATCATTTACACACAAGTCCTAAACAAAGATAAAGAGAACCCAAGTGAAGAAATGAGACAAAAAACGTATACTTGGTCATTTATTTATTGAGGGAAATGACCCAATATTACATATCTGTGAATAAAAAGTATGTGAACCTATGCTTTCGGTATCTGATGTGACGCCCTTTTGAAAGTAACTGTTGATCAGTCCTGCACATCAACTTGGACGAATTTTAGCCCAGCTTCAACTCTGGAATGTTAATATTGTCCTTCTACAGCATTTCTATTGGAGTAAGGTCAGAACTTTGACTTGGCCATTGCAAAACATTAACTTCATTCTTCTTTAACCATTCTTTGGCAGAACGACTTGTGCGTTTAGGGTCATTGTCTTGCTGCATGATCCATGTTCTCTTAGCTTTGTCCTTGCAACCCTGACATGCACTCCATTGTTGTTCAGTGTTCTTCTGATGGTGGACTCATGATCATTACATAGCCAATGTGAAAGAGGCCTTCAGTTGCTTAGAAGTTGCTGCTCTTGGAGTGAGCTTTGTTGGACACAGTCTGTCTGACTGTGGACTGGTGAAGTCCAAACCCCACTAAAACTATTAAGAAATGGTTTTGTTTTCTTGTTCCAGCCTGTTGAGTGTCTACAGCTCGTTTTCTAAGGTCCTTAGTAATTTCATTCGTTTGTGCAACTTCTAAAAACATACGTTGTGAAGATCCCTGTGCTTTAAATACAACAGGGCGCCGATTCACAATTGATGGTGAAGTTGACCTTCAAATTATCTGCTAATTGTAGAGTTTCACACACTTTTTCCACTCACTGATATAAGTATAATATTTTTGTCTCATTCGTTAAACTTTTTTCTCTTTATATAACTGAGAAATAACTGAAAATCTGATCATGTTTTATATGAAATTCGAAAGGGTTCAAAAATGTTATCGATATACGAAACGTTTATTTACCAATTAATTCTATACAACCCAAGCCGGTTCTGAACAGAATGGACAAAAGCAACTCCTAAATGGCTGAGCTTTTGAGCATGAGGCTGCTACACCCCCACTTGCTGCTCGAACAAAGAGGTTCTGCTCACCACAGTCCCTTTCATCCGAGTTATCCTCACAGTCGTTGTCATGGTCGCACACCCAGCGGCCTGGAATGCAGCGCAGGTTGTCGCAGCGATACTCGCTCTCTGTGCATGCGCGAGGGCCTGCGGATGCACAACGACATGCCGATTACACACACACACACACACACACACACACACACACACACATACTGGAACAAGCACGCTTTTCCTTCTCAGTGAATGCCTTAGTAAAACTGGAAAATACAGACAGTGTGAGTTCAAGCATTCAGCCTGTCCCTCTTCATGGATCATTCCGAATGTCTTCATTTGAATCCAAGCAATTAAAGGGCACTCTAACTTGGTCCTCCAGCCTTCTGGTCAAAATTCCAGCCCCTTAACCGATGCGGCGTTTACAGACACACAGTGCACCCATACTCACAGAATGCAATTATTACATGCCAAAAACCACAAAGGCCATACAAAGTATGGGCAGTAGTGACTGGGTATTTTAGGTTCTGGACTATTTATCAAAAATGTAAGAGACCACCAAGCCCTAGACCCTGCCTGGACTGTAAGTCGCACTTTCGTAAGTCGCTCTAGGTGAGTGCGTCTGCTAAATGCTGGAGCGAGGGTGGCACGGCGGGGCATGTGGTTAGCGCCTTACAGCTCTGAGATCACCGGCCCGATCCTGACTATGGACTCCACCTGTGTGGAGTCTGCATGTCCTCCCTGTGTCCACGTGGATTTACATCCACATTCCAAAGACATGCATTAGGTTGATTGGTCACTCCAAATCGGCCGTGGCGAATATAGCCATTAATGTTATACACTGATGCTGACGTTAAATAAATTCTGAAGTGTGGACACCAATTCTAATGGCTGGATTTGGCTATTTCAGTCATACTCATTACTTACAGGGCCCAAACCTCAAATATACAGCTGTATAAATTCTCATCAACAATGCAATTGAATTGATCATACTGAAGAGCTGAATGACTTTCAAAGATACACACCAGCAAGTGTGTTTATCTAAACAAATCTCGTCATGATTTGCAGTCTAGCTGAGCAGCTAAGGTTTAAGGGTCTTGGTCTAGTGCCCAACAGTGGGAGCCTGGCAGAGCCAGGACTTTAACTCGCATCCTCCTGATTAGTTGACCTGAGCCTTAATCTCTGAGCTTGGTGTAGCTTCAGTTTATTTAGTGCAGCAAATACAACGTTATCAGGTTGCCATGTACCAAGCGTTACCAAAGCACCAGCGAGACTCGCCTTAAATCCATACGCACACAGGGCAAACCTTTGAGGCTGATAAGAGAGCTGGATGTTGCGAATTGCTGCGTTATGGGATTAGAAGGTTATCTGATGAGCTGTTACAGTTAGAGAACCCCTGCGTTCTGAATGCCATTTTTACGAGGTGAGTTCATGGCTGAATTCATTAGAGGGAGTCAAACTCTGCAAACGTAGCAACTCTTATGGGGGGGTAGACAAGTGCTGAAAAAATCAGTGTAAAATTCTGTGATTTAGAGCAGGCACGTATCATCCCCGACATCCTGCCTGAGCCTGGAGAGGTAAGAGCTGAAGCTCTCGCTCTCCCTGTCTCTCCTCGCTTTCCTCAATGGTCTGAACTCCCTTCACTCCTTAAATCCACTACATGTGTTTTTCTAACGGACTGACACCTTCACACACAGAACTGAGGACAGAGCTATGTCAGGATACCAGTGGCACAGTGGCAATTCTGTAGCCCACCGCCTCACAGAGTCTCCTGGGTCGTGTGTGTGAGAGATCGGTGGCTGGCCAGGGAGGGGAGATCATCCCACAACACTGAACACATCATCAGCTGCCTCCATATAAATCTTCTTACACGTGCAGCACGAGTAGCCAAAATTGTTCATCATGTGCACAATCGATAAGTCTGTAAGGTGTATGAGAAGGCTGTGTGTGACTGGCTGAACAAGTCAGGATCGATTAAGCCATTCTGAAGGCAACACCTTTTCATGGGCTGGTGTTTATCAGGAATTTATCCAGTGAGGAAGACGACAGGAAATGCTCAAGTTCTGGAGTGAAGGGCTACTCACTGCAGCTGCGTTCATCCGATCCGTCTCCGCAGTCGTTGTCTCCGTCGCACTTCCAGCGCAGAGGGATGCACTGGTGGTTATCGCAGCGAAAATCTCCAGCAGGGTCACAGGTCAGCTCCTCTGCAAACACCCCACAAAGGTTGAGTTTTAACACACAAACACAGAGAGGTCGTGCACTCAGTAGGGTGACGTTATCTGATGAGTTCACTGAGAACTTGACAATGCGTCGAAAAAAAACAGGATGCCTACATGCTGCAGAACACACAGAGGATCGTTCCCCATTATTTTGATCAGTCTGAAAATTTGAAGTATTTATCAAAATTATTTCACCAGCTTAGAAACAAAACAATCTGATTGTGATTTATTGAACAGGCAAACTGTAACTGCCTGAAACAAGTCTCCTAACTCATAACCAGTGTTAAATGATTACAATACAGTGTAATATACTGGCCAGGTTACGCATTAGAGAAGATAAACATGTTCTGTAATGTCAACAGGTGTATGGTTACCTGGTAGTAGAATTTTGTTTTGCGGCTAGTGTGGGTTTTCTAGGGTTTTCTGGAGCTTTTTGCCTCACCAGCGTCTCAGCTAAAGTGCTCTTTCTGGTCTGCTGCAAGGGACCGACCCAGAGAGACTGATATTCTGTGGCTATATACGATGGCCATATATCAGTGGTTCCCAATCTTTTTTCCTTGGAGCCCCCCAATGAGTATCTAAGAAAAGCTGCACTTTTAATAAAGTGATCCACTGCAAATTTTTATTGGCAAAAATAAACATAAATGACAGCCTTTTTCTATTTTTCTTGGATCCCTTTTATAGTTTTTTCCCCCTTTGTTCATTTCGGCTCCTTTTCTCTTTTCCAGACAGCTAAATATTTTAAAGTAATTAGTCACGATGGCCATATATCAGTGGTCCCAATCTTTATTCCTTGGAGCCCCCCAACGAGTATCTAAGAAAAGCTGCACTTTTAATAAAGTGATCCATTGCAAATTTTTATTGCCAAAAATGAACATAAATTACTTTTTTATTCTCTTTCTCTTGGGTCCCTTTTATAGTTTTCCCCTTTGTTCATTTCGTCTCTTTTTCTCTTTTCCAGACAGCTAAACATTTTAAAGTAATTTTATATACATTTTTTCCAGAGAGTGTGTTTTATTATTTTATTTAACTTGTGCAAATTGTATTTTGAAAAACTCAGAGCACCTCAGAGCAGACTTGCCCAGATTGGGAAGCATGGGCATACATCACAATTAGGATTAAACTTTGAGTAGCTGCACAACCATTGGGGAAAAAAATAAATCAAGACTATAAGCCTAGGTAAAACATGGCCTGGAATGAACATTTTACCTGAGTTTTTCTCTCTGAACTTGATGTTATAATTTGGATCTGCAGACAGCAGAGATAAACGGTGCATTCTTTAGCACCTTGTGGCATACCATTTAATTACAACATGGTGATAAGTGCAGCAGTAAACTCTGAAGGGAGCTTTGAACGCTGCATTTAATTTACAGCAGGATGAAAAGTAGTAGAGGGAGTAACGACCCCCCCCCCCCCCCCCCTACACACACAGACACTGACCAGTGAGTCAGAGCAGATACGCCAGAGAGATGAGACAAGAGTAGGCGCTGCTAAACAGACTGATGTGCGCACCCACACACACAACACACACACACACACACACACACATACACCACACACGCACACATACACCATAACACACACATACACACATACACACATATACACACACCACACACATACACACATATACACACACACACACACACACACACACACACATACACACATATACACACACACACACACACACACATACACACATACACACATATACACACACACGCACACATACACACACTCAAAGAGTCATAGCAGTGCCCCACCTGGCTCAAGCGGTGCATTCTTAACTCAGATTAGGGAGATCTCTCCTCTCAGGATGGCACTAATGGAGCGGGGCTAGCTGATAACACACGGGAGGACCGACTGTGTGTGTGTGTGTTAAACACAATCTGGTCTGACAGCTTAAATATGGACATGTATATCACTGGTGATTGCTTTAAGACTGCACGGGATGCTCGGCTTCCCCCTCAATTTCATTCAAATGTTGTAATGAAATGTTTAACAGTGTGTCTATATTATGAATTAATCCTGGTGGAATTCAATACTTTAGCAAATGAAATGATCAAATATCTCACTGCATTCTAGCACTGTCCAGTCATTAAACTCAAAATGGGAGTTAACAAACTCTCACGGAAGCCTGTGCGTCTCTGGCTGTCTATGGCACTACCACGTAGCTGCTCAAACAACAGAACTAAAGATAATTTTTAATCACATCCGAACGCTATGAATTGATTTTGGGTGTGTGTGTTTTGCACAGAAAAGAACACCGTGGCATTTATTGGACCCTACGCTCTTTGTTTGTGCAGCATGGACGCACGGCTTCTCTGTCTGATGACTGGTTGACAGAGGGGTAGAACTTCTTATGAAAATTAACCATGGTTTTACCATGTCTTTTTCTGCCGGTAAGAAAACTATGAATGGTTATTATGGTATCCCTACCATGGTTTTTACCAAAATACCGAAGTAAAATCATGGCAGATTCATAGAATATACACTGCCTGGCCAAAAAAAGGTCACCACCTGGATTTAACTAAGCAAATATTTTTTGAAAAAGAGCCTCCCATTGGATAATCACTGCATTGGTGATTATGTTTCAGCTGTAAACAAGTTCTTTAACCCTAACTGATGCAGTGAGTAGCTTCTCATTTGTTAAACAACCATGTCAAAAGACCCATCCTGTGGTCGTGGAAAAGATGTTTGTCTGTTTCAGAAGGGTCAGATTGTCAAAGAGTGGTTCAGGGAGCATGAGACATCATTTTCACACGAACCCCTTTGAGAAACTTTGGGATGTGCTGGAGAAGACTTTGCACAGTTGTCCAAATTTCCCATCATCAATACAAGATCTTGGGGAAAAACTGATGCAGCAGAAATAAATGTTGTAACATTGCAGAAGCTTGTGGAAATGATGCCACAGCGAATGCAAATATTACTGTGTGACTTTTTTTTTGGCCAGGCAATGTACATAGTTATCATAAGATTCCTTAGTAATTCAACTAGAACTAATTATAAACTGTCAGAATTAAAACCTAATTGGTTCCAGAAGGCTGTTCAAACTCTGATTTGTTCGAAGTCGGAATCAAATTTCACCATAAGAAGTAATGTTAATAGGATTAATCTATTCCCGACCCCCAAAAGATTGTTTTTATGCCTATATTTGTATATAATTAATGATTAAAAGCATGAATAAAGCAAGGAATGTAATACAAAAATAATAATCAATAGAGACATAAAAAAGTGAAAGTAAAGTGAAACTGAGGCGAACAGTTTCAAGACTTAGGGAGTGTCTGAAATCGCACCCATAGACTGATATCATGGACAAACACATAATAAAGTAATAAAATAATACATCATCAATACATAACACCTATGATTGCACCCTAGTTCTTCTTTTGGGTTTCATGGTGATTGGCATACCATACTGGTGCATTATTGCCAATGGCTGGACTGGATAACGTGCATCGTCTTTGGAAGACCGCCCCATTGAGTGTTTTATTTAGGGTGCCCATGTTCCAAGTCAGAACTTTTTGTTCGAATTTGGGGGCAAAAAAAAGAAATTCGTATTTTGGAATAAAAAGGTATAGTTCTGGAAATCGCTGTTGTTTTTTGTGTTTATTGAATTATTTAAAAAGTAAAATAAATGCATTGTGTTGAAGTTTAAATTGTCCACTCTGTGGTTGTGTTGCTTGTCAAATACAAGCAAGCAAAAATGTGTTTAACTGCGATTAAAGTGATTAAATATTTTAATTGTTTGACAGCACTTGTTCATACACATCTTTATCAAGGGTGCTTGAGTGGTGCCTGACACAGACACACACACAAACACACAGAGCTTGTAAATCTGTGCTAGTCTGAGGCTGGTAGGGGGTTCGGGGGAGAGGTCAGAGTGGACCAGTTTATCAGCGTGAAACTGGAGTCTTCCCTTACTGTTGCACTACTGTAGTGAAAAGGGATAAAGGAATGAAGTGATAGGATGGCAGGATAAATAAATCTCCATCACCACACACACACACACACACACACACACACACACACACACACACACACAAAGGATATAACATTTGTAGATGTTACACTGCATAAAGCTCCAATTTTGGTCTCATATTGTCTAAGTTCTGAAGCATCTACACTGTGCTGTTTTATGTAACACTTCAATGTGAAGAGAAATCTCTGCAAATGTACTGCTTGGAAAAATTACACCCAGAGAGGAAAATGATGTGAAAAAGAGACTGGAAGTCATTTGTTTTAATGTGTCCTTAATGTGATTTTGTCGGTGATGCCTGTGGGTTTGTCGATGATTTAAAAATTACGTTATTCTAAGCGACATAGCTAACACATTTTAAAAATACTTGCTCCGAAGTGCATCATGATTTTTGTTTGTTGACAGACCATGTCAGACAGACCAAGTGAAAGATATAATAATTTAAATATACACTTTTTAAAATAATCTCTTATTTGATTTTAAACCTCCCTGTGTCCACGTAGGTTTACTCAGGGTGCTCCAGTTTCCTCTGGCAGTCTGAAGACATGCGTTAAGTTAATTTGTTGCGTTAAATTGAACCAGTATGAGTGTGCGACTATCTTTGACATATTTTCGTCGTGGATGGCCATTGTTTTCAAAAGCGATGATAAATAGTAAATTAATGAATGATTATTTATCCATTACGGGACAGCTGCTGCGTTCAAATTCAGATCTGCAGCCTCAACTACAGGATGAGTGAAAAAAGCAGAGATATTGCAAGAAAGCAAGAGCTCACACACAAAATGCAGGAGGATTAGAGTTGGACTGCTCAAGCACGGCCAAAAAACCCTCAAAACTTCGCAAATGGAAGAGTGGCGAGTTTAAACAGAACAGCGAAACCCGGAGTGCTGATCCTAACCTTCAGATGTCAGGACCTTAGAACCTGACCAAAACACCAGGAAACCAGGATACAACTCTATAACTGACAGACCTCACCTCACCAGAGGTGGGATGCGAACCAGAGGTGCTCAGGTTTGGGAACCAGAGAAAGCTCACAGAATTGAAGGTGCTACGTAAAACCACACTCATTCAAGTACTATAATGTTCATGAACTATAATGTTAAAAGTAATAAATAACGTAAAATGTTTTGCTCCTATGTCATTGCTCCATGTTTTCAGTGCAATGGTGTTGTGCGCTGAACTCACGACAGTTTTGTTCATCACTATTGTCCCTGCAGTCGTCGTGTCCGTTGCACACGGCCCACAGGGGAACACAGCGATAGTTTGTGACGCAGTCAAAATCAGTGTGGTTATCACATCGATATGCAGGACCCACTGCGAACACAGCATACAGCCAATCAGCAACATGGAGCAAAACACAAAGAGAAAATCCAAGAATGCAAATAAGAGCAGATACATACGGATTCAGCTGCACAGCAAAAAGGGTCAAGATCACCATCATTTCAATATTCTCTATCAATAAACCATTAAACATGATCTAAACCAAGGATCAAATGCAGTTTCACAGCATAGCGAGGACCACCATCAGCCTGCCAGAGGATGAGGTGTCCCTTTATGATTGGTCAGTTTTAAGGTAGTGGTAAGTGCTTTAGCCTCTCTGTGGCACTCAGACTTTCTCCTGGAGCCGTGGAGCTTTGGTCAGTAGAATGTGACGGTACTTCTGTAGCTATATTGTTAACACGTCTTGATTCTTCTCAGAGCTTACTGGTTTGGTCCAATCAAAATGCATTTAGGAATGCTCTGAGACATCTTTGAAGAAAACTTTCTGAAACTACATCTGGAAAGTGGAAGGTCTCTGCTCACTTTCAGAAGCTACACCGACCCATACTAAGCCCAACAGACACTCTACTCACTGCACTCATCGACGGGTTCGTCTGAATTGTCTCCGCAGTCATCGTCGATGTCACATTTCCAGCTCTGCGGGATGCAGCGCCCGTTCCTGCACTTGAACTGACCAGGACGGCAGGTTCTGCTGGAGCAGTGCGTGGGGTCCTCGTCTGACCCATCCGCACAGTCGTTCTCGCCGTCGCACTGCCACGCCTCCGGGATACAGCGCTTATTACTGCACTGCCACTGGTGAGACTCACACTGGTGTGTGGCTGAGGGAGGAACAATGCATTAACTCACACGTTTATGTGTCCAGTCAGAGCACAGGAACAGCTTATAACAATAGGAAGTCAATCATGTTATCACACTGTACTACATGATCCTTATTTCCCAACTTGTGCTCGAGTTCGAGTTCGAGCTCGAGTTTCTGAGTTCGATGCAACTTTAACAAGCAACTTTAACAATACATATATATACAGTGGTGTGAAAAATTGTTTGCCCCCTTCCTGATTTCTTATTTTTTTGTTTCGGAACATCAAACCAATTTAAATATTAGTCAAAGACAACACAAGCAAACACAAAATGCAGTTTTTAAATGAAGGTGTGTTTTATTAAGGGAGAAAAAAATCCAAACCTACATGGCCTTGTGTGAAAAAGTGATTGCCCCCTAAACCTAATAACTGGTTGTTCCACCCTTGTTGTTCCAGCAACAACTGCACCCAATCGTTTGGGATAACCTGCAATGAGTCTTTTACAGCGTTCTGGAGGAACTTTGGCCACTCATCTTTGCAGAATTGTTGTAATTCAGCCACATTGGAGGGTTTTCCAGCATGAACGGCCTTTTTAAGGTCATGCCCCAGCATCTCAATAGGATTCAGGTCAGGACTTTGACTAGGCCACTCCAAAGTCTTCATTTTGTTTTTCTTCAGCCATTCAGAGTTGGACTTGCTGGTGTGTTTTGGGTCATTGTCCTGCTGCAGAACCCAAGTTCGTTTCAGCTTGAGGTCACGAACAGATGGCCGTACATTCTCCTTCAGGATTTTTTGGTAGACAGCAGAATTCATAGTTCCATTTATCACAGTAAGTCTTCCAGGTCCTGAAGCAGCAGAACAGCCCCAGACCATCACACTACCACCACCATATGTACTACTGCTGATATATGTTCTCTTTCTGAAATGTTGTGTTACTGTTACAGCAGATGTATTGGGACACACACCTTCCAAAGGGTTCAACTTTTGTCTCGTCAGTCCACAGAATGTTTTACCAAAAGTCTTGGGGATCATCAAGATGTGTTCTGGAAAAATTGGGATGAGCTTTAATGTTCTTTTTGCTCAGCAGTGGTTTTCGTCTTGGAACTCTGCCATGCAGGCCATTTTTGCCCAGTCTCTTTCTTATGGTGGAGGCATGAACACTGACCTTAACTGAGGCAAGTGACGCCTGCAGTTCTTTGGATGTTGTTGTGGGGTCTTTTGTGACCTCTTGGATGAGTCGTCGCTGCGCTCTCGGGTAATTTTGCTTGGCCGGCCACTGCTGGGAAGGTTCACCACTGTTCCATGTCCATTCCATTTGTGGTTCGCTGGAGTCCCAAAGCTTTAGAAATGGCTTTATAACCCTTTCCAGACTGATAGATCTCAATTACTTTCTTTCTCAATTGTTCCTGAATTTCTTTGGATCTCGGCATAATATGTAGCTTTTAAGGATCCTTTGGTGTACTTCACTTTGTCAGGCAGGTCCTATTTAAGTGATGTCCTGATTGAGAACAGGTGTGGCAATAATCAGGCCTGGGTGTGGCTAGAGACAGTGAACTCAGGTGTGATAAACCATAGTTATGTTTTAACAAGAAGGGGGCAATCACTTTTTCACACAGGGCCATGCAAAACATGGAAAAAAACAGGAAATCAGGAAGGGGGCAAACACTTTTTTCACACCACTGTATTTATATATGTATATATTTCTTGCTATATATGTAAATATATTTCTTGCTTTGCTATAAATGAAATCATTTGACCTACTGCTTTTAAACTTTTTTGACAGTTTCTTAAGCCCCACCGAAGCCCTGAGTATAAATTGGGGGTATTTCCATACCACACAGCACAGCGCCCTCGTCCGATCCATCCGGACAGTCCTGGTTAGAGTTACACAGGAAATGAGAGCTGGTGCAGTTGCCGTCGTTACACTGGAACTGGCCCAGTCTGCAGTGGCGCGGGGGGCAGGTGGAGGGCTCGTCGGAACCATCCCTGCAATCGCTCTGACCATCACACTTCCACCAGATGGGGATGCAGCTACACAGAGTGCAGACGCATAAAAACACGAGCAATCAGTCAGAAAAATAACAAATAGGTCAGCCAGAGGAAGAGGACTGAGGTGCTTACCGCTCGTTGTTGGCGCATCTGTACTGTGTGCTGGTGCACATGGGTAGGCAGCGAGCCACGCCCCCTATCTGCACCGTCAGAAAGTGATCGGGGCACTCACAGGTGTATCCACGGCCGCCAGCTCTAAGCAGACACAGGTGAGAGCAGCCGCCGTTGTTGAGTCCACAGGGATTGGTTACTGAGGAAGGAAATCTGCTTTCAGAAGGACGCACTGATGGACAAAACTCACCCGCATTAGACGTTTACTTTCTTTAATGGGTGATGGATTATCACACAGTGTTCATTCTTTTCGAGGTGCATTTTTTGATTCATTACAATAGGTTTGTCCAGTATTTTATGTAATACACATCAATTATACAGCTAGAAGTATAATTCTTCTGATTACTGATCACTGTTTCACTCTTTACAGGTTCATAATACAAAGCAATAATTCAATAAAAAGGAGGTATGTACTGTACACCACGGTCCTCCATACTACACTTCCCAGCATCCATCGCTCTTTCCACGTTATCCCTGCACATTGCATCACCTTTGTTGATGTTCTGACTTTCTGATTTATTTCAGCTGTTTAGTTTCTGTCATTAGTGTGGTTATTTAAATGCTGCATTTCCTTTGTTTGGCATGAATTGAGTATGTTTCGCACTTGTACATTTTCAGTTTCCCTCTTCCTCTTGCGTGTATCACTCCATTCCTGTTTGATGTGTTTTGGACTGTTTATGCACTCTGTATGCCCAGGTCTTAGTTTCATTATTGCACTTAGTTCTCCAGTGTTTTTTTCAGTTTCTTAATAAAGCTCTGCTCTATACCTGTTTCTAGTGTTCATCTCCCGCTTTCTGCCCGAGCATGACAGTCGGTAACACGACCACTTCTTGATAAAGCCCAAATATGACTGAGACTGAGTATACAACAACGGTCTGCTCGCCTACATTAAGTGCCAAAGATGTGAATTAACCTACAGCGCTGACACTCAACTAATTTTGCACTTATTTCAATAATGTATTGCGCATGCACATTCACATCTTTGAAGGTTCGCATCTAAGGGACTTACTGCACAGCTTTGGAACCTCTATAGACTAAAAGTGGGAGAGGAATGAGTCGTATTGAGCACCTCAGTGACTCTCAAAAATGCACTTTTATAGGTTTCCACCTCCAAGTCAGTTCACCAACATTCTGCCCTTACTTACTTACATTCTGTCCTTACTCTACACTGTTCATCAGAGCATCCTACCCATTAAGCTGTATTTTTATATCTGCAAAGGCAACCCATTTATAAACAATCGTGTCTGAAAGTGTTGACCGGTCAGGTGCAAAATGTGTGTAAGTCCATAAATAGTCCATAAACAAACCGCATCCACTTACTAACACCACTCAGGAACAGAGCATGACCTACAACGCACACTCTGCCCTTCTTTAAAAAGAAAAGCATGTCTTATAGACTTCAGCCTATCAGTCCTGGCCAAATGATTGATAACAGGGATTGTTTTTCCTCACCAGCCCAGAAGGGGGAGAAGAGAAAACACTCACCCATTGTCTTTGTCTTTGTAAATATTGGCACATGCTCTGAAATGGCTCGGGCAGAAATTTAAAGGAAGGGATACAATCAGAGATAAGAGCTATAATGGGTCAGAGAGGATGTGAGCCGGCTGAGGGGCTCATGATTACACCCCACATCGATACCTGTCCCGACTCACCTATGGGCTGACGGTACGGGTGGCACACGTGGATATCAAAAGGTCTGTGAGTGGTGTTGACGAGAGCTTGGCGACCTGAGCCGTCGTACTTATTGCCTTTCTCCACAGTGCGGGTGTTCCAGTCCGTCCAGTACACGCTGTCCTCGAACACAGTTAGGGCGAACGGGTGAGGAAGAACACCATCGTACACAGTGTGGCGATGACGGCCGTCCAAATCCGAGTACCTGAAGAATTCAGTTCAGATTACTGACCTTAAAATCGCTGCATTTTTAGAGTTTAGTATTACTGAATAGCAAAGCAATTTAGTTTAATCAAAATCAAGGAAAACATCAAACCAAGTATTCATAAAATCTAAGAAATACAAGAAATACAGGTGATGGTAGAAGAAATAACCTACAGGAAAAATATGATCATTGTGGCATCGTGAGGCTATCGTAAGGTTAAGAAAACATTTAAGAACAGAATATTTTCAAGAATACCACTTGTTCTTAGAAAAGAGTTAAGAAAGAAAATAAGATTCTTCTTTCATTTGAATAATAACACTTTTTCATAACTTTTTCGTAAGAATGACGTTTAAAAAAAACACACATTTAAGAAGCTTTTCCTTCTTTCATTTTGTGGATCCGGTCCCTGAAACCGAAGCACCCTAAAGCTAAAGGAGCAGTTACTGGGTACAGTTATCTTTAAAACTTAAAAAGAGTCTAGTTAAAGAGGAAGGAGGTTGGACATTTTCTTACTCTATGTAGTTGAGGTGAGCATCAGCCCAGTACAGCATGTCGTTGGTGTAGTCGATGGTAATGCCGTTGGGCCACTCGATCTTAGAGGTAATGATGGCAGACTTGTTGTTGCCATCCATTCCCACACGACCTATGAAAGCTTTATGTCCCCAGTCGGTCCAGTACACATATCTGCAAACAACAGGCACCATTCTGATCATAAGAAACATGCCATGCGTTACGTTTAGGCTTATTAGGCTTATTTAGTGAATGAATGGTGAAGACTTTTGTTTTACTCAGGGGCATCATCACTTTGCCCACCTTACTGGGGCACGTCCATAAAAAGTCAACCTTATCCTAGACTGCTGAGCAGACCTGCAGGACTTTGTATGCAAATTCACTACAGGCACTATATTTCCCATAATGCCCCAGCATCTTTCCAACAGTTTCAATCAATCTTCTCACGGAGAAATGGACAGTTGCAAATATTTAAAAGAAAGTCAGGTAATGACAGCTCATAGCTCTATGTTTTGGCCACTTATAACTGTAGAACACTAGGATTAGAGCACTAACGCAAAGGCTTTCATTAAACTAGCAAAGACATCAGTTATGTTTGCATAGGCAATGAAATTAATAAAAATCTTTAGTGCTTTTGACATTCTTCTTCATTTCTCATCCATTGCAGTTATAGTGTTAAATCACTTCATCTATTTAGTGTTTAACAGGTTTTTTTTGCACATTTGTGCCTCTACGACTGATTGGCACACAGAGGGGTACAGCTGTGCCCCTCTAAATTCTGTAATAGTCTAGAAACGCCCCCGGTTTCATGGAAGTTTTGCTCTCAAAGCCTAAACCATTAGAGGGGAAAAAATATTTTAAAGAACCTATAAGCCCATTTGGTGTCATCACCTATTTTGAAAGTTTTAATAGGAACTCCATTCGTTCCAGGGCTTTTTTTGGTTTGCATTCGCACCGCCAGTAGAGAGCGCTGTGTGATGCTGAGATGACATAAGCCGCACGAATTTTGCTTAGACGACTCAAAATCGTGTTGTACCTCCTCACACAGGCTCAGCACAGCCTGGACTTCGCTGTCGGTTCATTTGTCGTTTTGTTTTGTATTTCAATCCTGAAGATCTCTTGTTTCTAGTGAATGGGTATATTTAAAAAATGAGGTCAATTTCTAAGAACTATGAAAGAGTTCCTCTGTCTAACTCCATCTAATGTTTGTCTAACTTCCAGCCACTCACCCAAACTTTGGATGCACCACGACGGCTCTGGGATTCTCAAAACAGTAGGTGTTGTTGGCGTCCACGCAGTGCTCAGCCAGCTTCCTGACAAAGCGCCCGTCCAGCTCGGCCACATTTATGGCATCCAGAAAACTGTCCGCCCAGTACAGCTTGCGTCCCACCCAGTCGATGGCCAGTCCTTCCCCGTGCAGGATGCCGTTCAGCACCACCTCCCTGCCCGTGCCGTTGAAGTGCATCCTCTCTATGACGCGCCGGGTCACGTCGATCCAGTACAGGCGTTTGTCCACGCGATCGAAGTCCAGGGCCACAACGCTGCTGAGGCCCTGCAGGATCAGCGAGTAGGCCTCTCCGTCTGTAGACAGGTTGCGCAGGTAGTACCGGTTGCTGAAGATCAGGTAGGGGCTGATGTTGCTGTTCTGCCTGCAGCTGTGCCCGTCCGGCTCCCGTAGGAAACCGGGCGCACACTTGCAAACGTACGAGCCCAGAGTGTTCTCACAGATCTGGCTGCAAACGCTGGGGGTCTCCGAACACTCGTCGACGTCGTCGCAGCTCTTCTTGTCGGACATGAGGCGGTAACCGGCGCGGCACGTGCACACGAAGCTGGTGGGGGTGTCGGTGCACTCGTGGTCACAGTGGTGCACGGATGGATCGGTGCATTCGTTTATACCTGAGGACACCGACGACATCGATGAGATGCCTTCAAAGTTCCTTAATACTAAATGAGTGATAAGCATTAGCGAATCACTACTCACCGCAGCCCTTCTCGTCGCTGTTGTCACTGCAGTCGTCGCTGTGGTCACACACTTGGCTGGCCGGAATGCAGTTACCATTGTCGCACCTAAAGTTCGCAGGAGGGCAGGTAGGGGCCGGAGTGTGGCACATTTGTGGAAGTTCGTCCGATAAATCGCCGCAGTCGTTGTCGCCATCGCAGCGAAAGTCGCGTGAGATGCAGCGGCCGTTCTGACAGGTAAACTGGTGCTGCTGGCAAGCCTGGTACGTGCATCCCTGCTCATCGCTGCTGTCCCCGCAGTCATTACGCCGGTCACACCTACCACACAGACCAGAGCTAACACTGAGTGTGTTTGCACGCACTTCATGATCCAATCATAATCAGATTCCTGTGGACTGTGGTAGCCTAGTGGTTAAGGTACTGGACTCTGAACCAGAAGGTCCAGGGTTCAAATCCCACCTCTGCCAAGTTGCCACTGTTGGGTCCTTGAGCAAGACCCTTAACGCACAATTTCTTGGATTGTAAGATTGTACCAATTGCAAGTCACCTTGGATAAGGGTGTTTGCTCAATTCTGTAAATGTAAATGATTATTCAAGTGGTCATGTATAATCCGATCTAGAAATAAAACCAAGAAATCCAATAAAAAGCTGGATTTCTGTCTCAGTAATCATTTTGCTCAATCTGCACGTGTGCAGAGCTGTAGAGGAAGCGGCTACCTAAATCAAACATGGTGCCACATGGTTGCCAGGTCCTCTTATTCTGGGAAACTTTAAACTTTTGCTTAAACCTGGTAGCTTATTTATCTGTTGGGATCTGGCAACCCTGGAACTCAATTCAGCTCCTGCGAAATGGCTACCAAACACTTCTGGGAAAACTCAGAAGGAGTTCACGGATTATAAGTGCATGTAGCGCACTCGCTGTTACTGGACGATTCTCGATTGTAAAGTAGCATCCTGTTTTATCCACCTTTCTCCCGCTCAGGGTCGCACTTATGCACTTTGCGCAAGCACAGGTACACCCTGGATTCTATAAATGCAAACTCCAACCAGGGTTTGAACCCGGACCCTGCTATTTCCAGCAGCTGGTAAAACTTGAAAAGCAGAACTTAAGGTGCGTGATGAAAAAAGCCTTCATCTCTACTAAAAGTCTTGCTATTGACTAGTTTTGACTACAACTCTGGTATAAAGTAAACTTTTCTGACCTGTATGCGCTGCGGATGCAGAGGCCATTGCTGCAGGAGAACTCGGAGGCAGAGCAGGACCTCCGTGTGCAGTTCTGGTGCTCATCATAAGCATCTGCGCAGTCAGCGTCGCCGTCGCACACCCAGTCCCGGGGGATGCACTTCCTCTGTGGGGGGCGGTTATTCACGCAGGTGAACTCCAGAGCAGAGCAGGTTCTGTTAGCTGAGTGTTAGAAAAGAGTTGGGTATTACTTTGCTTTAGGACGCTGTGTATAGGGACTTTTAAACTCCTGCTTCAAGACAGGACCTCTTCTCAGAGCCGATACACAGGGGATGAGAGCAGCACTCACCACAGTTGTGTCTCTGGTCCTCATCACTCATGTCCCCACAGTCGTTATCTCCGTCACAGATCCAGGAGGAGGCGATGCACCTGCCGTCATCACAGCGGAACTGGTCCAAGCTACAGGTCCTCACCATGGTGGCTGTAGAGTCGGTGCACAACACATCAAACCAAGCGTGAACGAGCAGAGCAACCTGTAACAGTGCCATGAGTTAATCTGTCTCTACAAGGGCCGCTGAGATATTGAGATCATGATCTGGCACCAATGTTTTTATCCACTGACATCTCGATACATTTGCAAAGCAAACCCCCCGGTGCCACACGCATTGTTCTGCGGCATTCCTTACTCTAGCGTTGAGTCGTAACAAATAACCAGGGAACAAAAGAGAGGAGAGATGTGTGTACGTGTGTGTGAGGGGAGGATGGTGAAGAAGAATGTGTCAGACAATGGAATGTTGTACTAACCGCACCCACACACGCACATAGATGCTTCTGGAACATCACTGGTACAAACAAATCCATTTCACTCAGTGATACAAACACTCCCGATATAAAAAGAGGTGGGATTTGAATCCTGGACATTCTGGCCTAGTACCTAAGCCAATAAGCCACCACAGTCCCCACTGGTGTATCCACTCTATCTATGCACCATGTGCTTCCACATATCACAGCATTACAGTGGATGTTTACAGGTTCAGTTCTAACGTTGAAACTTACTGCAGGTGGAGGGTTCATCGGAACCGTCGGCACAGTCGGCGCCGCCATCACAGTACCAGTGCGCTGGGATACAGCGGCCGCTCGAGCAGCGGAACTCGCTCTGCACACATGTGGACGTAGCTACAGAGGCAGGACAGACAAAAGCACATCAGAACAAGCCTGCATGCGAGCGAAGTAGGGGTAGAACAGTACATGTATTTCTACGTAGTGTTGGTACAGGGCGTTTGGATCGGTGTACGTTGTGATCCAAACATGCTCTGGCTTTAACCATCCATGCTGTGTGTATAACATTTTTATGTCAACCGAAATAAAGTCACCGAACAAAGGGATACTTGTCATGATACAGCTTATCGATACAGTTATGGATCTCTCTGAGTACAACATAACTTCATAACTTCTAAACTAAATCAGCAGATTAACAGTGATACAGCCTCTTTGTCATCCTTTTTTGGGAACATTTCGGTTTTCCGGTGAACTACACTAGCACTGGACAAAGAAAAGTGAATAAGGCAAAGGCAGACCAGAACTGTTCCACTGTTGCTGGCAGTATACTGTAATGTGATCATAATTTGAGACTGAATCTTTTTTAAAGAAAGAAAGATATGCACCTTTCCGTGCATTCCTTAGATTCAAATTATGGCCAGTTTGTCACTACTATACAGTACTGTGGCAAAAGTCTTAGGCCACCATTAGAGATTCGTTTTCTTAGAAACGTTTCGTCACTCCATAGTCCTCTTTTCCACTGATCTTCCTTCTAATCCCGGTGAGCTTTTACATATCTGACCCTTTTCACCAAGTTCCTTGGCTGTGACAACCTTTCCAAAACAACAGACCCTTGCTGATCAATCAATTTGGCCACACTAACTTCAAATTGCTTACAAAATCAAGTCTCTCAACTGATTTAAGCTAACCTCAATAAGATCTCTATAACCTCCACAAGGTCTACTAGACACACACATGAAGCATGAGATTAATCATTCAGAGTTTCAGAGGATACACTCCGTATGAAGCCTCTCATACACAGCCGTGGACAACAGACTGAACTCACCGCAGTGTGTGGGACTCTCGTCACTCATGTCACCACAGTCATTATCTCCGTCACACAGGTAATGAGCGTGGAATGCAGATGTTGGTGGTCTGGCATTTAGTGGTCCAGGCTGGCACGTTCTCTCAGCTAGAAAGTCATCAGGTTGTTAAGTACACAATGGAAATCAGAAATGCTTGTTACATTAAAGGATGGGATACCTATGGTATGTTGGATAACATAAACAATGGTTCACATTTTTACCCAGTCAACTTCAAAATACAGACCGGTAAAGAGTTATAATTACATAAAACCCGTAAGTCCATCCTATAGAGTATTGTGCAAAAGTCTTAGGCCACCAATAGATTTGTTGTTTTAGCAATGCTATATTGACCATATATAACATATTGTCGATAATTGGACCCCAAACTTAGACTTGTCACTCCATAATCCTCTTTTCCACTGATCTTCATTCCTATCTTTAAGAGATTTAGCATATCATATTCTTTTCATCCTGTTCCCCTGCTGAAAAAGTGCTACCCTTCCCCTTGGCATCCGGATGAAGCTGCCAGATGCTGCTATTGTTCAAGTGTAAATGGAGGTCACATTAAATTCTTACCCCTGTAGCCTATAGAAGCTGTTTTTCAGATGTTTTAAATTTTTTAACAGTAGATACAAATTTCATTTATTTCCTGGTTGCATTATATATGGTTATTATATCATTGCAAAAACACTGGTAGCGTATAATCTAAGGGTGGCCTAAGACTATTGCACAAGACTATATATACATATATATATATTATACTAAGTAACTAAATTAGCTGGGGATCAGATAGCATATACTCACCACAGTTGCGTTCGTCCGAGGTTCCATTGTCGTAGCAGTTATTGATGCCGTTGCACACGTACTCGCGAGCGATGCAGCGGCCATTGTTGCAAGCGAACTCCGTCTCAGCGTCACAAGGCCGAAACAGACAGCCGTTCTCATCGCTGTTATCACCGCAGTCGTTATAGTGATCACAGCGGTAGTGGTACGGCACACAGCGACCATTTCCGCAGGTGAACATGGTGGGCTCACAGGTGTGAAAAGCTGCCAATTAGGACCACAAGCGCATTCAGAGTTTTAGGTGTTCAAACTCAGATTTGAGTGCATTCTTTTTAACCCTTAGAGGTCTGAGGCCATTTTGGACGTTTTTTAAATGCTTTTGATTTTGCCTTTACATAAAACCTTAACCAACTACCAACCCAATGTGACTTATACTATATCAACACACACCAAGAACAGAGCCCTCTGATTTAATGCTTCTTTTGCTTTACTTGCAGCACCAGTCTGTTTGTTTACGTCTCTATCAGCTCTGCACCTAGATGGAGGATTATTATTGCACGTTTTTCATTGCAGGATTATTCAGGTTCATTCAAATATCATGTTGATTGACAATAAACTACCCTTTTCAAGTCAACACACAGATTTTCTATTGGATTTATGTCAGGGCTCTGACTTGGCCACTCTAGGACATTCACCTTCTATCCTTCAGCCACTTCATTTGTTTTGGCAGTGTGTTTAGAGTCCTAGTCATGCTGAAAGGTGAACCACCTGCCAATCTTCACCTGTCTAGCAGAGCATCACAGGTTTTCCACAAGAATCTGGTTGTACTTGGTGGCATCCATTTTCCCGTCACCTCTGACCTAAAACTCCAATACGAGACCACGCTTCACAGTAGGTACTTTGCGATGTAGTTGGTGTGGCCTGTGTGACTCTTTTTCAGAAGAGGCTTCTTTCTTGCCTCTTTCTTGTTTGTTCTTTGTGTAAAGCTTGTGAGATTACTGCCACAAACACACCCTGACCAATAAAGACCAAACAAAAAACAGACTGATCTCTAAAGCCAGAACTTTCTCCAGAATTTTTGCAGCACCGTAAAAAAAGGGACGACGAAACTTGATCAGACAGTGATCGGCGACCTCTAAGGGTTGAAAACAATCTGTTTGGAATGTTGTTATAATAAACAATAAATACATGAGCATTTATTGTTTGGAGCAGTTTAAGGCACACGATCTAGATCTTTAGATCTACACTAACGTCTACATAGTACTACTATGAGTAGATTAGTTTTAAACACCAGGTTTACCCGAGAGAGAAATAAATGCTGCCACTTGTGGGACTGCATGCAAAATAGCCACACCTTTAAGATTAGTCATCATTATTAAGTTAGTAAATGCAGGCAAATGCGTGTCCATTACACAACAAACGATTAATTAAACGTGATACACACCAAAATCGAAATCACTGCTGAATCCTGGAGAGAGATAACATTTCACAAGACAGGAAACAGAACGTGGAAGCATGTTAGCAAGCAGACAGAAGGCTCGAGTCGAGAGCATTAGTTAGTATAAAGCATAAAAGACATACATTTAAACATCAGAAACACATAAAGGAAGCCCACTTGGAGCTACTGGATTCTTTAGTGGTACAAATGCAGTTTGTATTCAGAGGATGATTAAAAAATCTTGGAATCAATCTTATCCTGAGGTCAGAGTGCACATATTGAGTAGCAGATAAAACAAGGTATAGGTCAGACCACAGATCTACACACTGACATGCTTACCACACACTCTCTCCAGCTCGTCACTGCCATCGCCACAGTCGTCATCATTATCACATTTCCACTGCGCCCGGATGCAGCGCCCATTCATGCAGGTGAACTGACCGGGCTGGCAGCGAGTGCCATTATCAGGGATGCAGTATTTGTTGTCTGCCAGGTACCAGCGACCTTCGGATGGACATTGGCACTCTGCTCCCTGAGGACCTGGGCACAGAGCGATTCATTTTATTGGGAGGAAAATCCTGTTTAAGTACAAACTCCCAAAGCCAGAGTCCATCCAACATAGCTGTTGGAAATGAGTAGGATATTAATTAGAATTCCTGTGCCCTGCGATACTGGACTATTAACCAGAAGGTCCAGAGTTCAAACCCCAGCACTACCGAGCTGTACTGTTGACTTAACGCTCAACTGCTTGAAGTGTATCCTTGTAACATTTTCTTTGTAGTAAGCCTAGGATAGCCTCTGTACCCCAGAGGGAAAGGAAGGGGGATAAATAAATAATATTCTATTATTTCTGCATAACAAAAGTGACCATCTTTTGGAAGCCAATTTCTTCTCATCCAGGGCACAGAAATAAACACAGCACACAATATCATTGCTGGCACCAAATGTCTCCGCAAAGAAAGTGCGTTTATTTAGTTCATTATTTTTGTATGCATTTTTGTAACCTTCTAAAAACTAAATGTTTTACAAAATGTTTTGTCTTAGGTTACTGAGGTTAAGGATATCTTATGAAGGAATGGCAGACATTTTTAATCTTCATTTCATTCAACTTCATTTTATTTTTTACTAAATTTATTATCTTTAAAACTTTAGTTGCTTGTTTACAAAAACTGCAACTTTTATTTGAAAATCTTGTAAAAGTGTTCCTTTTGTTTAGTGAACATCAGGGTCAGGTGTAGCATTACTAAGTTACAGTCATCCCCATAAACCTGCCAAGACATTTTAATATGAAATTATCAAATTCTTCATTTTCTCGAGTATCTACTCTATTTTCTTGAGTCTCCACAAAGTGTCTGATAGCTGTTCTGCTGCTTTTAAATCCATGCAATGTTTAATTCTGGGGTTGCCAGATCCTGCGAGAAAAAACCTATCACAGTCAATGGAAAAAAGAGGCTAAAATCAGGTAACTGGAATACATGCTATGAGTAATCCATTTACTGGAGTAAAAAGCTTCCTGTATCAGCTTCCTGTATCAGATTTCTTAATCTGACTTCAAGATCGGTGTACACTGTATACACGGCCACTTGAATAATCAGATAACTGCACATTTTGAGTGGCTAACCTTTGTCTCTGGACGCTTTTTGGAGTGTCAGCATTTTGCAAAGACATCTTCGTGAGACTGTCTATGGTTAAAAGCCTTAGATACATAAAATTGCATCTTATTAATCCCATATAATACTGGTAGTGAAAGACTAGTTTTTCTGACTGCACCACATTTAGGTACATATATAAAAAACACCTAATTTATCTGTACTCGTTATCTTACACCTAATTTGTTTTCGTATTATGAAAACACAGCTACTGTTTTTACCAGTAACAGTTAACAGATTTTTGTCAGTACCCGTAGTGCAGATGTGGCTGCAGCCTCCGTTGAACTGAAGGCAGGGGCTGCTGCATTGCTGCTGTTTGCTGTTGGACAGCACGTGGATGTCCATGGGTCGGGAAGGGAGGTTCTGGATCATGACTCTCTGGTCTGAGCCGTCGTGCTTGTTGGCTCTGTAGATGCTCCGTGTGTTCCAGTCTGTCCAGAAGATGTGCTGATCGTATACAGTCATGGCAAACGGGTAGATGGCTGTGCTCACGATGACCTCACGATTAGTGCCTGTGATGGAGCAACGCTCGATCTTCTGTCTAAAAGTTTAAAAAGATCTATCAACATATAGAATTTGGCTCCTAAGAGAGCTACTCTTCAACAGTCTGCTCTAGGCCATATAGAGAGATGGTTCTTACAGGCTGGCGTCGGCCCAGTAAAGTCGCTGGTCATCGTAGTCCAGGGTGAGACCATTAGGCCACACCAAACTAGTGTTTACTATCTCAGTGCGGAAATTTCCACCAAGAGTCGCACGCTCAATCTTAGCGTTGGTGCCCCAGTCTGTCCAGTACATGTATCTGAAACATAGACGACAGAAGAGTCAGAAAGAGTCAGATTTATTTCTGGAGCTTCTCAAAGCAGCTTTACAACGTGTCCAAGCCCAAACTGAACAAGCCTAGGGCAACAGTGGAAAGGAAAAACTCCCTAAACGTTATAAGGGAGAAACATTGGGAGGACCAAGACTCAAAAAGGGACCCGATCTGCTTGGGTGGCTTAGATGATAAATGTAAGAATTAAACTAATAATAAATGGATATAATAAATATTAATAAATAGAAGCCAAATACATATTAACAGAGAGAACATATTTTAAAAATGCAAAAAAGTAAATAAAATATATTAATATGTAGACTGATAAATGAGAAAAAATGTAATATTAAGAAGAGCACAATAAAAATAAGATTCAAAAAGAAGATTCTCCATTACAAATGTACACAATATACAACTAAATTACTGCTTACAAAATGATTAACAATGCTTGTGAATAATAGTACAGGCAAATTATTCTCCAAATTATTCACCAAAGACTCCACGTAGGGGTGGGCGATATGGTAAAAATATTATATCACAATATTTAAAGACGTTTTCACGATACCCAATATTTATCCTGATAAAAAACTACTATTCAAATATTATCCCATACTTTAAAATATGCTGCACTTCATTCAATTAAACAGGACTAATTATACACTCTATAATGAACCATGCAGCTGATCAGCGTTCTTTAAGCATGTCGTCTGTCACGATAACAAAATGGATCACGATTGCATACCCCTAACTGTACGCAAACATAAGAATCATATCCGTTAGATTCGGCACTTCCTGTGATACAGCTGGAGGAGGATGAACGTACCCACTACATGGGTCCAGCATGATGGCACGTGGTCTGGGCACCTGGGCTATAAGAGTTCTCTGGGACCCATCCACAGCCATGGAACTGATGGTTTGATTAACATAGTCACTATAATATATCCTCTTATTGATCCAGTCGTAGGCGATACCATCGGGAGCACCCAGATCTAGAGACAGAGAAGACATGTAAGTCATATAAACATGTTATATATTCAGAATGCATACGGCCCAGACAGATAGTGGCACCATTTAGACATTTAAAGGTTTTACAGACTTTATATATATGTATATACAAAACCCCGGGCAAAAAATCAATGGAATCAACATTCTTGCATGAGCACCGCATTCAGACATTTCATTTCATTCTGTAAAACAAACTCAAATCAAAAACATGATACAATAATAAATGTTCATTCCAAAGTGCAACCTTATCTGGCTTTCAGGACACTCAAAAGAAAATGAAGAGAAAACATTTGTGAAAGTCAGTGAATGTACTTTTATTGACCAAGCACCAGGGAAAAAAAATATGGAATCACTCAATTCTGAGGAAAAAAGTATGGAATCATGCAAAAAACAGATAAAAAACAAAAGAGCCATTTCAAAATACATTCACTAGATTTAGTTGCACCACCTTTGGCTTTTTATAACGGCTTCTCTTTTTCAGTCTCTGAGCATGGACTCTTGATGAGTTGAACAAACAAGTATTCTGCATCAATTTGGTGCCAACTCTCTTTGATAGCAGTTTGCCAGAATCAGGGCTTTGGCAGGTCGGAGCCTTCTTGTGGGGACCATTTTTTTTTTTTTCAATTTTCCACCACAGGTTTTTTCAATTGGGTTGAGATGTGGACTTTGTGCATGCCATTGGGGGCAGGCCCAGACCATCGACTGAATGTTGTCTTTCTCCAAGAAATGCCTTCACTGTTTTTGCCCTATGGCACAATGCAATTGTCATCTAGGAAAAAGGAAAAAAATTATTTAATCACCTATAAAACATCTGTGTTTCAAAACTGAAGGGATGAGAAAAACTGTCAAAATCTCAATGGTAAACTTGTGCGGCATCGATAGAAAAATTAACCACAGTCAATCTCTCCCCAGTGCCTTTGGCCTGACATGCAAAGCCCCATTATCATCAAGGACTATGGAAATTTGGTTGAGTTTTCTTCTTCAGGCAGGCCTCTTCATAAATCTCACTGGAAACGGCAAAAACAACCAAAAGTTCCAAGGCATCATTCACCTTGTCCAATGCAGATTCTTTGACTCATCAGTGCAGATAGATAACTTTCATCCAGTCATCCACAGTCCATGATTGGCTCTCCTTAGCCCATTGAAGTCTTGTTCTTTTATGTTTAGGTGTCAATGATGGTTGTCTTTTTAGCTTTCCTCTCATTGAAATCCCATTTCCTTTAGGCTGCGATTTTCTTAACGGGTTCGGGGTCACATACAATTGGCTCCAGCTTCCTCCCATTTATGCTTCATTCTGTTGTAGTTGTACTTTTTTTTTTTTTCGGTTTTTCAAGACAATGGCCTTAAGTTGTTTTGTTTCTTGACGCTTTGATGTCTTTCTTGGTCTAACCAGTACGCTTGGCTTTAACAACCATTCCATGCTGTTTTTGTATTTGGTCCATATCTTGGATACAGCTTGACTGTGAAACACAGCCCACATCTCTTTAGCAAACCATGCGTGAAGGAGTTACCAAGTTCTTCAATAAGTTTTTCACATCCTCTCTTTTGTTTCAAAGAGACATTTTCTCTTTTGGAGCCATGGTTCTTTTGCCCCACTTAAAACTTCGGTCCCAGCAGGCCCTCCAAGGTGCCATGACTGCAGGTGTTTTTTTAACTGGGGCACAAGTATAACCAGCAGAGATCTAACTCTGAGGCAGGTGTCCATTTCGGGAAAAAGGAAATTGACTGGTGTGTCCTTACTTTCGTCCCCTCCAATTTTAGTGATTTCATACTTTTTTCCTCAAAATTGAGTGATTCCATATTTTTTTTCCCCCCCCCCCCCACCCCCCGCCCCCCCCTTTTTTTTTGTTGTTTTTTTTTTTTTTTTTTTGAGTGATTTTCATAACTTTTTTTCCTTCAGGAAATTTGAGTGTTTCCATAATTTTTTTCCCCTGTTTGCTTGGTCAATAAAAAGTAACATTCACTGACTTCCACAATGTTTTCTCTTCATTTCTTTGAGTGTTCCTGAAAGCCAACAAGTTGCACTTTGGAATGACCTTATTATTGTATCATGTTTTTGATCTGAGTTTGTTTTACAGAATGAAATGTCTGAATGAGTGCTCATCCAAGACTGGTGATTCCATACTTTTTGCCAGGGGTTGTATATGTATATATGTACAAATACTGTAGAGCTGCATACCAATGGCTAAATGATAATCCCAATTACTTTTGCTCAGCATTCAAATGTTGATTAATGTTAATTATTGTGCAAAAAATAACTGATTGCATTTCATAATTTTGTAATTGTTTTATCTATTTCTACAGGTTTCTTAGCCCAAAATATGTTTGGTGGGACAATTCGCCATGCCTACTGGGCTGAAGCTACAAGTGTTTGAAGTTGACAAGGCAAAAATGGTACTTAAAGCGACAAGAATTCAAAACATGGAGAGGATGCCACAAGAAACAGTGTTTAGTGCAATACAACTGAACCACGAGCTCACACACAAGATTTGGAAACAGTGGGAAGTATGGATGTGAAGACAGTCACTCAGTTCAATCACCAAAACACGAAACAAGCGTGAACATCACACTGACAGATCAGAGACGCCATATTTAATGCCACTCCTTTGATGAATGAAAATCTCCAGCAGCTGTCAATACTCCGGCGAGTCAGAGTGCCTTGGAAGCTCAGCCACAGCCCAGATGCATCAACAGCTGACTGAGAGGATGCTGATATATCTATAGTTTCTTCTTTTCTTGTCATAAGTTATAGTCAGCTCCAAAATAATTGGCTGCTAAAAATGGGTACACAGAGTTTAAAAGTGCTGCTGTGATTAATTAGCTCAATCTTAATCTCACATAGGAGAGACATCTAACCTTTAGAACAAACTTACTTCTTTCTTGCACACTGCATTAGAAGCTGATATTCAGTTGAATGAGTGTAATCAGATAATGACTGTTAGAGTTAATCTTAAAAAAATAAATAAAAAATTGTGATTCTTCGGCTGTTTTTTCCACATCTTAACCCTACTTTTCCTGATCTGAGCTCTGTAAACATGTTCTAGATGGGATGGGGCCAGTCCCCCACCACAGGGGGATCCCTGTTACTTACTGAAAGGTCCCTGTTGAGGCACCACTGGATGATTGACCCTATCTGGCCTCCACTTCACTCAGGCATGGCCCAACTGTGCCTTTTGTGAGATGGCTGAATTCAGTTTAGGATCTAACCCCAGGTCCACCTCAGTAAGGGTGCTAATAACTAGGCAGTTGAATATTTTGAACGAGATTTTGGAATGGAGTTGTTTTATAAATTTTGCCAGACTTGAGAAAAGATTTATAGAAGAATTCTAGTCAGTACCTGAAGCCACGATAGTAGCAGGTGAGGTGGGTGATGATAAGCCTTGATGTAAGACTGATCCTGCTCTGTCCCGCTCCAGAGCTCTGGGTAAAAAATAGATCCTGTTGTCAGAATTTGTCACAACATTGTCATAGCTCGAGCCGCGATAGGAGGGTCCGGGCCACGTTGGGGAGACTACAGGGAAAGGGTAGTGAGTGATCTTCAGGGTCCAGTCGGTAGTGATCGAACCGTGCTCTCGTGTGGTGTAGATGAGGTAGGTATCGTCCATCCCGGGACACCACACAGGTCATGCCATCCACCGGGCCCCCAAGTTCCCGAAGGCACAGGCACACTTCCTGGTCTGAGTGCCAGGTAGGGGGCGAAGCAGAAGTGGGGGAACAACCTCCATTAGACGGCTAAGGCAGGGGTTGTTATTGAGCTCCTGAGGCCGCTCGGGGTGCATTCTCTCTGGTCGAAAATTTGTGACGTCTCGCAGCATGTTTTGATGTTTGTCTCTGATCACTGCTGGCTGGTTTGTTGTTTCCAGGACTCCTCCTTACTGGCCTGGAAAAACTTTTTTTAAAGTTCCCGGGTCGGACCCAGACCAGATGATGGTTATTCTCAAAGACTGTGAATGCCATAAGGAGTCTGGTAGGCGACTTCCGTACCGTACTACTCTGTCTTCTCGCCCTCCTTCGGCCGAAAACCCGGGCAATCATATCCAAAAGAGTCGTCCACCCAGTAGGGACGTATCCGTTTCCTGTGGTCCAGGAGCAAGTCCTGGGTGTGGTGTGTGATGATTCCAGAGGAGACACCAGCACGGTCCTTGTTGGTTCCATCAAGAAAAAAAGCCTTCTCAATCTTGGGCGTCTGGACCATAGTCAGCCCAGAAAAGAAGAGGTTATCTGTTTTTTGGGATCCACCACGATGTGACGAGGCAGTGTCCACCTGGGTCTTAAAAAAAGGATCACACGCCGGGAAAAGCAGGTGTTAAGCCTAACTACTAAGCCGAAACTTCAATGTAGGTCTCTGTCATGAAGGCCATTTTTGTGACAGTGAAGAGGGTTCCCTGTATTAAAAAATGCAAACTGTTTTTAAAACTGATGATGACAAAACTAAATTCTGATTTTAACAGGTCCTGGTACCCCTCACTACATTATGGGGGGGGGGGAAATACACTTTGGCATGCTCTTCTGGGCAGTTTCAATTCACTTTACCGCTAGGTCTTGGAATACAACCTAACCACAGCTATGGACATTTTTTTGACATGGAAAGCTAATTATCAGTCATCAACTGATTTTATAAAAAGGCTTATAATAAAGGGATCTCTTTTTGGTCTCGATTTGGGTGGCACAGTATCCCACCACTATGGGAGACGGGGCATTGGATTGTGAAGGGGAGGCCCAGATTGAAGTTGTGGAAAGGCTTTAACTCTTGCTCTAGTGCTACTAGAGCATTAGTAAGAAGTGGCATCACCAACACCATGCCTGAATTGGTTCGTCGCTCCAAATTGGATGGCCAGGCCAACCCAAGGATACTGATCATGAAAACCAACAAGAGGCCAGTACAATTTTGAAGGACTTAAAAGTCTTTACAGCTGACATTGGTCAGTCTGTGCATGTGAAAACAAACCAAGCTTTACACAAAGTTGACCTGTGGCAAGGTTTCAAGAAAGAAGCCACTTTTGAAAAATTAGGCACTTTTGTACTTCTGGTGCCATGAAATGGTCAGATGAGACCCGGATTGAACTTTTTTGACTGAAATCCATGCACTGTGCTTGACAAAAACAAAGCACACCATCCAAAATACGCCACACCTACTGTGAAGCAAGGTGGTGGCAAAATTTGTTTTGGTCCTACTAGACAGCTGAAGACCCTACACACTGCCAAAAAACAACACAGTGCCTTAAGGGCAGGTTGGAGAATGTCCATGAATGGCCAAAATCTGATATAACATCTGTGGAAATCACCACATTGTTTGACTGGACTCTAACAATTCTGGCAGTAAGAATGAAAAAATATTCCCCAGTTTACAGTAGGTGCAAGGCTGATAGAGACATATCCATGACTGATTTCTGTAATGAAACTAAAGAAAAAGGCACTTTTTTTCCAGAGCTTTTTTCATGTTACTTTACTGTCGTGAGGCGCAATGCATAAAGAAACTGGAAAATATATTTTAATGACTTGATTCCAGGCCATGAAACAACAAATGATTTCTATAGGCTCTGTAATCAACCAGAATAAAAATGATGACCCTTTCCCAATCTTTACCAAGTGAACCATAAATCTGCTTTGGCACCAGCAATCTGCCCTTACAATGAGAAGATCAGTCTGGTTTGGTCCTGAAGCAAAGCTGCTTATGGGATCCATCGAACAACCCTACACACACTTTGACCTCTGAACTCGTCCATATGTTCCTGACTAAACTCTGTGTAAACATCGTATCTGGCACAGACCTATCAGACAGCATCTCTTATATCTTGTCATGTTATATACAGTATTTGAAATGCATTGCATTATTAAAAGTGACAGACCTGCAGCCCAGTCCACTGCAATGCCCCGGATCCCGTTGCGTCCAATCCCAGAAGTGACGATGCTGCGGAATCCGGATCCGTCTGGCTTGATGCGCCTAATTCCGTTCTGAGATGCAACAGTGCTGCTGAAGTCACACCAGTACAGAAAGCCGGAAGACATGTGTACGTCCACGTGAAGGACATTTCGACCTGCAGGACACACACGCTCGATACTTGGTCATCTACTGGTCCTTTTAAGCAACCACTCACTGGAGCGTCACATTGACTTTAGCACATAACAACGAATCATCATTATTACAAAATAAGTTTATATAAGGATTCAGCTAGCTATACTGTCCACTGCCAGCAGCTGCCTCTAACCTCCAATCACACCTGATTAAATGTCCAGAACTTTAACCTCTAAGCACTGACGTCATACAGTACACGCTCACATTTGTTTCAATTCGCATTCAGCATTCGATAGCTGCTCTTGCACACTCACCTCTCCCGGCTACAGGCACCATGGCCTCAGAATGATCTGCTCCCTCCAGACTGAAGCCCTTGATGGCAGTGAGCATGGAAATGACCACGTAGGACTGGTAGGGAGCACAGGTCCTGTTATCGGCGTTGAGTTTGAAACCGGTTGCACAGGCACAGGAGAAGAGTCCTCCAGGACGAGGCAGACACAGCTGCTCACATGAGCCGACGTTATTGCTGCAGCCATTAGAGGAGCCTGCAGAGGCTAGAGGGAGAGAGACGAACTGTTGGATTTAAGAACACCCTACATTTTAGGCTAAGCAGGGTGAAGTAGGTATTGATAATAGATACACGTGGCGCGCTGGTTCAAGGCATTCCGGCTGGATCTGGCATTATGCAGCCACATAAATGGCCATGTCTGAGGGCTTGGGGATCATAGCTTTTTCGAAATGAAAGGCTGCCAAAAATCCCTGCTTAGAGCCAGAGGGTCGAACCTGTCCACTGACCACACACCAAAAGAAGACGGAATGTTCTGCATGAAGGCAAGCGACCTTCTGATACAGACAGTAACAAACTGGTAAAGCGATCTCTGTTAAAGAAAACCAAAAGGTGACATCCTGATGAAAAATCCACTAGATAGAAATGAGACCTGTTACTCACTCTCCCTGTAGTGCACTCTAAGCACCCTGAGACCGGGCACGTTGTCCCGAAGAACCACTCTGTTGGATCCTGTCGCTTTGTCCACACGTTCAATAACCTCAAAGTCCCTGTCAGTGAAGAACAGGTAGGAAAACCGTGCAGAGCGACACCCCCCAGGGTGAGACAAGCCGGTAACCACGGTGATGCGGTTCGACCCATTTGGATCTCCTCTCTCAATCTGTTTGAAGATTTAAAACAGCATTCGATTGGAACACGGTATAAAAGCAACTCTAATATTATGAGTGATGGCAGAAAGACTGGGCTCACTACTCCACTTCCTGTGACAGCCCAGTAAAGTTTGTTCTCTTTAATGTCTATGGTAATGAACTCCACATGTTCCAGGTTGTTGGTGAAGAGAACCACCGAATTGGAGCCGTCCATGTCAGCACTTGCCACCTTAGCCGGGACTCCGCTCTCCGTCCCCTGATCTGTCCAGTACATCTTCCTGAAAATCACAACAGTGTGATCGGAGCCTCCATACTAGGGCTGTCAAAATGTTGACAGTATCTGAAATGCTCTAATCAAAATCAGATTTACAGTGGTGCTTGAAAGTTTGTGAACCCTTTAGAATTTTCTATATTTCTATATGACCAAAACATCATCAGATTTTCACACAAGTCCTAAAAGCAGATAAAGAGATCCCAGTTAAACAAATAAGACAAAAATATTACACTTGGTCATTTATTTATTGAGGAAAATGATCCAATATTACATATTAGTGAGTGGCAAAAGTATGTGAACCTTTGCTTTCAGTATCTGGTGTGACCCCCCCTGTGCAGCAATAACTGCAGCTAAACGTTTCCTGTAACTGTTGATCAGTCCTGCACACCGGCTTGGACTAATTTTATCCCATTCCTCCGTACAGAACAGCTTCAGCTCTGGGATGTTGGTGGGTTTCCTCACATTAACTGCTCGCTTCAGGTCCTTCCACAACATTTTCATTGGATTATAAGGTCAGGACTTTGACTTGGTCATTCCAAAAACATGAAACTTTATTCTTCTGTAAACCATTCTTGGTAGAAACGGCTTGTGTGCTTAGGGTCGTTGTCTTGCTGCATGACCCACCTTCTCTGAGATTCAGTTCATGGACAGATGTCCTGACATTTTCCTTAGAATTCTCTGATATAATTCAGAATTCATTGTTCCATCAATGATGGCAAGCCGTCCTGTCCAGATGCAGCAAAACAAGCCCAAAAACAATGATACCTACCACCACCATGACTTCACAGATGGGATAAGGTTTTATGCTGGAATGCAGTGTTTTCCTTTCTCCAAACATAACGCTTTTCTTTTAAACCAAAACAGTTCTATTTTGGTCCCTCATCCGTCCACAAAACATTCTTCCAATAATAGGCTTCTGACTCGTCCACATGATCTGAAACTGCAGACGAGCAGCAATGTTCTTTTTGGAGAGCAGTGGCTTTTTCCTTGCAACCCTTGCCAATGCACACCATTGTTGTTCAGTGTTCATCTGATGGTGGACTCATGAACATCAACATTAGCCAATGTGAGAGAGGCCTTCAGTTGCTTAGAAGTTACCCCTGGGGTCCTTTGTGACCCTCACCAAACTATTTACACACCTTGCTCTTGGAGTGATCTTTATTGGTCGACCACTCCTGGGGAGGGTAAACAATGGTCCTGAATTTTCCTCCATTTGTACACAATCTGTCTCTGACTGTGGATTGGTGGAGTCCAAACTCTTTAGAGATGGTTTTGGAACCTTTTCCAGCCTGAATGAGCCATCAACAACTCTTTTTCTGAGGTTCCTCAAAATCTCCTTTGTTCGTGCCATGATACACTTCCACAGACATGTGTTGTGAAGAGCAGACTTTGATAGATCCCTGTTCTTTAAATAAAACAGAGTGTCCACTCACACCTGATTGTCATCCCATTGATTGAAAACACCTGAGTCTAATTTCACCTTCAAATTAACTGCTAATCTTAGAGGTGCACATACTTTCTCACTAATATGTAATACTGGATCATTTTCCTCAATAAATAAATGACCAAGTATAATATTTTTGTCTCATTTGTTTAACTGGGTTCTCTTTATCTACTTTTAGGACTTTTAGCACCACTTTATTTCTGTAGCGCCCTTTTACAACGGAGCATTGCCTCAAAGCAGCTTTATAATTTTCTATTATCTTCTATTATCCACGCCCAAGGCCCAAGCTGAGCAGGGTGACAGTGGCAAGAAAAAACTCCCTAAACTTTATAAGGAAGGAACCTAACCCAACCTCGGGCAGCTTAGATGATTCAGGTAAGAATTAAACTAAGTTATCTAATGAATAGGTTTATAGTAATAGTTTATATAAAAGCTACATAAATATTAACAGAGAGAACATATTTAAAAAAAAGATAATAATTGAGTTAAAATATAATATATCGACTAAAATTTAAGATAATGTAGTTTTACAAAGAGTATAATAAAACAGGGAATATTAAAGCAATAGCATTAAAGACAACGGTGTAAATAAATAAAATCTTGAACAAAATAATGTAAAAATATCACTATCACTAATTACTATTCATTCATTGCATTCTACATACAGTCAAGCCCTTTTGGCATCCTCGGAAATCAACCAATCGCGGAATGAAAATGAAAATTCAAAAAGTTCCAAGAAGCCAAACATGAATTTGACCCCATAACAAACCCATAACTGCTAGACAGATAGAAATAGAAATAGAAATGAAAAGTCAAAGCAAACTCGCTACAACATTGAAGACATGATCCACACGGTTTTAGAGTGGTGACTACATGTGAGGATCATAAATATGCTGAACATATTTCCATTAATGGTGCTGGGACACCCTGTAATCTAAAGTTCAGTGAATATGGGGATTAGCCATCACACCAAAGCATTGCTAAACCAGGCCTTACCCGCGTGCTGGATCCACTGCTATGCCAACAGGTGAGCCTGCACCTGTCGGGGACCCATTATTGGCGATGAGCGTTTTCCTATACTGCACCTCTCCTTTCAGCCTCAGTACCTGAAGAAACATTGGAGTGGTGAGAGGTAAGGCTGAATTACAGGACAAAGAAAGACACAGCTACATTCAAATTGTCTAATAAAATCGAAATAAAAAGCGTTTGGAAGTGTAGCATATTCTGCTTTCACCGCACATCACTGCCCGTGTGCTCTATCAGTGCACATGCTGGTACCTTCCAACACATCAAAATGGATCCATGGTAACAGCAAAACCACTGACAGCTGGAGTGAATAACACTGACATTGTGTTGTTCTGTTGGGACACCCTGGGTCCTGGCATTCCTGTGGATGTTCCTTTGGCATATACCACCTACCTTAGCATTATTACATCCCTTCAAGGAAGGTATTCCCTAATGGCAGTGATGATAACACACCACGGAACACAGTTCAGGAATATTTTGAGGAACATGACAAAGAGTTCAAGGTGTTTCCCTTGGAATCAAAATTAATCAGATCGCAGTACAGATTAGCATCTGCAAGATGAGCTGGACAAACATCCTCCACCTCGCCACCTTTGTGCCAGATACCACAGGGCACCTTCAGAAATCTTGAGACCATGACATAACGGGTCAGAGCTTTGGCGGCACAAGGGGGACCTACACAATATTATGGCAGGTGGTTTTATGATATGGCTTATCGATGTACACTATATGGCCAAATGTTTGTGGACACCCCTTCTAATTACTGAGCTCTGCTGTTCAGCAACACTCACTTTCATAATATAAAGCGTACATTTCTGGATTGTCCACAGACAAACAGTGGCAGTAGACTGGGTTGTACTGATAGCCCAGTGACTCTCAGTATCACACATTTACAGGTTTCCGCTTCCAAAAAGTTAGTTCACTCACTTTCTGCCCAGCTTTGTTTGAGAACTCGCTTGGACTGTACAGAACCTTGATCACAACTCCATCAGATACCTTAAAAATGCGCTGAAATGCCAAAAGTGAGCCAGGTCTTACTGTCTAACATCAGCAGTCGACCTCACAGTCATATTCCAAAATCCAGTGGAAAGCCCTTTTAGAAGAACAAACGGTGTTGTAGCAGCAAAGGTGATAGCAGACTCCATACTAATACCCATGATTTTGATGTAACTGTTGGGTGTCCACAAAGTTTTGGTCCTATATGGCACAAAGCAGCTTAATGGAAGGTACAAAAGGGAAAGCTGTGACTTGTGATTTGAATGGCACAGTATGACCATGATACAAGGATCTACATGGATATCAGTGATTGATTAGCAGCTGAATTTAAACCCAAAGTCTCACCTCTATACACTGTGAGGAAGGATTGGTATAGTACAGATTCTGACTCATCCAGTCAAGAGCTAAACCCACTGGAGATCCCAAGATGGCTGCCGGGGCAAACTCAGTCCTGTTAGTACCATCTGACTTGACCCTGTGGATCTCTCCCTGTAGTGGTTAAAAAATCAAAAACATTATGGGATAGATGTTCAACATGTAATCTAATCTACTGCTATGGAAGGTTTTCTCTCAGGCTTACAGGGTGTTCGACCCAGTAGATCATCTGCTCAGCATCATCAAAATCCACGTCATAACCGTTCCGCAGGCCAGCAACGGGCACCATGGCATCGTTGCTCTTATCTTCAGGATTGAGGGAAATACCATAAATGATGCTGTCCCTAACCACCACCAGGAAGGGATCTTCCACTGCAAAGTAATAACATGCAATAACCTATTACCCTTATGAAAATTAACCATGGTTTTACCATGTTTCTTGGCGGACAGAAAACTCTCTACTATGGCAGATTTATAATATTCACATATTTACCAATTTGCCCCTTAGTAGTTCAACTAGAACCACTATAAACCATGTTCATAGTAACTATGAGCTACTGAGGTATCTTATGACATAGACTATGAATCTGCCATGGCTTTTCTACAGTACTTTGGTAAAACCATGGCAGAGATACCACAGTAACCATTCATAGTTTTCTTTCCATGCATCATTTTCATAAGGGATACACATACAGGTTCCAAAATACACTGGAATCACACAACTGCAGGTCTGTCGATGGCTTCATGACCTAGAACTGCCCCGGTCAAAAAAATCACCACCTGCTCACCAAAAAGCTTTAGTCCTAAGCCTTGATTAATCGCATGATTCAATCCATGGAATCACAAAGCAGAACCATTAACAGACACTTTAGTTAACGGGTTGCCAAAATTCAAGATTTTCATAAGACAAGCCCTTTGAACTGGTGAAAGTTCGGCTATGAGAGCGCATTCTGCTGTGTCATCACAGATTAGGATCAGTACCCACTCACTCACTCACTCTCCACCTGAGCTAATCATTCATCACTCGGGCTAAAACGTGCTCGATATAGCTGAAAAAAAAGCTGAAACCTGAGACTGGCTGGACGTTTGCCCTAAAGAGGAACTGCTGGATTAAAGATTAAAGCTCTCGTCTGCACTCAGGCATAACCATAAGCCGAGCTCAGAGATTTCTTTTACGATTTTAAATATTCACCCTGACAGGGAGGGAGAGCAAATTGGAAATGGGATGCTGTTGACAAGATCTGCCTCGCATGAAACACATATCTGGTGTCGCTGAAGACTATTTTGTTCTATCAGGAGGAAGGAGATTATGTGGAATAAAGCCAAAGACAGGAACTGTCACAAACACGCTGAATTAGTTTATTAGTGATGCCCCCACTAATTTGATTTGAGGTAGATAACCTAAAAAACTGTTATTATTGATACCTGACATGAACAGTGCAGAGATCATTTGTCTGAGGTTTACAAAGAAGGAAACAAACAGCATGTTAATTTTTAAAATTTAAACGAAGTCATTACTTCAGAATAACCACTGATCTGCTGGTGCTACGACAGACCCAGAGTCCTAGAAACTTGGGCGAGGAGGAACAACAAAGGCCCAGGGAGTTATCAGTGGACCTGGGACATAACCCAGTCAAGAGACTGCAAAATCCGAGACACAATCATGACCTCGCCAGAGGTGGGGTATGAACCAGGGAGACTCAGCATTGCAAATCTCACATCTGCTGAGGTGAAAACTGTCTCTCGGATTGCACGTCTTCTCCTTTAGGGTTCCATCCTTGCCTTGCGGGTTCCATTTGTTGTTCGTCTGTGTTTCGCCTCACCAGGGGGGTTTCCACCTTCTAAGTTCCTGTGTTCCTGAAGTCTAGAGCTCTGGGTCTGTGGTAGCAATGAAATGCTCCTGCATGTCCCCGACCCATCCAAATTGCCAGAAGATTGATTCCTGTCCTGCATATCCTTAATCCCATCCTCTGCTATTTAAAGCACTTCTCTAAATCAGGCACTGGCAAAGTTTGTTGTGTACCATGTTCAAGTCTTTGCTTACTGAGTTTGGTTTGGTCGCCATCTGTGCTCTCTGCCCAAGCCTCACAACATTTCAGTGTGGAAACACAGACAAAAGATTGCAAACAGTCCTAATACTTCCTCTTTTATTTATTTTTTCTTTACTGGTTGTATTTTAGATCTTAACAGCCAGCATAACTAAATCTGTCTCTCCATCATTTGATAAAAATACATAAAATAAGTGGCTTTCTCTGGTTTAGTCTGTAATACCTCTAGTACAGGTCAGCTGGTCATTGGCCAGTGTCCAACCTGATGGGCAGGCACAGGAGTAAAACCTGGGGGCGAGCGCAGACAGCAGGCAGATATGTGTGCAGGGGCTGGCTGCGCATGGGTTATCACCTGCCAAAGAGAAAAACATCAACAACAAATTACTTATAAATATCCCAGATGCCCAGACTTTTTTTTGTTTAATGTCAACGGATGGTACAAATGATTAAACGCATGATAGCACAAACAAGAGTGTTAGCTGATGACCAAACTTTAAGGTTTGTATAAACCACACAAAGAGCAGTAAAGCCTGAGGTCGGGTTTGTTAATAAAGAGTACACTTACTTAAGGAAAAATGACAATTTTCATGAAAATATTTGGCAGAAAGCTTTAAGAAAACGTTACTCATGTACCTGCCGGCTGCCTGACTGGGTGCATTAGCACCACACCCATGGGTTGGGGCACATTATACAGCATGACCGTCTGGTTCTCTCCATGCCACTTGTTGGCCCGGATCACACGGTTTACGTATCTGTCGGTCCAATACACAAAGTCCTCAAAAATGGTGATTGCGTGCGGGTGTTGCAGTACCTTTTTCATCGAGACACAAAAGGTGAGGTTTATTCACACGGACACAGAGCAGGACTAATGAGCAAAAACACTGCAGAACGTCTCACCAGATCACTGGCCAGAACCTGTCTGCGTTTGTTTCCGTCATAATCGCAGAAGTCTATAAAGTCCAGATAGGCGTCGGTGAAGTAGAGCAGGTTGTTGGGGTAGTCTATGGTCAGACCATTGGGCCAGTAGAGCTTGTTGGTGATGATGGTGGTCCTCTGCTTTCCGTCCATGCTGGCTTTCTCAATACGGGGGTTTCTCCCCCAGTCCGTCCAGAACATGAGATGAAAACTGTATCACACATGCATTGGACAGGTTCAGAAACTCACATATCTAGGTTAGACTTCATTCTATCACTGAAGTCTATTAGCAACAGGGCCAAAAGTCTAAGACCACCTGATAAAATGCCTGTCTAAAGCATTTTCTTTAATACAATTGAATAGTCCTTTTCATTACAGATCATAAAATCAGCATAACAACACTGCCATGAATCCATGAATCTGACTATCATGGTCTTTACCATCCCTCCTGTACCCACTGTAGAGGTTGGCAAGTCAGGTGTTAGGAATCTTACCCGTTCCTGGGGTCTAGCACAAGGCCTCTGGGGTTGGTGACGTTCTCACTGATGAGCACTGTCCTGTGGGAGCCATCCAGCTTGGCCACTTCTACAGTCTCTAACACATAGTCTGTCCAGTACAGGTTTCTACCCACCCAGTCGACCGCGAGACTCTCGGTGACCGTCACCCCGCTGTCAAAGATCTGCCGGTGTGATCGGAGACAGTCAGCTTTAGGTTTTCTGGGAAACTCCTTTATTAGATATTCATTAAACTGACAGGACCTACCACAGTCCTGTCACTGCCATTTTTATGAGCGCTCCATATCCTGTCCTGGGTCGTATCGGACCAGTACACGCGGTCCGTGGCTGAGTCGAAATCCACCGCCACGATGTTGCGGCCATCTCGGACGAGGGACCTGATGACGTTCGGCTGCGAGACGATGTCATCAGATATGATCTGATTCCGACTAGCCACCAGCAGAACGGCTTCTCGAGATCCTGTCCAACATGGACGAAAGTACAAATCCACCTTTCAACACGTTCCAGCTCTTAAAAATCCTAATAAACGTCTGGACAAACCAGACAAGCACAAAACCGAGCCTGTGCTAGATTAATGTTCAAAAGAAGCAAGGCGTATCAAATGTCAGCATTCCTCAGCAGGTTATCTTTCTGGTGGACGGTTCCATGTCAGTCCCATAAACAAGCCTTTGTCTTGTGATTTAGACCTAATTACCCTGTATGAAAGTTTTTGACTGACACATGTTATTTGTCTTATCTGCAGTAATCCGATCATCGGGTAGAGAGAAGGAAGCAGACGGCAGTTCTTCTCAGAACACACAAAGTATGGTGACCATTATCGTTTCCAGTAGCATTAGTCATTATACAGCACTGTGCAAAAGTCTTAGGCCACCATTAGATTAGATATACCATTGCTTCATATAATTTTTCTCAGTCTCTTTACTAAAATACAACCAGAAAATGTATGCAGTATTAAAAACCTGAGCAAAATATCTGAAAAAGTTGACCCTTCTACAGTCTGAAGAAGCTTGATGGACTTTTTGGAAGGGTAGCAGCCAAGAAACCACTTTTCCGGAAGAAGAACAGGACAAAAAGTTGCTAAAGCTCACAAAGATTGGAATGAAGATCAGTGGAAAAGAGGATTATGGAGTGACCAATCCAAGTTTGAAATTTTTGGGTCCAGCCATCAACCATATCTTATGTATGGTCATGAGACCATTGTTAAAACTACAAGTCGAATGGTGGCTTAAGACTTTTGCACAGTCACAGAAACACAGAAACATCATTTATCACATGTTACCACCTGCATTATTTGCTTTTTCTACAGACACACACCTGAGGTCTTGCAGGTGTGTCCATCTGCCTCAAGTGTGTATCCTTCCAGGCAGTGGCAGCGGAAGGAGCCTCGCTCGTTAAAGCAGTGCTGACTGCACAGACCAGGAGGATCGCACTCATCTATGTCCTCGCACGTCTTCGAGTCGTTGCTTAGCTGATAACCCATAGGGCACGTGCACTGCGCCCCGAACGGGCCCTGGATACAGTCATGAGTACAGCCTGCGTTGCTGTCTGAACAGCTCTCTTGGTCTGTAGATGAAGGGCAAAGAAACGTCTTCAAAACAATCACATCATGACATCAACAGTTATGTACAAATCATGCCTCTTATTATGAAAAATATTACAGAACTGACACTAAGGGCTAGATGTACATCCATGTGGTCTCAGTGCTCTGATTTTACATAAATATTATAGACAGAAATATCAGAGTTTCGTATACAACAAATAATCTGCACATTAAGGCTCATACAAAGTGTAATGTCAGGAATTAATACAAATGTGCCAGGAACCAAACATCTGAACATGACAGTAGGGGCAGGAGCCAAACATCTGGACTTGACAACAGCACCAGACACCAAACATCTGGATTTGGCAAAGCTGCCAAGAATCAAACATCTGTGCTTAACAGTGGCAGCAGGAATCCAAACATCTGCAGTTCACAACGCTGCCAAGAACCAAATATCTGGATCTAGCGATGCCACCAGGAACCGTACATCTATACTTCAGTGTCAGCAGGACCAAAACATCTGGACTTGACAACAGCACCAGGCACCAAACATCTGGATTTGGCAAAGCTGCCAAGAACCAAACAACTGTACTTAACAGTGGTAGTTGGAATCAAACATCTGAATTTGGCAATGCCACCAGGAACCAAACAACTGTACTTGACAGTGGTGCCAAGAATCAAACATCTAAACTTGACAATGGTACCAGGAACTGAACATCTGGACTTGACGCCAGGAATCAAACATTTAGATTTGACAAGGTCAGCAAGAACTGAACATCTGTAATTGGCACCAGGAACCAAGCATCTGGACTTCACAATGGTACAAGGAATCAAACATCTGGATTTAGCAATGCCACTGAGAATCAAATATCTGGACTTCACAACAACACCAGGAGCCAAACACCTGTACTTGACAGTGATGGCAGGAATCAAACATCTGGACTCGACAATAATGCCAGGAACTGAACATCTGGACTTCACACCAGTAAACCCAACATCTGGACAATGGAAAATGGTGCCAGGAACCAAATGTCTGGATTTGGTAATGTAACCAAGAACCGAACATCTTTACTTGACAATTGTAACATGAACTGTACACCTATTTGACAAAGGTGCCAGGAACTGATCATCTAGACTTGATAACACCTGGATGTAACACTGGTGCCAGGAGTTGAACATCTGGACTTAACAACATTGCCAGTAAACCCAAAATCTGGACTTGAAAATGCTGCCAAGAACCAAACATCTGGACTTGGCAATGCTTTCAGGAAACGAAAATCTGTACGTGGCAATGGAACCAGGAATCAAACATGTACTTGAACATGATGCAGGAACCAAACATGACTGAATAAACTGAACAAAACCTCACCTTAAAGAGGCATGATTTGAACCAGGTGGTTAAGCGGAACCAACCAGCTGTTTTACCACCTAGTTACACTGGTTCGTGTTTCAGCTGTGGTGGGGTGAATGTTTCAGCAATGTTTCAAAGCTGCGTTCAGTTTCCTGGTGCCGTTAAGTTCAGGTGTTTGATTCTCAACACCAAAAAGTCCAGACCTTAAGGTCTCCTGGCATCTTTACTTCAGGTATAGCGCCTGACTCCGTAAGTTACGACTGGGCTATACATGTTTCCTGGATGTTGAAGTCTCGACCGAGGCTCCTGAGTCTCAGCACTCCTCGTCGGAAAGTACCAGGGGTGCCCCCATGTTACACATGGTATGCACAGGGTTTTGCACAGAATGTGGTTTAGTACATCTAACCCTGAGTGTATTAGACACTGCACTATGCATTAGAACTACATACTACACACGACTGCAGGTTTAATGACACTATAATTGTGTGGTTAGTAAGCAGTGTGAGTAAGACATTGGAGGAAATCAGTTCTACATGCAGAGGTTGTGAATGATTGAGAATTTGGCCTACCTGGTAAAGGCTCATCTGAGAGCAGTGAGGGGAGCATGGAAAAGGGACATCATCGATCACTTTGGTTAAGTATCAGTTAATTACAGGATCAGCAAAACACATGCATGATTTGATACGCAAGATTTCACTTAATTCACAATCATATATCTAACGTCCATTTTCTTATTGAAATCTTATTACAAAAATACACTAAACATAAAAGCACAGCACATTATAAAATCGACATTTAAAAACTGCCCTGTCTCTATATATGTAGAACGTTTACCGAACAGCGTGATTTCATTTCACTACACACAGTGAAGCACGTCTTCATGAGCACCTGATTTATTTCTTTACAGGAATGAAAGATGACTTACTGCAGAGAGGAGACTCGTCGGCGCCATTCGGGCAGTCAGGGGTGTTATCACACACTCTACTGACGTTGACACACAAGGCGTGCCCAGGGCACTGCCACTGCCAGCTGGGGCAGCGGAACGGAGGCGTGGGGCAGTCCCGCTCGTCGCTGCCATCGCGGCAGTCGTTGTCCCCGTCGCACAGCCAGCTTTGGAACACACAGTTGCCATTGTCGCAGCGGAACAGCGAGGTGGGGCAGGTGCGCGGGGGGCAGCCGTGATGCTCATCTGAGCCGTCCTCACAGTCCGGGTGGCCATCGCACTCCCAGGTAGAGGGTAAACACGTTCCATCCGACTGGCACTGGAACTCGCTCTCGTGGTGGCACATGCCAGGCGGCCTGGTGGCTGCAAGGTCAGAAGTTGTAACAGGGTTGGTATTAACTTTAAAGGGCTTCGAGTTGAATTTCTTTTCTCTCTCTCTCTCTCTCTCTCTCTCTCTCTCTCTCTCTCTCTCTCTCTCTCTCTCTCTCTCTCTCACACACACACACACACAGAAATACACACACACACTACATTTATATTTAGTCATTTAGCAGATGCCCTTAACCAGAGCCACTTGCATCTGATACGTGCTTCATACTCATAGCGCCGTGCTGGATTTAAATACTTCAAGGTTTAAAGTGTTTAAAAGGTGATACTGCATTGCCTGTTCTGGAAATTAGTGCTTCTTCAACTGGACTCTTTCCCTCTTGGTTGTGTGCAGCCAGCGATATTTATTTATGTTTATATTCCATCGTGCGTTTAGATTCCGATTCTGCAGTGTGTGATCGATATTGTGTGCCCATAACTGAAGAACCACACCATTTCCAGGAAGTGATATGTACAATGGGGCAAAAAAGTATTTAGTCAGCCACTGATTGTGCAAGTTCTCCTACTTAGAAAGATGAGAGAGGTCTGTAGTTTTCATCATAGCTACACTTCAACTATGAGAGACAAAATGAGAAAAAAAATCCAGGAAATCACATTGTAGGATTTTTAAAGAATTTAATTGTAAATCATGTTGGAAAATAAGTATTTGGACACCCACAAACAAGCAGGATTTCTGGCTCTCACAGACCTGTAAGAAACTCTTCTGTCCTCAACTCGTTACCTGTATTAATGGCATAGAAAATTTGTGGAGGGAGTTGAAAGTCCGTGTTGCCCAGCAACAGCCCCAAAACATCACTGCTCTAGAGGAGATCTGCATGGAGGAATGGGCCAAAATACCTGCTACAACAAGTGTTGCCAACCTGGTGAAGACTTACACTGGAAACGTTTGACCTCTGTCCATCGCCAACACAAAGGTAAGTATTGAGTTGGCTTTTGTTATTTTGACCAATACTTTATTTCCACCATCCTTTACAATTAAATTCTTTAAAAATCCTACACGTGATTTCCTGGTTTTTTTTTCTCAATTTTTTGTTTTTCTCATAGTTGAATTGTACCTATGATGAAAATTAGTAGTAGGGAAACTTGCACAATCAGTGGCTGACTAAATACTTTTGTTGCGCCACTGTAGAACTTTTAGGCTCTGATGCTGTAGATGGTAAGTGTTTCCAGTCGTGTTCACAGCTGTATCTCTGACCATTTTATGTATCGTTTTGCACAGATTCTTTTGAAATAGCCCTTATATGTACAATTACAACAGTAGATCAAAAAAGAGACATGTGACTTATGTGTTTGACGTACATGCTGTACGTTTGATTAACTGTTTCAACAAGGCAACCTCTTTCCTAGCTATCGTACATATAGGAAAGAAAGAGTACAATAAGAATGCATAAGGTAAAACTTACGACAGCCCCCGACTGCATCGGAGCGATCGTTGCAGTCAAAAACCCCGTCCCGCAGCGGTAATAGGAGTTGACGCACTGTGCCCGTTGGCACACTTGAACGCTTAGGCGGTGTCAGTTGTAACACTGCGTAGCATGAAAAAATGAGAGGTGAAAGTTCAAGGCTACTGCTTTTCAGTGTTAAGTAAATACTACAGAGCAGAGTAGCTCTTACCAACAGCCCTGCTCATCTGCTCATCCACACCGTCTCTCTGTCTCCATCGCACACATAGGCTGGGGGTCAATACAACGTGATCATGACACTGAACTGGCCCGGGTAAGCATTTTCCTATAGCGCTATACCCGCTCAGAAAGCAGCAAGAAGAGATCAGCTAAAGACGCCATGACCCCGACTCAATACAAGCATGCAAAGCTGAGGAAGCTTCGTTACCACCGCAGTCGGTTTCATTCATCGGAGCCAATCGCCGCAGGTCGTTACCGGTGTCGCATAGGCCAGTGCGCGGGATTCACCTGTCTTTTTGCACCTCTTAACTTTTTCCGCTGCCTTCAATGGTTGCCATTTGTCTTTTTCTTACATTTTCCTTTCTCGCTTCCTCCTTCTCCATCCTTGTTCTCTTATGTTTCCTTCTCTCGTTAAGCGCTGTTCCTGGTCGCGCGCTGGTGTGCACAGGTGGAAGGCGGTAGAGGAGCAAGGTGTTGTCTGAATCAGAGCACCAAAAACATTCACAAAGATTCCATCTGCCCAGATTAGTGGCGTTTAGAAACCAATGAGTTAACTGTTCGTTCCCGCAGTGGGCCTCGTCGCTGTTGTCGTGGCAGTCGTCCTCGCCGTCGCACTGGTAGCTGCTGGGAACGCACTTGCCATTGGAACAGGCGAAGGAGTTGGAGCCGCACTGTGGCACAGGCGGCTCGTTGGTCGGATCGTCCAGACACGTCTGCTGATTGGGCGCCAGCTTCATGCCGTAAGGGCAGCCGCACACCCGCTGGGAGTATGGTGCAGGGAAGCAGAAGTGACTGCAGTCACCATTAGGGCTGAATGGTCTGTTACAGGAGTTCGAACCTGGCCGAGAAAGGAAGGACGCAAAGCTTTATATTAAAGTTATAAATAGCCTAACCCTGGATCTAAACACCTGATGGTCTGACCTGGTGTCTGATTTGCTGCTAGAATGAAGTACTCACACCTGAAATCCTGACTATGTGCTATTCGTGCAATTCTCAGAAAAACGAGTTTTTGTTTGTTAGCACCAAATCTGTTTTCCTCCATCTCTACCTCCTGCTAGGATTCTTACACAAACCAAAAAATTTTAACACTTCCCTCCTGTTTTACCCCAACTGCACTGGCTCCCGGTTCATAAACGCATCCAGTACAAAATTCTACAACTGATATTTAAATCCCTCCATGGTCTTGCTCAACTCTATCTCTGCAATATAGTCCATGGTTACACTCCTACCCAGTCGCTGCGTTCCAGTGATTCCAACTTCTCTCTGTCCCTAGGTTCAGACTTTCCTTCATGGGTGGGAGCTCCTTTGCTGTGGCAGCTCCCACCCTCTGAAACTCTCTTCCTTCGTCTGTTAGGTCTGCTTCTACTATTCTGGAATTTAAATCTCTGCTAAAAACTTTTCTATTTTCCTCTTCTATTTATGTATGATGTGTCTGCTTGTCTTGAACTGTCTGCCTCTTAATGTAAATTATATTTGATTTATGTCATTCTTGTTGTCAAGGGTCCTTGGGTTTTGTGAAAGGAGCTATATAAATGAAATTAATTATTACTATTATTTTAACCCCTTCCACGAACATAATGGTACAAGCACAAATCTCTCCTGTGCCTCAATATTAAGCTAAGCACAGCATCACCTTTTACCCCTGCCCGGAGCCTATTAGAGAATTCACTGGGTGCAGGCAGAGGTACACACAGGACAGTGTTTAATCAATAGGTTGCCCTGCATCCCAACTCGGGGACAGAATCCTTCAAAGGATACAGCCCCTGAATCGAGACCCAGCTCTCGCTTAGTTTCATTGTCCATTGCTATGGCTCACGGCTTCTTAGGAAATCCACAAACCCGCTGAAAAAGCCTGCAGGTGACTGAGAGAGAGCCAAGAACGTTCTGATTGCCTCGGCTAAACAAAAGAGATGCCAACTAACCTACTGCGCTGCCATGCAATGAATTCTGCCACAGTTTGCTCTCGTTTATATCAAGTGATCGCTTCCTGGACACGTGGCATTTGCCCGCCTTTGAAAATTCATGAGTTGAAGGTCCGTATTAGGGGACTTTTACTTTATCTCAGGGAGTATTAATTAAAGAATTAGCCACATGATGACAAAAACACAGAAAGACAAGAGGTTGGAGAAAAATAAAGAACTTCCCGGCCATAGCGGCGTCCCTCACCAGTCTGCACGTCAGCATTGAAACGACTTGACGTGCTAATGTGCTGATCCCTCGTCTGATGATGTCATCTCTCCATCCGTCTGTCTTCCGAACACGGACAATTTCCTCCCAGGCGCCAGTCAGTGGAAGTACGCGGACCTCGACAGACAGAGTCCCTTAATAAGGTTTCTCTCACTGTCCATCACAAACCACAACTATGCGCTGTTTAACAACCGGCTGTTCCAAAGTCTGTTCATTTAACAACCAAGGTCTTAACAATTCTACAAAGGATATAGAAAATCAATCTGTCTTTCCAACTCCAGACGTAAACAGCTGGACAAATTACCAATGGTTATTTAACAAAATTTTATTTTTGGTCATACTTAGTGTTTTTGTTACATGTTTTTTATAGAATTTAATTTTCAATGCATATTGATTTTACTTTTTTCAACAATATTGATTTCCCTTTTAGGACACGACACACCATTGGGCTTGGCCTACACATACCTAGAAGTGGGCGAGCACCGGTCATTTGACCCCTGGTGCCTTCCTTTAGTAGCCTTGGCACTCATTTACCTACTCAAGTATTTAAAATGTAAGAGATGACATTACATTGCCCTCTTCAGGAATGAAGTTGTTTCTAAGTGGACTCATTCCCTCTTGGTTGTGTGCAGCCAGTGAGGTATGTTTATTAATGTTTATATTTCAACGTGAGTGTTTATAATTTGTTTCTCCAGTGTGTGTGTGACCATTAATGTGTTCTTGCAACTAAAATGTTTATGCTGTTAAATTAATTTACAGGAGACAGTGATGTACTGTATAATAGTTCAGGCTTCGGATGCTGTGTAGATGGTAGCGTTCCACTCGTGTTTTTATGTATCGTTTGCACGCAGTTTTCTTGTGAAAATATCCTTTATATTTATATTAGAATAGCATAAAAAGACTATGTGACTACAGCAGTGTCCCATCAACGACCTGCTTCACAGAACATAACGCTTAATGCAGTGCATACCTATACTAACAAATTTAAAATGCACCAGCAGGATCCCATTTTACCCCCGCTTAACCTGGTCAGGGTCGCTGGGGAGGATCTGGAGCTTAATGTGGAACTCACTGGGTGCAGACAGAGGTACACCCATCACATGGTTCCAATGGTTTCAATCAAAACGTCCCTACTTGAATCCAGGCCCTCAGAAAGTGCCATGTCCGACAGCTGGATCTTACCTTTGAACCACTGAAGCTGCTAAATTGTTCTACTCTAATATTATTGTGCATACTGGTAATTTCTGTGACACAGCTGTGACAAGTTCAGTGTTACCCCGTGACTGGAAAGCACAAAGGAAATTAGGACCTACCTCCGAAAATAGTAAGCCCAAACGGATGAGACATCTGTGTAATCCGATCTAATGTCAATCTGTTCTGCCCCTCAAAATTGCTGTGCTCAATCTTATCAAAGAAAGCATCGACCCAATACAGACGCATGGTACTGCAAAAAGAAAGGACAGAACAACAAGGAACAGGGATGGCTTTCAAATAAAGTTCAGATAAATAGGATTATGACAGATCAGGTTTCTGGGGGTGGGGGATTAGCTAGCTTTTAGATGAGAATGCAGTAACTGTCCGAGAGGTATTTAAACAGCCATGCTAGAATGAGGCATGCAGTTACTGTTCGTGTTTAAAAGTAATAGATTACAGATTAGAAGAAGTTCTGGTGTGCTGTTTGTGTGTATTACTGGCTCACCTCCAGTCGATGGCCAGACCGTTAGGCCAGCCCAGAGTGGTGTTTACGATCGGCTGCGCGTGCGAGCCATCACACCAAGACCGCATAATCTTTGCCGGACGGTACCAGTCCGTCCAGAAAATAAACCTGCCAAATACACACACCAATCAGTTTTCCTCAAGAACGGTCCACCAAATCTCAGATAAGGTACGGACAGTTTATTCACCAACTCTTAAGCCAAGGTCTTAGAAAGCACTACAATACTAGCCTTCATGCAGCACTAATCTAGCCTCTTAGGCACAGAGGCCTTAAACCTTTGAAGCCATTGGAAATGTCGCACCGGTGGGGCATAAAGAGTCCCTTTATCTGCTCTGGTTCAAAGTAGGAACAATCTCTGAATGGGTGAGCAGCTCCTGCATTATGGTAGGTGTGACTAGATACAAGTGGACAGATTGCTAATGCTTTTTCACAGTCTTCAAGAAACAGAGAGCAGAGGTGAAAGTGAGGCCCCCTGAGCCGTGTTCCTGGCTCGGACCTGCTCAATGAGTCGTGCTTTCACCAGATAGTTCGACATGGCTGAAATCGCAGGGCAGGATCCAGAATTAAGTAAATGAGTACAAGTTCAGATTAAGGAAATCACCATAGTTCCATGGCATTGAGTTCTCGATCACCTCGGAACTTGTCGAATTCGGTTCTCGATGCATTTCGACTTGAAAAATGTGTCTCAATACTTTTGCTAGGTACTCGGCGCACTTGCTTAAACTTGTATGAGTCGAACCACGCGACTCATTTCAGCTGAAACTCAATTCACAATATCATGACTTCATATTTATCATGACTTATCATAGGCTCTGCTAAATAAAGTATAGACGCTCTACCAAACACTCGTTAAACACATCACTAAATTATATATTTTACTTATGATAGGTTTGTTGAACATATCCACATCACACTGTATATCAGGGAGCACATGTACAATACAACTCCATTAATGCATATAATGCCTTATACGGGGTGGTTTTCTGGGGGTCTGGAGCCGATTCATTCAACTTACATTGTTCCTTATGGAAAACATTCATTTGGTACCACTGTATTAGTGTGTCTGAATATTTATTTACAGTATTTATCACACATCCTTATCATGAGCGACTGAGCTTGGCAGTTGAAGTTTAAGAGTCTGACATTTTAACATTTTGATTAGTAGACCAGATACTTATTATCTGATCTACCTCTGTTTACTGGGGCACAACATGTATAAGCAATTTCTCTTTTTGCCACAATTTCAGACTATAATTAAAGTTTAGTTAGAAAAGGTTTTTGAGCACTTTCATCTAGCGTAGCGCTTCCATGTCCTCTTGCGTCAAAAAGTTTTTAATGACACAGTTTTCAACTGTTTCTCCGGTGACCCTTGCTGCGTTGTCCTTGGCTCCAACTCCAGGTTCTGCTCTGGATCATCTAAGGCACCCCGTCTCACCAGAATACTGACGGCTGTAGTTATGACCGGCACTTAAGCTGGCCTGTCTGATCTTTCAGTGCGTGACATTGTCTCAAGTTTGAAGTGTGCTCTTGGCTCTTTGAGCTGGTGCTCTTTGTGTGTTGCTCCTTAATTAAACTACTTAATTAAAGCTACTTAATTAAACCCACACTAATTCACATTGACTCACCCGAACGTTGGATGCACCGCTATAGATCTGGGATTGTTCAGATTGTGGACGATGGCTCTCCTGGATTTGTCTGCTACCTTCATGACCGATATGCTCCTGTAGCGCGGATCTGTCCAGTACAGGTTCTTAGATATCCAATCATAAGCCAGATCCTCCACACCTTCTACCCGATTGGCAGCAAGCACTTCCCTTCCTGTCCAGATCAAAACGAAGATATAATACACGACAATGAGACATTAAAGACTAATATCGGTCAGTCTTTTGTGCAGCACTAAGCAGCTGTGGTGCTCACATGGCACTATTCACTAGCCGAGACCCAAGTTTGAGTCCCAATGGTGCCTTCTCACCAAGGATCACACGGAAACACACTTGGATGATTTTGAGGGAGTTCAGGCAGTGTCCAGACCGGCAATCAAACCGGTGATCTCTGGACCTGTGAAGTGATGGTGCTAACCACTTGTGCCACCCATAAACTGACAGTAAAGGTTATTTATCTGCTTCGCAGCAGAATCCGAATCCAGATTCACACGTCACTCCTAACTGAATCCAAATGCAAAATATGAAGAGAATCTGAGCTTTGACTGGAACACTCAGCACTCTTACTATCACTAGGTTCTGGTTCTGACCTTTGCTAACCTGTCTGCGTTTTGAATATGGCTGTGCCCGTATTGAACCTGCCTGCCTGTTCCGTGACCCTGACTGCGGAATCTGACAAAACAATTCTCACAAAAAAACTTAATAAAAGCCTGAGCGCTGACATGCAGCTGCCACTGTTCTCTAGCACAACTGCTCCTCAGTCAAAACCCACCCACAATCCGAGCTCGGTTTTATTCGAACAGTTTTGTCCGACTCTCACCCATGATTCAGTTCAGTACCCCTGTGGACCCTCTTAGAACATGTACTAACTCATTTACTGCATTTAGCAGAGCGACTTACAATTGGTACAATCTTACAATCCAAGCAACTGTGGATCTTGCTTAAGGACCCAACAGTGGCAGCTTGGTAGAGGTGGGATTTGAACCTTGGACCTTCTGGTCCAGAGTCCAGTACCTTAACCGCTACTACAGTCCTTATGATCACATGACTTGGCCTTCCTAACTTTATTATCATGACGTTATTATTACTGTCAACCCTAAAGGAAAGTGATAAGCATTCTTCTTCCTTCCTGGCACCTGTGCCGCCGGATGCGGGGTCCGCCCACCACTTTGATGCGACCGAGAGTACTCCAGCCGACGCGTCGCTCCGTCTGTCGCCAGAGACCACACTCAAACCAGGCCAATTTAGTGTAATCAATTAACCTAACATGCATGTCTTTGGACTGTGGGAGGAAACCGAAGTACCCGGAGTAAACCCACGCGGACACGGAGAGGACATGCAGACTCCACACAGAAAGGACCCAGGCCACTCCACCCTGGGATCGAACCCAGGACCTTCTTGCTGTGAGGCGGCGATGCTACCCACCGAGCCACCGTGCCGCCCCAAAGTGATAAACATTATTTCCATAATATCTCAACGTTATGGAAGATCAAAGACCTCAGGTACAAATGGCAGTGCAACATGGGGGCAACCCCTGGTCTGTGAAAGAGGATCACTGAGATTTGAGAGCCTCACGCCTTTGAGTACTCGTTACATCCCTTATTCTGTTGGCTAGCACCCCCTGGACCTACCAGTGCCAGAACAGTTAAAGCTGAGCTCTTACCAGTCCCATCCACTTTCTGCTTGTAGATTATGTCCTTGGCGGCGTCAGAGAAGAAGATGGAATTGTCCCCTGCGCTGAAGTCCAGCCCGACAAAGTACGATGGAGTACCGGTGACAGGAAGGATCACGTCCTCCTGAGTGGAGAGGTTAAACGGGATCCCTCTGACCGCCAGCTGACTGGAGAAGAGCAAGAACTTCCTCACAGCTGCGAGACAAAACACAGAGCCAAGCTCAAATGTAGAAGGATGTAATCTGTACGATAAGACATCTGAGATTATTGTAGCCTTCCTTCAGCATTCATTTGACGGGTCACTTTAAGGAGTCTTACCACTCTATAAATGTTCTTAGTAATGCCTTGAACGTTACCCTCATCCGGGAAAATTTGCTATGGGAGAATTCCTACGATGTTCTTGTATATTCAAAACCACACACACTTTTAATGATGTCAGCATGACATAGTGGTGTATGGGGGTTTGTGATAAAGTATCGAAAACGAAACATATTTGGACACACCAAAAGTATTGGGACACACCCCCACAAAAAGCCAAAAAGTACTGTAACATGCCCCTGCATGCGGCCAAAAGTATTGGGACACACCCCCACACGTGGCCAAAAGTATTGGGACATGCCCCCTCATGCAGGCAAAAGTATTGGGACACGCCCTCACATGTTGAAAAAAGTATCGGGACACGTACCTGCATGTGGAAAAAAGTATTGGGACACACCCCCACATTTGGTCAAAAGTACTGAGACAAGCTCCCTCATGCAGGCAAAAGTACTGGGACACGGTCCTGAACGTGGCCAAAAGTATTGAGGCGCGCCCCCACATGCGGACAAACTTATTGGGACATGCCCCTGCACATGGCCAAAAGTATTGGGACACACTCCCGCATCCAACCAAAAGTATCAAGACACACCCCTGCATGTGGCCAAAAGTATTGGGACATGCCCCTGCACGTGGCCAAAAGTATTGGGACATGCCCCTGCACACAGCTAAAAGTATTGTGACATGTCCACGCACACAACTAAAAGTATTGGGACATGCCCCTGCACATGGCCAAAAGTATTGGGACACACCCTCGCATGGGACCAAAAGTATTGGGACACACCCTCGCATGCAATCAAAAGTATCAAGACACGCCCCCCGCACGCAGCCAAAAGTATTTAAAAGAAGGAATCATCTTTCAGTCAACAAAAAGTAAACAACAAAAAGTAAAACTACACAAATACAGTAGTTATAACGCCCTAGACCTGAGGCATCTCTGTCTATACGTCAAACTTAACTAAATTATGAATAAAATGAATATTAAATACTTTTTAAAGTACTATCCAGTTGCTTTTATTTGAAACATGCATACAGGCCTCTACAAACTTCAGTCAGTGCAGCGATGATGCGACAACCCTGCTGGTGAATACCGGTAAACATTGCTGTTCAATGCAATTCGTTTTTAATTCAGGACAATAACAAATCTCTTACCCACACATCTCTTGCCGTCAGCATGCAGGTCGTAGCCCATGCGGCAGCGACAGCGATATCCTAAACCGCCATTATCGGTCCTGTGACTCAGCACGCAGATTTGCTCACAGCCTCCTCTGTCCACAGCACAGGGGCTACTTACTGTCAACAACATACACACCCAACATGGAACTCACACACTGTCTACAGCGCACTGGATCATATCACCATCCATAAGAATATAACTGAATATAACTATCAGACATAATATCACAGATCTATCAAAGCATGCAGGTACTTGGGCACCTCTGGGAAGGGGAAACACACATGAACATCCGAACTTTCAGTACCAGGTAACCAGACGCAAATGAAACCTGATCTCACCAGAGGTGGGATACAAACCAGCACGGCCTAGTACCATCACTCTGGTTTGTATCTCGACTTTGGTGAGATTGGTGAAAATCCAGATTCACAGTCTCCTTGTACCATTTAGTCTCCTGAACGCCCTTCGGCGTGGGCCCCCACATCAACGGCAACATTTATTAGGATTACAAACTAGACCATAGACTATAGTAACTGGCTTACTGTAGGGCTGCCTGAAGGCATGAACCACAGTCACACCGTATGGAGTATGAGTGGTTGAGAACAGAACTTGTGGGCTGTTGTCTGTGAATTTGTTGGCTTTCATGACGGCCATCCGCGTCCAGTCGGTGTAGTAGACGGAGTGTTCAAACAGACTGATGCCAAAAGGGTGAGGGATCACCGCGCCTCCATGAACCACTGTTTTCCTATGACGCAATTACACAACGACTTCATTCACGATTTTAGTACGATTATTAATTATGTACTATAGTCTGATTTGCTGTAAGTCTATATGTGAAATGAAAGCATGTTAAATCCAGTGCAGGATCATATGGAATAAGACTGCATGAGGCAAAGTGCTTCCATACCTGTGTAGCCCATCATAAGTGGCCGTTTCTATGTAGTCATAGCGGCTGTCGACCCAGTACACCCTCTTGGCTTCAATGTCCAGCGTGATCCCAGCAGGCCAGCCAAGTTTGGACCTGACGATCCCATAGCGGTTGGTGCCATCCATGTAGGCTCTTTCCAGACCGGGCTCGCCATTCAGGGTGTCCCAGTCAGAGAAGAATAGGTAGCTAAAATATGAATCAATTACAGTCACACCTTTGGGAGAGCAGGAAGTTTAAAAATCATGCACGCACTCACACTGGGACTCTTTAGAGACACCTAACTGTGTCTGACCTAACGCATGTCTTTGAATGTGGGAGGAGACTGTAGTACCCGGAGGAGACCCGTGCAGACACAGGGAGAACATGCAAACTCCACACAGACACACACAGAATCAAAAATCAAACCCAGGTCTCTGGAGGTGAGATGGAACAACGACAAAGACAGCGCCACCATGCCACCATTATAATTGTTTTTATTCTTATTAATTCATTCATTTTCAAACCCACTTAATCCAATTCAAGGAGGCGGGGCTTAGCCGGCTGTACAGGGCACAAGACGGGATCCAACCCCAGACAGGGCGCAAGCCGTCGTAAGGCACACACGCTCACGCATATTGGGACACTTTAGAGACAACAACTCACCGAATGTCTGGTAACCACAAAGCAACATCTATTATTATTATTATTATTGTTCTTCTTCTTATTATTATTATTATTAGTGTAACGATTCTTTATGACATGATGCATCACGATGCAAAAATGTGACAAGTTGAACGATGTGTTCTTTTTGATTATACCATCTAATGCAACTGCATTTTTTAACACCAGAGGGCGCAATCATATATCATGCTCGCAGACACCTGTCTTCCGTTGTCAGTGAGACTAATTTCTTTTAATTGGAAGAGACTAAAGATTCTTTTTGTGTAAATTTTTATAGAATTTTATTAATTGTTACACTCTTTTGAATTGTTATTCCTCAGAAATAAAAAAGGAATATCTTCACTCGGATATTTAAGATATGGTGAAGCTACAATAGAGCATTTTGTTTACAATTTAAAAAATCTGTTTCTAGTCATTTCTAGAATTTCTAGGAAATAAAGTTTTTTTTGTTTAACCACTTCTGCAAGAAAAAGTGCATTGTTTTGCATTGTTTATACTTCAGAAATAAAAAGGAGTATTTTATCGAATACTTGATAACTGTGAGAAAATCGAATTGTGAACATGAACATTGAATTGAAATGAATCGATCCTTAAGCAGAGTATATTGTGACGAACCCTAATTATTATAGTTGCTGTAGTTGTTATTATTATTTTTGTTGCTGTCGCTATAGTTAATATTACTTGAATGATAAGTGTGTGTGGTTAAGTAAAGTGCTACACTGCACGCCTGTGAACGTTCATTAAGTATCTAAAACCCTCCCACACAGCCCATTTAGCAGGTTCTGGGATCTTATTGCAGACTTTTTTATTGCTTAGTATCAGGCCCCACATCAGAGTTCAACAGGTTTACAGTGATCACATAAAACAGAAGAATAAGGGATAACTCTGATAAATTTTATGATAATAGAAACATTTGAAAACACAACAGATAATCACAACCAAAACTACTACACATAAAAATGACACAAAAAACATCTCCGGGAAAATCTCATTAGGGTGAGGATTCAAACATAGCACTCAGACTGTACCTTAACTTTCATTTATCAAAGAATCCATTCTCTGCTAAGCGCCAAGAGCTTAATAGACTTTAAATAAAACGCCTGATAACTTCCATCAAAAGCTCCGCATCAGCAGAACATTAAGTAGGACTTTCTAATTCAGCAGGACTGAGTCCATATTGCCTTTCAATGCATCTCATATTTTTTGATTACACCCAGCTAATCCTTTGCTTTATTCTAATAAATTTAATGACTTTATCCAGCTTAAGATAAGAAATATATAGGAGGTCCAAGTGAAAGATGGCCTTCTAAGCTGATGTGAGGTCAGTTCGGTGTACTTTACATAGCTTACGATTAGATGTAACTGATGCCAAGGAATTAAAAAAGAAGATTTTTGGAGGTTGGCTTTCTTTGGCCTTTGTATTATCTCTAGTCATAGTTTAATCCTGGTAGGATTCACAGGGGCAGGTATAAGTATGCCCTGGACAGTAGGGGTGGGCAATATGTTTCTTGAGTCACGATGGTTGAGACTGAAATGCAAACAGATCTTCCACCTGGGCTTGTGATGGAACTCGGGAGGTCGGCGCCATTACTCACCCAACAGTCGGATCTAGTGCCAGTCCTCGTGGATTTCCCAGGTTCTCAGCGATGAGTGTGACGCGATTGCTCCCATCAAAGTCCACCATGTCAATGCGGTTAACGCTGGCCTCCACTATGTACAGTTTATTATTCACCCAGTCCACTGCCAGGTTTTCGGGATAGTCAACGGATACATTTAGAATCGTGTGTAAATTTGACCCATCCATGTCCACGGAAAACACCTAGCCAACAGACAAAGATTTGTTGTTAAAACCAGGGATTGTTCCCTTTGTGTCTCTATGATACCTTAATATATAGGTAATAAAATATGCATAATTTCAAACAGGATATCCTGCAGTTCACATGGTAGTTGGTTTCTGCTTACACACAAGTATTCCGGCTAACTTATCGCCACCGTAGCATTTAAGTGGTGCCACCGGGGCAGTAGTGTGAAACCAATGCCCTACTGATTTCAAGATGGCACTGGTTTCTCAGGGTGGACCATTTGGCACTGTAACAGAAACCGACGCATGAGTGCTCTTTGCAGGCCTTGCTCTTTGAAAACCGAACCCGGGCATGTTACAGAGTGGGATTCTCAGCCGACCCGTTTAGAGAAAACAAGCTACGCACGGAGTCTGCTGATTTGGCCCGCTCACAAACCCCCTGCTTGGAGTCTGAGCTGCTGGTCGACAGAGTTGGGGTAGCACGTTCTTGGTATGCACCTGCTATTCAGCTGAGGTTAAAACCACAGAGCTCAAACAAAGCCCCTTGGCCAAGGAATGCAAAAATCAGACAGGATGCCACCACTGTACAACCACTTAGTTTGCTCTTGGGTTACATATAATTGAGCAGAAATATGCCAGCATATCAGAAACCCAGTTTGCAAGATTAGGAAACACCAGACTACACTGAAGATCAGAACCAGTTACTGTGACTGCAGCCATAGAGGAGCCAAGCGTGCTTGAGGTCATTACAGAATTAGCCCCGTTTCTGCTGGGGCCAACTTCCTTCACGACATGATCTTAAACAAACATCAAGCCTCCTGATACTGAAGAGGGGATGATATGTGGGGGGTGGGTTTATTAAACTACATCATGTAGCCTGAAGGGGAGGCAGGAATCACATCACTCTCACACACACACACAAACACACAAATATCTGTGTGAGCTCTGTTACCATTTCTGTGTAAGTACAAGTTTGGCTATACTTCATTTCTGTAGGTTCGAATGGGTTAGGAGGCAAATACAACCCCCTCCCCAAGTGTGGGTTAGGGTGCGGATCCTTTAGGAACGTTTCCTGGTTTAATATCAGTTTGGTTTGGATTCTACCTGTGAAATTTCTTCATTTTGGGGTGCAAAACATTCGCAAAAAACACTTGCTATGGAGACACACAATCATCACAAATCAAACAGTCGTACACAAGCACATATCACTCGGTCAACTAACAATCCAAAGGCAGTTCGGTGTCGATATCTTGAAAACTGAGATGCACTGCCTGAAGGTCACACACTCTAATATTTCGTTGCACCGCCTTTAGCATTTGCTGTGGCATCGTTTCCACAAGCTTCTGCAATGTCACAACATTTATTTCTGTCCAGAGTTGCATTAATTTATCTTGTATTCTCCAGCACATCCCAAAGATTCTCAATGGGGTTCAGGTCTGGACTCTGTGGTGGACAATCCATGTGTGAAAATGATGGCTCATGCTCCCTGAACCACTCTTTCACAATCTGACCCTTCTGAAACAGATGAACATCTTTTCCACAACCACAGGATGTGTCATGGTTGTTTCACAAATGAGAAGCTCCTCACTGCATCAGTTACGGTTAAAGAACTTGTTGCCAGTTGAAACATAATCACCAATGCAGTAATTATACGATGGGAGGCTCTTTTTTTAACTCTTTAACTATTTGCTTAGTTGGTGACCTTTTTTGGCCAGGCAGTGCATAATGAAGAGCCTTGTTAGCACCACTAATGTAACAGCCACTGAAGGTTAGAGTCTTGGGTATCACTGCAGCACCATTCATTAAACTGTGCAAACTGAGGAACCTGGTGAGAAGCCAGAACTTTAAATGGATGTAAGTGAGATATAGAGTACGATGCAAAGCGACCGACAATTCTGCCTCTGTGAAAGAACCCTGAACCCTGAAGAACTCAAGACATCAGCACGCAAAGATCTACTTTACATAGTAGCAGAACATTCCGTACGCTTAAGAAACATTTCAATATTATCCAGTCTTACAACTGACACAGTCTTTCAAGGTCCAGGCCAAGCAAGTGTGGGTTAACAGTGGCATCTTAGCCTTGGAGAGGTTTTATTATAAGCCACAGTATGACTCACTTTGTTCTGAATGGTGTCAGTCCAGAAGACTCTTTGTAGCTGGAAATGAAAATCCACTCCCACGGCCACGCCTCTGCTCTGGGACTGCACCAGGATGCCAGAGTTGTGGCCATGGATGTCTCCAATCAGCAGGTCTCGTCCATTTGAAAAGATTATTGAGGCTGCACCAGCTGTATAGAAACAATTTCACAATGTGAGCCGCTGTTGTTCTCAGTTCTCAGCTCTAAGGAAATCTACATAAGCACATAGGGTTAATGCACATTTTTAGGGATATCATATAACAAAATATTGTATAAATCACTTTTTTCCTTCAATCGGACACCAAAGACATAGTTTCTTGTAAAACAGCACCTACACAGCCATATGAGTGGACAATAAAAGCTTCAGTGAGTCATGGGTTGAGAATTTTAGTTTAGTCTCATAATTAGTTATCAATATTGCTTTGTAGTAAAGTAATACTACTTTTACTAAAATTGTCAGGAACCTCTCATTACAGAGAAAGTTTACCCCGAAGGACAGAACGGAAGCTAAATGCAGTAAAAGTGTTGTTTAAAGGAAGGACACAAAACCCTGAAACAGTTTACTAACAGTGTTGGGCAAGTTACTCAAAAAAAGTACTTCTTTCAAAATGTAACTGGGATTACTTCACTTTTTAATTACTGGAGAAAGTAATTCAGTAACAACAATAATATAAGCCAACTGTCCTATAAATGCTGTATTTAAAAAAAAGGTTTCCTGAGGCAGTTGTACCTAGTCTAGCCAGTAGATGTCACTATATGGTGGGTTTTGAGCATTTCGAATCAACATTGAATCAGTCCTATTGTAAGTAGTACTCCTTTGTTTGTCCCTCCACTACCTGCATATTCTCTCTAACAATAATTATATGAACTGGCTCACATTCACTCGTTGAGTCTCTGGTTCATCTGTCTGATCTTCAGTGTTGTTCCTAAAGGCCTCTTCACACTAAGTCCGATGCAGTTTTTTGTCTAAATGAAAACTCCCTGTCTGCTTTTACTTTCTTTAATTTCCCTTCACTTAATGTGAGATGTCTCTTTCACATCGTCAACTTAAAAAACAAAGACACGAGCAAAGATGAGTGCAGGAAGGCCTAGTCTGTGTTCCCTCTGAGCTTTATCACCATCATTCTCCAGCCTTTCAGTTCTATTCCACCAGATCTTTTCTTTAATACCCATGTTTTTAGAGGAAGCCTGTTGCTCATCCTATAAGCTCTTGATGAGCTTTTCTGCCCGGCAACCGAGCTCTGATTGGTCAGCCTGATTTTAACAATGCAACATTGGAACATGGTACGAATAAAATTTCACAGACTGTCTTTTTCAAGACTTGACGCGTTTTGTGTTTGTCAAATCGGACTCGGTGTGAAAAGGCCTTACTACTGTCTATCAAAGCATTTTTGGCTTCCGTCAAACAAACGTATTAGGTCCATCCTAAGTTCAGTGTTATGTCATTTCCCCTACACAGAGTTGTAACAGTACTGTATTTTACTATAATTATTGGGAATTTCCATAAATTAAAAATATGGTAGCATCAGAGGTGCTGTGTAGATGGTAGCGTTCCACTCATGCTTTCAGTGGCATCTCTGATGCATTTACGCAGTTTCCTTGTGGAAATAGCTTTTATATTTACATTACAGAACCATAAAAAGATCGACGTCCATTTCGGTCAACGACCTGTTAGGGTCTGTATATACATAGAACGTAAACAGCTAATACAGGTAGTCCAGGCTAATACGACGCAGATCCGTTCCTAGATGGCGTCGTAAACCGATTTTCGGTGTAAGTCGGAACATACGTACATACTGTACGTAAATAACATACTGTAAGCACTTATCCTATCCTAACACCTATCCTAACACAGTAATTATCAAAAAACGAGCCGCGTAACCGTGTATTCTTCCGCCGCACACACCAAACACGAAGTTTGCGTTATGACGTTTACGACGCAAAACCACTTAAGTGCGAAACAAGGCTTTATACAGTAAATGGGAGATGTGTCGTAACCACGAAACGTCGAGGACTACCTGTATAGAGAAGACGTTTGTAGGAAACGCTGGAATAATTAACATACCTAACAGGAGCAACACAGGTAACCATTTTAAGGACTTCTCTTTTTAGGATTCGTACCATATTTAGCTTAATGCACCATGGACCAGGTTTACTCACAGGATGTGTTGGCTCTGCAGTATCTGTGCTGCTCCAACACATAGCCCTCCTTACAGCTGCAGCGATGAGTTCCGATCCGATCCTCACACAGCTGGTCACACACTCCCCACAACTGACAATCATCGTGGTCTATAACACAACAAAGAAACGATACACACTACATTCAATACTGACCGAGTGCAGCCTTCAGTCAAACTGATGCACAATCATTGATATTACCGATGCAGGTGCGACTGTCATTGGTGCTGACCACGTATCCGGATGGGCAGGAGCAAGTACCCCCTTCAGGAGACGCCACACAGTGATGCTCGCAGCTCAGAGTAGCACAGCGCAAGATACCTAGCCAAACAAAACCACATTTTTAATGCCTGGTTAGGCCACAATAAGTTGAGAGAGCTGAGGGTAGTCCCGGGGTACTGACTGCAGTTGCGTCCAGCGGTAGAGTTGGTCTCGTCTTCACCATCGAGACAGTGAGGTGTCCCGTCACAGAGCTGCGCCACAGGGATACAAACACCAGAAGAGGGACACGGCCATTCCCCAGGGAAACACTCACGCTGGACGTTATCTGCACAGATGATACCGAGAACGTCAGAGCAACCACTAGATCCCTAGTAGCATATTTACTCTCATGTCTGGCTCCCATTGTATTTAATACAATATTTATGTTATTTTAATGACACATCATAAAAATATGTTATTATTGATCCCACACATTTTTTTCTGTCTTTTTCTCTTTTAGACAAAGATCTCTGGTGGTTGAAACATCGACGCTCGACGTCCTACTGACACATGGTCATTAAAACATGGCTCAAGCGCAAAGTCTTTGTCATTAAGACTCTAGCTCATGCAAAATACCTTTTGCAGGACAGCAAGCAAAAACAATTTGCTAGAGGATCATATCTGCCGTGGGACAAGCACACACCACATTAGCCTTTTTAGCCTGGGAAAACACCGTCACCTTAAATCCTGGGAATGGGCCACTCTGAAAGGGTCACTGTGGGCGCTGTGGGTGCTTAACCAAACCTCTTGAGGTACAGGGCCTTTAACACAACCTGGAGAAGTTCTAAAGAGCTTTGTATGACCTGAATGATACAGAGGAGTACGAATGGCTGATGAGAGCCCTTACGAAAAACAACAACCATAAGAGTCCACAGTTGAGGGGCTGCAGGTTCAACACATTCGATGTTACACAGTGCTTGTCTCTTAAATGTACTCCCGGCCTAAATATCACACTGAATCGTAGGGCCAGGTGATTGGACCCAAGGGGGAGCCAACAAATGTTTATAGACTGTTTAAGTCAGATAAACGAATAACAAAGCACATATCCAGTCCTGAAGCGTTTCCATTAATTTTTATTAATGACATCACACAACTCTTGAGTACTTCCTGAGTCTCCTAAAAAGCGTTCAAGTTATATCCAAAAATAAAAAATACTAGATAGCAAAAAAGATTTTTAAGCAAACTTTAAACATTTATAATTCAGTTCTTGTTAGTTAATTTTACCAGTGCATGATTTTGATTCAGGTTTTTTGGTTGTCGATCCGCAGCATCGTATTGATCGTATTATCGTATTGATCACATAGAACTTTTAACTGCTTTAAGCAATTTATAGCACTTTAATTATGTATCATTTAAAATAGACTGCTATACCCAATATGAAATGTTTCCTGCAGATCCCGGAGCAGCTTGAGGTATTCAGCTGCCTTGCTTTAATACAGTAATCTCAGTGTTAAGCTGTGTTTGTGTTTTTGGAAATCAATACGCTTCAATGTCCCTGGCCTGATGGACCATCCAAGAACTAAACAACATGATCCTAATTTAACTGTTTAAAAACTGCAGAAATAACAAAGCGTCCAGGCATTTCATTTGTAGTTCACGTCCTGCGTTCATGAATATTTGACGGAAATGGTCTAAACAAAACATTTTGTGGAACCTTTACATAAATACATAAGTGTTAAATCTGTGACTTGATGGGGCTTTCAAAGTACAATTTCATAAAAATCCCCAACTTAAGATGGAGATGCGTTTCAACAAATCCGGGATAAGCTGAGCGTAACTCAAGGATTTTTATATATACTCTATAAATCATAGCCTTAAACATGCTTCAAACACTTACATTAACCTGCAACCGGCAACATGAGTTGTTATTAGACTCAGGCACCAGACAGAGGTTTAACTACTAAAGCAAATGACTTACCACAGCCTCGCTCATCAGCATTGTCCCCACAGTCATCCTCACCGTCACACAACCAGACCTGATGTATACAACGACCACTGGGGCAGGTGAAGTACGTCCCTCTACAAGTGGGATAGGCTGTGGAGAGAAAGGCACGAAACAGTAAGTAAAGCCACAAAACAACGTTTAATCATGGTATTCTCAAAGACGTTATTGAGGGAATGTCTGTGTGCTGCTTAAGAACGGATTAATATACGCACTGCAGTTCTGTTCATCGCTCTGATCTCCACAGTCGTCATCATGGTCACACACATAGCCACGCGGAACACACTCTCCATTGCTGCACTGGAACTGACCACTGCTGCATCGCTGGGCTGCACAAGAAGGTCAGAATTTATCTCCTAACAACTCATAACAACTCAAAATGTAACTCTCGATGATAAATGGGTTTTCCTTTTTCACCAAGTGGTAGCTTGGCAAATTTAGGTTCTAGTTCTCCAGAACCCTACTTAGCTTATAGAAATTGGACATTCATGTGGCATCCAATTTGACCCCTGCTTCATCGGGTCAGGGTCATGGAGAAGGGTCTTGAGCCTCACCCTGAATTCACTGGGTGCAGGCAGAAGTACACCCAGTCCATCACAGGTTCCAAAAAAGAACCATCTGACCTTTACATTCAAACCCAGGCCCTCAGCTGTTTCCAGTAGCTGACTCTTTGCTCAGACCCACCAGAGCAGCATTTCCTTATATCAAGCACATGCCTGTCTAACGTGACTTACAATGCGACTTAAGACAGTTCAGGCAATGGAGGGTTAAGAAAATTGCTCAGGACTTGAACCATTTTGGTCTTTTGTCCAGTTTAATCAATGAGCAACCAGTGCACGATTTATTGTAAAGTACTATCAACATGCACTCTAAATAATATTCAAGCCAAACGTGTGAATTTTGCATTCAATTTAAATACATAAATCCAGAAACAATGTGAGTTTCTAATGAATTAAAAATAAATAAAGTACAGTGGAACCTCGGAAGGCCTCTTCACTCGAGAAATTCAGACACTGAACGGTCCATTTGAATTTTTTTGGCCCCCAGACTCGAACTAAAATTCACAGCTCCCTAAATAAAACACTGAATGGTGCGAGCAACCACGATGCACGTAAACCAGTCCAGTCGATGGAGATACTGCACCAGTATGGTATGAAAATCGCCATAAAAGTATTAAATTATAATATATTACTTTATTATTATATTATTATATTATGTATATGTATTAGGAGTCGCGCTCCCCGACGCTAGAGGGTAGCGTTGACTGACTTTTTGGCCTGGGCACGCTTGGTGCGATCGCGCATGCGCCAGTGCTCATTCAGCCCTGATTGCGTGATCAGCAACACCTGCTGGCTCGAGTATTAAAGAGCACTCTCGAGCCCAGTCAGGTGCCGCATTCTCTCGCTTCACATGAGATAGACGCCTGTGAGACCTCACCCGTCTTGTACGTCCCCTCATACGGAATAGGGATAATGGTAGACTGCGATTTTGGAGGTCGGAGGTGACGTCAGGGTTTAGTTTGTTAGCATAGGGACAGATCCTGCCACTAATCCTCGGCGTCCCCCGCTCCCAGTTCTCCCTGTTGCCCCTGGTGGTGTTCGCCCGCTCCTTGCGATGGTTCGTGCCTATCTCTTTTCCCTTTACCAGATGCTTGCCCCTTCGGGCTTATTTAAGCAACTTCTCTGCGAACTTCTCTTCTCTCTGGGAATTGGCGCTTCCCCCTGCAGTCGTGCTCTTATTGTGAGGAAGCAGTCCCGTGACACGTCCCACGCTGCGCATGCGCCGACCTGAGCTACGATTAGACCGTACACCGATAGCGTAAGGCTCAGTGTGTTACACCACGGCACTTTGAAGCGCTGCTAGTGGCTTGGCTTCTGCTTCTTTTATTTTGTAGATAATGTGGTTTTGTTTCTAGTCCGCGCCTCACCTGCTTTTGGCCTTCTTATTTCTTTTTCAGCCCTATCGTGGCGCTACGCTAGAGCTCTGGCCCCTGATGCCAGCGATCAGGGTTCAATCCCCAGCTGCCAGCCTTAATTCAGCGGCAGCAATGTTTTCGTTTTGCGTGGGAATACACCCCCTTATTATCCCCCCTCCCCCCTCCTTATTATTTCTTGAGTGCTGTGTGACAAAAGGGTCGCAGCAAAAGTGAAAGGAAAGATTTATAAGAGAGTAGTGAGACCAGCCTTGTTGTATGGGTTAGAGACAGTGGCACTGAAAAGAGACAGGAAGCAGAGCTGGAGGTGGCAGAACTTAAGATGTTGAGGTTCTCTTTAGGAGTGTCTAGGGTGGACAGGATTAGGAATGAGATCATCAGAGGGACAGCACAGGTTGGAAAATTGGGAGACAAAATTCGAGAGGGAAGACTGAGATGGTTTGGACATGTGCAGAGGAGGGATAGTGGATATATTGGTAGGGGGATGTTGGAAATGGAGCTGCCAGGCAAGAGACGGAGAGGAAGACCAAAGAGGAGTTATTTGGTTGTGGTGAATGAAGATATGCAGGGAGTTGGGGTGAGAGTAGAGGACGTGGAGGACAGGGTGAGGTGGAAACGTTTAACTCGCTGTGGCGACCCCTGATAAAGGGAGAAGCCGAAAGAAGAAGAAGATAGAGATGAGCTCAGAGCTGCTACTATGTTCAAAAACTGTGTGAATATCAGACACACTCACTGCAGTTGGCCTCGTCCGAGCCGTCTCGGCAGTTCAGCAGCTGGTCACAGCGCTGGCTGGTGTTATAACACGCCCCACTGGCACACCTCAGCTCTGGACACTCTGGATAGTCTGTAAGAGAAGTCCAGCCATTACTCATTCCATCGCTATAACAGAACTACTTTGCATTGTTTATGGTGTGGAGTGAAAAGCCTGCAGGTTCTCCCAAAGAAACGAGAACATGACCAGATCCTAAACGTTTATCGTTCGTACTTCACGTTACGCTGACGTACAGTGCGGCGACATGTTGTGGAATTTTGGACCTCAGGCCGAACCCTAATCCCCTGAGGAATCTGAAATGAAACTTTGGATAACAAGAAGCATATTGTAGCCGCGTCTGTCCATCAACAAGCCTCTTAATGTTACAAATTGATTAAAATGCGGCAGGAGGCTGGGAGAGCGGAGACACGATTATCCTCTGACAATGAACACACACAAAGCAAACTCACGGCAGTTTCTCTCGTCCGCCCCGTCTGTACAGTCCTGCAGATGGTCACACCTGTACTCGGCCGGGATGCACGCCCCGTTCGGGCAGCTGAACTGTGTACTGGAGCAGGTCCTGCCAGCTGAACGAGAAATTTCAAGGGAAACATTCTTTTAATATACACGTTCTGGGTGGTCCTCATCTTCGCAATCACAAAGCTCTCATTTTATAGGCACACGTACACCAGGCCACCTTCTGAACCCGTGGGCCGCACACGGAGGCTATCGGATTTCGGCCACGTGAGGGACATGACATGCCTTTACATTAATCAGAGAGCGAGAGGAAGAAAGGGGACGTACGGCAGTGCTGTCTCTCGTCTGAGCCGTCCTCGCAGTCCTCCTCATCGTCACATATCCAGTGAATTGGAATACATTCACCATCGCTCAGGCACTGGAACTGACCCGTCTCACAGGTCGACTGGGCTGAGAGGACACGGAAAGTCTGCTTAATTCACTCTGAGGATGCTCAACAAAGAGCTTCTATTTCAGGAAGGTTATGTGCACATCATTCATCAATTCTTTAATACGCTAAGCGTAAAAGTGTTGAACAAACAGGCAGCATTGTGGGATAAAAGTCCTTACGCTGAACAAGCCTACTACCAATAATAAAACAGTTATGATTGTGGTTTTGCTACCCTAGGACATCCAGACATCTGCGTTACAGCACTAGGAGTTAGTCTGTGCTATCAGGGCTGAGGAAGTTTGAAAGACTCACGACATCCGCTCTCGTCCGAATCGTCTGCGCAGTCTGCAGTGCCGTCGCAGTGCCAGCCTGCTGGGATACACCTGCCCGTGCCACAGCGGAACTGGCCAGGCTCACAACCCGAACCTGTGCAGACACAAAAAGCACACAATTACGCTCACCAGACAAACAATTAGCCACTGTGTGTGATTAAGATGGTAGTAGAAGTCCTTTGTTGACTTCTAAAAGCAATTCTTGCCTGGAACCAAAAATGTGAAACACTACGCCAGTTCCTGTCTCTCAGTTTCGTCTTTGGACTGACTGGGATTTTTGCCACTGCTGGTAGACCCTCGTGACCGTACGCTTGGATACACCTGCAAATTCAGCTCCTACCTTCACACTATGGCCTTTGGCACGCCCAATTGCAATCACTAATTTTTTATAATCACTAACATCTGCCTTGCATTTTCCACACATCAAACGAGGCATGCAGTGCACTGTACCACCTCTTCTCAATCTACGTATCCCATCGCACACCCTGCAGGTATTTATAGACCGATCATCTGCAGGAGCATGAGGTTACTACCACCTTAAACATGCAAAGTGCCTCATTTCTTTGTCCAGCAAACTTATTCTTATTGTTGCCATGGGAAAAAAGACAAGCAGTTCTTTTTCACATTTTCACAGATCACAGTTCTTACTTAATATTTTGCATTTGTGACTTAAAATCTTACTACTGCCTTTGAAGTGCTTACAATTCTTAATATTTTGCAAGTCACAACAGCAAGTAATGACGTTGCAGTTAGAGATATTCAGTCAGAATTGCAGACTTTTAAGTCGTAACCTTTTTAATCCATGGCCGAACCATCTTCCACAGAAACCAGATGGCACACGTCAGTCCTGACAGAAAAGCACAGGAGCCTTTCTATGTGGAGGTGAAGGTTACTATTGATGAAGCACGGTGACAGGCAGCGGAGCCGGGCGTGCCAGCCAGCCAGTCTCTCTTCCCAGTCCCTGCTTTTGATCTCTGCTCTGAACGGCATTTCGGCAGATAACGTACCTTCCCTGCCGGGCTCTGCGAGATATCGACTGGGGCAGCACGGTTCAGCAGGGGAGCACTGCATCGGGGCCGCCAGAATTGTGATGGTCTCTCAGTGACACCCTGATTAATGTTCTATGCTGTTGCTTGTCAGAAATTAGGATAAATAGTGGTACCGGGAGGTATCGCAGCCCTTACACCCAAATTCCTCAAGATGCCGGAGAGGTGGGTGAAGGCAAGATTTGATGAGTGAGCTTCTCTTATCACTGCCGACTCAAACAGACTCTGCCTTTGGTCAAACACAAGCTGAGAGTGAGAAAAAGGAGAAGCAGTTCATTTGTGTGTATGATTCAATTTAGGGTTGCGTAATTACAAATGTTAATTTTCAATATAGCTATAATGTGGTAAATTGGCTGGAGCAGTTTAATAAATAATGCCAGGGGCCAATCTAGGATCAGAGCTTTGGGGGTGCTGAGCACCCGGTGAGACCAGCATCCCTCCTTTTTTTAAAACAAAAACAACTATACATTTTAGTATAATTTTGGACTGTCATTCCATGCCGTTTGAAGGAAGAACATCTGGCTGTTATGGGGGTAGGGGAAACGTTGTGACTGGAAAGACACCAACAAGTCTGAGAAAACATCCATTAATGTTGAGCCTGTGAGCCACAAAGCCATCACTTGGATCATACCATTTGCGAGAAAATGGGGGGCTGCTCTATTTTCGATGTTAAAATATTATGTTTAAACCATATACTTTCTGCAGTTGTAACATTTTTAGCTTCCGTTTTACAAAGAAAAATAACAAAAAAAGACCTTTTTGCTATTTTTAGAGGTTCTGGGAATTAATTTAGGGGTGCTTGAGCAACCCTAAAGTCCCTATGAATAATGCTCAATTTAATAAAGAGCACATAATCGAGATAATCAACCTTGATCTTCCTATTCCATTTAAATCCAAACTTTTCCTGATTAGGGTCTGAACTCAATCACTGAATGTCAGTAGCTCAGATATTTAAGTCGATGTCAAATCAATGTCCAAATGAATCTGGATCCAGGGTCTCCCAGCATTTGCTTTTCTCTCCATTTGGTCCAGATTTGATTCAGTGCTTTCACCATCCTTGGGCACCAACACCCTGTCATCGGTCAGTGGTTTGTCCCTCAGCCACTGTTGATAGGCACTCAGCACTGCTGACAGGGAGTACCCACAAGCCTTTTTTGTTTAGGAGGTTCTCCGACCCAGTCTTCTGATTTGTCCCCTGTGAAAGTGGTTCAGGTCTTTACTCCTGAACATTTCCCCCGCTACGAGAACAGACTGTATACTTACTTCATACATCCCAGAGCTTAATCACCTAGTGCACCTTTGTTACCTTATTTTTATTTGTAGCCATATTATGAGATAATAAGCATCGCCCTCTTAACCTCACAGGAATATTTCCTTGACAGATTTAGATAGCCACACATTGTTTTCTCATGATAATGAGTTCATTCTATTTGTTTACTTGAGATCTCACATTATCATCGTGAGATAAGGAACCTCTTCTTGTGATAAGTCTTTATCTTGAATCTCTGAGTTGACTCTGTGAGGTCAAAAGGAGAGGCACAACAGTCTAAGTCACTGGCTCCCCACTGCACAGAGCTACGCTCGAGTCTGCCTCTGGCCTGGCCGGACACAGACACAATTGCCCAAGTCTGGAAGAGGTAAGGCTGCCACCTGTCTGATGTCGGATGGACACAACGAGCACAGTCCTTTCCTACAAGCAGATGAAATCCAGTCCACCAGCTGCCAGTAACACAAAGTGGTCGAGTTGTATGGATGCACTCGTTGACCATAGAGGCCTTTTCCTTAGGACCAGGGAGATCAAAAACTGGGAGAAAAGGTGGACTGTGGTGTCTCAGCATTTAAAGTATTGACCAAGCCTGTAATCCCTGCACTGCCAAGCTGCCACTGCTGGCCTTAAACAAGGCCCTAAACCCTCAGTTGCTTGGACTGTACACTGGTATATGCATCAGTCATATCTGGCTCTAGATAAGGACATCTAAATGACTAAATAGACTGAAAAATAAACAAACAAACAAAAATGCTGGAATGATGATGATGTTAACCGACTACACCTACATCAGGCTTTATTTCATCCTCAGATTTATTGATAGGCAATACTTTACGATAAGCCAGGAGAAATAAGAACAAACAATGCTCTATTAAGCAGTGTATTAAGGGTGACAAGACTGAAACCTGCTGTTCACTCAACTAAGAAAGGACAAGAAGCTTGAGTGTGTTCAGAGCAGCCAAGGATTCAAGAAAAAGGCTACGCCGTGAGATCAGCATTTGACATTTAGCCTCCCACCAACCGAGCCGAAAAATCCCCTGAAAGAGTCGAACCGTTCAGCTGACATGGCTTACCATCTCCGTGTTCAGATACAGGGATATACAAAGAACTCGGAGGAAATACGTGCCTTATTTAGGTCACTTGCACATTTCTAGCCTTTTATCAAAACCATAATGAGGTAAAGTGCAGGAAAATGTTTGAAACATTTACCAAAGCTTTGATATGTCTTGACTAATGCCAGTGCTAAAACAGAAGCAAAGCATGCATCAAAAACAATGATGCATAAACACCATATACACTCACCAACACAGGATTTAAGACTACATGGGAAGCCCAGCCTCCCCCACAATTTCACTAAAATGCAGCAATGAAATGTTTAACCAAAGTGTCTATATTAAGGTGGATTTTAATATTTTAGCACTTCAAATGACCCAGCCTTTCATTTATGCTGCGTTTGTACCAAATCATGATTACTATCAGCTCTTGACATCACATGTTTCATTACTTACGTTTTTAATTCATTACTAGCTCTAAATTGCCGCTCTCCAAATTTTTTTGAAAAGTGTTGTCGGCCTGAAAAGCAAGCAGGGATGTGACCAGAAGTTGACCAGACAAAACATGAAATATCTCAGGCTCGTACTGTTTGCAATGAAATAAAGGTCAGAGGAAATGTAAGAAACACTGTGTGTTTTTTATAGACATTTTCCATACTGTTCCATTGGAGTTTTATTTATAAAAAAGAGTCCAAACAGAGACAGTGCATTTTTTAAAATATAAGTTTAGCAATTTGGTGTCTCATTTTTTTTATATTAGTTTCTCAGTGTCAAAAAACTGTGATATCAGTATTATATATCCGCCATTGGTCACTCTGCTCTCTCAAAATCGGCATAGCCATCAGCCATTAAAAAACCCATATCGCACCTCGTAACCGGCTGTCAATCAGGAATAAGGAACCGGACTAACTTCTCACACTCCAATAAATCAGTTCCAGTAAGCCTCACAATGTATTGACAATATTAAAAATTTACAAAGATGTGTTATGTAAAACAGCTTCACTTTAGACAACACAAACAAGCTCCATCTGAGGGATATGGGAAGCGCTGTGCTATGCTGGGCAGGAAAATGAAGGGGTCATATATGAACATAGGTGCTCATGGTTGACAGATGGGCTGCAGATATTCTACACCTACAAAGTGCACCTACAGGTTACTTACAGTAAAGATGTACTGAGTGTGAATCATGCATGCCATTCTAAGGAAAGTGTGTGGCTAAAAGCATGCTGAAGGTGCTTTCATATCCACAGGTCCTGACTTGCATTAACAACCCACACCAAACCCTGGACTTCTGAAGCGTGCCAGCCAAATGGACTTCCAATTAACTCCTCTAGTAGCCAATTGGAATGCCAGCCTTTTTCCTGCTCAGTTTACTAATGATAAAATTACTCCTCCGCTCGCTCAAAGCCGGGCTTTGTTCGGAGGACATGATCCCGGAGGTTTCAGCAGCGTCTGTAACACGCGGGAAGACAACTGGCACGCACCGTACCGGCAGAGCAGGACATGCTTGCTGACACCAGTCGCACAACTGAACTGAACTGTCATGCCAGCAAAAAAGCAATATGAGCCGTACACGTTTGAAGAGTGAATAAAGAGCTCATAAATATATTCATAAGAAATAAAGAATGCCATATTAAAGTCGTGTTAGCAGTTAGCGTGTTGCATTGTTTAAGGAAGCTTAAATTCTGTTCTCTTTTTTATTTTGTAATAATAATAATTTGTCCTCCAGAGCCTACATACAGTGGGGCAAAAAGTATTTAGTCAGCCACTGATTGTCCAAGTTCTTCTACTTAGATGAGAGAGGTCTGTAATTTTCATTATAAGTACACTTCAGCTATGAGAGACAAAATGAGAGAAAAAAAAATCCAGGAAATCACATCGTAGGATTTTTAAAGAATTTAATTGTAAATGATGGTGGAAAATAAGTATTTGGTCAATAACAAAAGTTCAGCTCAATGCTTTGTAACATAACCTTTGTTGGCAATGACAAAGGTCAAACGGTTCCTGTAAGTCTTCACCAGGTTTGCACACACTGTAGCTGCTATTTTGGCCCATTCCTCCATGCAGATCTCCTCTAGAGCAGTGATGTTTTGGGGCAACACAGACTTTCAACTCCCTCCACACAATTTTCTATAGGAGGATATGCCTGGCACTGCAGGATCTGAGTCCCTCTCGGCGTAGTGTGTTACTGATGGTAGCCTTTGTTACTTTGGTCCCAGCTCTCTGCAGGTCATTCATCAGGTCCCTCCGTGTAGTTCTACATTTTTGCTCACCGTTCTCATGATCATTTTGACCCCACAGGATGAGATCTTGCGTGGGGCCCCAGATCAAGGGAGATTATCAATGGTCTTGTATGTCTTCCATTTTCTTACAATTGCTCCCACAGGTGATTTATTCACACCAACCTGCTTACCTATTGTAGATTCACTCTTTCCAGCCTGGTGCAGGTCTACAATTTTCTTCCTGGTTTCCTTCAACAGCTCTTTGGTCTTGGCCATGGTTGAGTTTGGAATCTGACTGTTTGAGGCTGTGGACAGGTGTCTTTTATTCAGATAATGAGGTCAAACAGGTGCCAATAATACCGGTAACGAGTGGACGACAGAAGAGCTTCTTAAAGAAGAAGTTACAGGTCTGTGAGAGCCAGAAATCTTGCTTGTTTGTGGGTGACCGAATACTTGTCTTAATAATTCCACCATGATTTACAATTAAATTCTTTAAAAATCCTACAATGTGATTTCCTGGATTTTTTTTCTCATTTTGTTTAAGTCTACCTATGATGAAAATTACAGACCTCTCTCAACTTTCTAAGTAGGAGAACTTGCACAATCAGTGGCTGACTAAATACTTTTTTGCCCCTGTAGCACTTGTTCAGTGGTGAAATTATACATTTGGGTATTCAAAATAACATGGACATTTTAAGGAAGGGCTTTTTATCTTACTTTTACTACTACAGTCTTAGTAATAATACTGCAAGCAGTACACGTTTAATTTTGACATCTTAATTTAGGGGGGTAAAAATGAAATTCAGCCCATGGGAGCGACAACAATAAGGGAGAACACTAACATGACTGTCCTGTGCAGTTGTGTGGAGAGTGGCTTGTATTATGCAAATGAAACCGTCCCGGTGAAAGGGTTTGCGCTTTATTCTTCCTTCATTAATGCCATTGCTCAGGCTGTTTTGTTGGTTTAGTGGTTTCTCTTTTTTACCCCCTTCTCTTCCTTCTTTCGAACCATGTCTTTTCTAATTAGCCAACTTCAACCCACAGCAGGCAAGAATCCCCAATATTATCGAAGGAGAAAGATAAGGGGGACACCCCACCACCAGCCCACAAAAGGCAGCAGCGGAGGAATTTTCATTAGAATGAAGCCTCCCAAAGGCTTAGACCCCACTGGGAGATCACAATGGCACAATGGCTGGCTGGCTGGCCTGCAGCCCCATAACCGAAAGTATCAGCACGCCAAAGGAGCCCGGGGAGACGGCCAGCGAAATGGAGGAATAACGTAAAGCTTCCTGCCAAACAACAACAACAACAAAAATTCTGGCAAAAGCCCTATTGGTCTGTCCTCTTCCATCCTTCTATCTCTCCTCCCACCAAAAACAGAGATGGCACTTGCCAGCCACTAACCCGTAAAACATCTCTTTCTAGACTCGTGGAGGCCATGGGAGAGTGATGCCTCTTTCATCAATGCTGCCTTGTTTTGGTCTGTCGCAGCAGCCTGGGTGAATGCAGCGGGGGGAAAGACGGGCAGCACCGAGTGCCTGGGCCAGCCTTGCTGTCAGAGCAGAGGGCTGCCACCCATTTCATATGGAAATGTACGTGGCCGAATGAAGTCAATTGCTTAACAACTGACTTTGGCTCTCGCAGCTACGCTGAATTGCAAAGAAAGGACCCGGGGTACACAAGAGTTTGGCGTAAATGGAAAGCAAAGGGGAGGCAAAGCTCACACTATTAAGTCATACTGTTCGGCACGGCTGCCTTCCTAAAAGTGTAGGGAAACTTTAACAGAAAACATTTCACGTCCCAGTGGGCACTTTCGACAATTAAACTGTACGCAAAACGCCCAAATTTGCTCACAAATGTGCGTTTTGTAAAGTACGGCACAAAAGTTTGCTCATGTTTTGTTCTGCAGGGAACAAACTTAAACATAATACATTTTAATGAACCATTAACAAATCAGTTACGTTCTCAACAAAAACACTCCTGGATCAGCATAAATGGAGCCCAAGTTTTAAATGTATTCACTTAAACTGGCAGACATATATCGCATTCCATTTCTTCCATTAGAAGTTTCTAGATCACGTTGCAAGCGTGCCCAAACTTTTCCATTACACTTCCATTAGCTGGCTCAGAAGTTAGAGCAAGCTGCTGGACTGGGCCTGCAACGTTAAGGTCATGTGCTGCTGTTAGGTTGGACTGGCGACGTGTCCAGGGTGTACCTCCGCCTGTGAATTCTGGGATATATCCCTGAGCCGACATGACCCTGACCAGGATGAAATGTGAAGCTTTATTTTTAGGGGTTCAGTTGACGCAGTCGTCTAATAGGCTACCCCACCACCACAGGACCCCAGGTTCAAGTCAGTGCGTCCCATGCAGACACGACTGACTGTGCCTGAGGGAACAGAGCCATGAGGGAGGCTGTTCCTCCAAAGAGCCTCCCTTATGGCTCTGCCCTGCGTTTTCCAGGGGTAGATAGTGGAAAAAAGATCTTGACTAGGAAAAATGTTAAAAAGCAAAAAGTCTTCTTCTACAGGAAAATCCAAACTTGCTTTATAAAGTACATAGGACCATTTGGGACACAGCCCATAAGTACACAAGCCTAATCTGGTCATGACAATAACATTAACAAGAAAATCAAACAATGTACTTTGTTACATTGCAGTAGGACTGTGGTAGCCTAGTGGTTAAGGTAATGGATTATGGTCCAGAAGACCCAGGGTTCAAATCCCATCTCGGCCAAGTTGCCACTGTTGGGTCCTTGAGCAAGACCCTTAACCCACAACTGCTTGGATTGTAAGACTGTATCAGTTGTAAGTCGCTCTGGATAAGCGTGTCTGCTAAATGCTATAAATGTAAATGTATTTTGTTGAACATGTATCTTGTCTAAAAAATGGCAAATAATGGTGTAAATCTGGTACCAGTAAACCAGCGATTCAGGTCAGTGACCACCTTCCAGTAACCTTTGCCCATTAGTGCTTAGAAGTGCAAAAACTTAACTACATATATTAATGTGAACTTCAATAGCTTACATATTCAACACTTTCATAATCTTATTTGTAAGTACAAAAACTAACCAGTTACAAAACGCCTCCATCATCAAATTTCCCATAAATGTTCAACTAAGCGTAACAGTGGATATTAATCAACAAGTCAAATATCAACACTAAAACACTTCACCATTCATGTGACTCTGGTATTTGTCACATTAGCACTATCAAAACACCTAAAATGCACTGAAAACCACGCATGACCTTTCTTAAATGTGACCGATAACTCATTATTAACAATGATTAAACCTGCACTGTTACAGCGTTTAGACCTTTAAACCTGCAGAAATGCAGACGGTCCGAAGCTGAATTCCTTGAGGGTCCAGACGGAAGCGGGGCTCAACAGATTATAGAAAGTAACCTGTCCTTCTCCATCAAGGCCTTTTGGTCATTTCCTCTGAAACACATGCTGAATTAAGCTGGATTAAGAATCCATTCCTGGCTTGCATTTCTTAGGAGATCAACAAGGGCTGAACGGTGAAGTTTAAGGAAAACTGTGATGTGGATTTGTTTTTGTTTGAACCTAACACCACGTATGTAGTGCCCGATGTGGATAACACAGCACAAGCTGTATAACTATAACAAGGATAAACCTCATTATCCATCACGGTTAGTCACTCATTCACTAACAGGGTACAGAGTTCAGTTTGAGAGTATCTGCTGTTCTGAGAACTGAGGCTGGGTGACTTTGCCGGCCAATCAAAGTGTCCCAATATTGGTTATTTCTGGTGGGTGTCCTTGAGGCGGGTGGGCTACAACAGGGAGGCCTTACTCAGTAACTGGATGATGGTGCTGTGAGGCACCAACACTACCTACCGTACCACCAGATTATAAATATCAATTTGATGCTATTTTATTTATATTGCGCTTTTAACAACAGAGACTTTTGCAAAGCAGTTTTACAAATAGCTGAGTCTAGACCCTAAGAAAGATCACTGAAAGAAGAAACCGTGACAGGAAAGGCTTTTATTTACAAAACTTGCTCAATCTGTCAACAACTATTAATGGATCCTGTTCCTGTAAAGCTTTGCAACAGGTCTGCTAACACAGCTGTCATTGGCTCTTGATGCCATCTCTTAAATTTAGCAGCATCTTCTCTTTGATGTCCACTTTATATGAGTCAAATTATTTTGACCAGACCTTTTTGCTCCGATGCATCATGATCTGCAAACGATACATCAACTCTGTGTGTAATGCGTGGGCATCCCTGGCAGACATCACAAAATATGGCTGCCCCAGCCATCACGCTGAGGAGCACTGAGACTCAGGAGCCTCTGTCATGGCAAAAAAACAAAAAACAGAAAACTGATGGAGCAGGCAACTATCTGGACCTAACTGTGTCAGGAACCAAAACACCAGAAAGGCATATGCTGAGGAAACCTCAAATGCAAGCCTCAACAGACCTCACCTCACCAGATGTGGGATACAAACAGGTTGGCTCAGCAGCAGAACATGTTTACCATGCTGAACTAAACTGATTTGTAGGTCTGCTGATAACAAAGTTGCAATTACAGTTTCTAACTGTGTGTCTGGATGTGTTTCTGCCTCATCACCGAACCTCACATGATGACGTTACACGATGATGTTGAACTTAGGGGACACCTTGCATTAAATATTATACTGTAATCACTAATTAGATTTTGATGTTGTATTTTGGTTCCATGGGCTGTAAAGGTGCCCATGAGCAGCTGCAGCAGTAATTAGCAGCCTGTTGCATTAAGGAGCTTAACGTTCACTGAGAGCTAAGCAAAAACAAAGCAGATTACGACAGCCTCAGCGAGCTGCACCCGGTCTCCTCCACAATGATTCACGTGCACAATTGGGTAATAAAACGTCTAACCGATAAACGGGAAACAGACATTTCTATTAACAACCTAAAGTGGACATTCGGTCCTGTTTTTAAACTCAAAAAAAGTGTGTGAACGAGCTGGGAGGCAGTAGGACGGGGTGCAGAGATTGTCAGCCAGTCAGTCACATGCTAGCTGCGTTACCTAGCAACGGGAAAGCACTGGATAGGGGTCTCGAGGAGTTGAGTGGAGCGCGAGGCGCTCGAAGTGCGTTCGAAATGACTCAATCACAGAAACTTTCCGTTACTTGAACGATTATTAAATAGCATTCGTTTAACCCGTTTAACCTCTGATTAATTAGTCGAGTTAAGAAACTTTTAAGAGATAAACACAATAAGAAAACGTCGTACGAACCTCGAGCGCTTTCTGTCACGGTTCCCTTAACGGTTCTCTTATCTACAGTCTGTATTTCTGGTCTTAATTGTGTTGTTCATCATTAAAATTCGTTTTTCTACATCAAATCATTGATGAAAGTTCAAAGTTGTGGTGGTTCCGTCAACACAACACGCACGAAACGGCAACAAGCGCTGAAATTGTTTCAGACTTTGCTTGGAAAGTAAATGAAAAGTAAGACATACAACCAAAAATTTTTCGAATCCATTAAAAACGGCTGTTCAAATAGTCTCATGACAGGCATGAACAAGAAAATGAATGCTTTTTTATTCAATTAAGTTACTTTTTAACTGACAACAAGTCATCATAATAGTTAGCAAGCAGTTCATATTTTACTCGCAGGTTCCTCATAGCAAAACACACATTTCTAAATGAATATATAAAGCCGTTCCTCTTACCCTGAGCTTTGCACTGAATGAAATAAAGTGTGAGCAGAGCCGCAGTCTGGACCAGCAGAGCTCGGTGCATGGTGATGAAGCTCCTCATGAAAGCGTGGACCGAGCTCCACGCTGCACTGGGACAGAAGATGCTGCTGCTGCGCTCTCTCTCTCTCTCTCTCTCTCTCTCTCTCTCTCTCTCTCACACACACACACACTCACACACACTCACACACACTCACACACACACACACTCACACACACACACACACACTGATAGAAAAGGGCGTGCACAAACAGCTTAGACACGACCCCCCACCACACGCGCACACACACACACGTACGTTTGTATTTGTTTCTAGGACCCAACATACCTTACACTAAAATACCTAACATATACCTTAATCTTAGAAACTTTACCAGGATTTATTAAAAAATACTGCATTTATTTAAAATATTGCTCTATTTAAAAATTCCTCACCTAACCCAGAACCCTGATCCTATGTAGAACCACCAACTCTAAGCAAGCCTATCTCCCATTCCTAACTGACCCTTCCCTTAACCTGTAACCCTACCCCTTTTGGAGTTTGTCTCTCTATCACTGTGGGGTCCTTCCACTGACAGAATGATTACTGTAGCTAATTAATGCTACACTTACACCTACCCCTCCCTAACCCTAGCCTAACCCTCAGTAACCAAAAGTAAATATAAATAAAGAAATAAAAAAGCAATGTACTATAAACAAGGGAAGACACACACGTTTGTCTTGCTATCCTTGTGAGGACTTTCCACTGACATAACTGACAATCAAGGACTGCTGTACCTATTGAATGTTACACCTAGTGACCTCTCCAGTCGCAGCTAGTTGGAAAACTTTTCAGTTTTGTAAGTTCTCCAACTAGCTGAGACTGAAGAGGTCACTTAGATGAGTGACGAAACGTGTCTCTCACAAAACCTTATGTACAGATGAACTGATTTAACTTCAGGGATTTTCTCACCTGGATTCTGAGTATGCATCAAGACATGTCGGACCTTTGTATTCTTCGGGGATTCTTCACACACATGTAGGATTTTTACGTCAAGCTAACTCTTCCTATAACAATACTAGTATATAATTCCGATATAAATATGTAGTTTATGTACAGATTCATGATCGTGGATGTATTCAAATCTTGTGATTGAACTGTTCGGTGCATGGAGACAGTTTATATTTTCTGGGAATGCAGTGGCTCCATCTAGTGGTGTATATTTGAAAGTAAAGTTGATGAGTCAATAAAATGCTTAAATTTTTTTTGTGGATGTCTGTGTAATTTAGAGTAATTTCTTCTACCAATAATGTAACTTCGCAAATTAAGCCTAATCTTCTTTCTAGATTTTTTGAGTGCATTTATGGGTTACGTAACCGCTTTGAGTTGACTTTTAATATATGAAATGTAATATTTAAAGCTTTCTATCCAAAATGCAAACAATCAGAGAGGTATAAAAACAATTATTTTCATATCTGTAAAGTTCTTCTAACTTTTACAATACCAAATATATCTGATCTCATGAAACATCTATATATTTGATGTTTGCTAGCAATATTCATAACCTTTATGAAATTTCATTGCTTTAAAGCATTTTGAGATTTTTACTTCAGAAAAAAATATTATAAAATAAAGATTAATTACTACTACTACTACAATTATATTATTATTATTATTATTATTATTATTATTATTATTATTATTATTATCTCACTAGGGTAGGTTGCCCAAAAGCACAGATTGTACTTTCTATTATTATTTAAAGCATTTTTCCTAACAAAGTCATATTTCAATACTTGATCCTGTCTGTTTTGTATTAAACATAATTATGTTGTGCTTACGTAATTGTTTAGAATTCAAAATAAAGTACATTTAAGTAAACGTTTGGAACAAAAGGTTGCAAATCCCCGGGGTACCAATCCTCGGTGCGTTAGAATTAGAAATAAAATAATTATTAATCAGTTTTGGCACTGGAGTTTAGGTTTTGGTTCACGTTTAGATTATGAGACGCTGTAATGACGTCAACGCGTGTAATCGTTGCCACAATAAATAGCGACGCTTCGACCGTAACCAGGGGCAACAAGCAAATCAGTTGATCGAGGATTTTAAAGGAAAAACTTAAATTATTTCGCGTTTTCATCATTAAGATAAAGAAACTGAACATGACGACTCGAGAAGGAAACTCTACAAACAGCGAGACGATGATAATAGAAACCAAACAGGTAAGGAAACTTCAACATGCTAACAACAACAACTACAATCACCCTCATCATGTATTATATAGCTTTTCATTGTGAGGCCACAATCTCAAATACGGTACATATATACAACAACAGCAAGTTTTAGTTAAGCTTATGATCAAATTAAAAAATAATTGAAAACACAGTGATGTTTAATGAGATCACAAGACTTAAGAACTATAAATCTTCCAAGGTTTTTTATCTGGGTTTAAAAACACTTACAGATTTAGCGTTTGTGTGAAACTATTTCAGAGTTTAGATATAAGATAAATCTTTCTCCTGTAGATAATTCTAGTTATCAGCAGGCTTTCTGCAGGAAGCTTTTTGGGGAAAATGTGCTCGGTTGATGCAGCGGTCTCAGGCGGCAGTCCTCCGCTGTGTTTACCGCTTGGGACATCACATGCACATTTTCCTGTCTGAAAAATTGCAGGTCTTTTAGGAGATCATTCCCTAGCATTGTAACGGCGGCCCCTGTCGGCCATATGTCCTGTGCAGGACATTCTTAAAGCACTCTGGCCTTATCCATTCACACGCCTACTCAAAACAAACCAGTCATTTTATTTGTTGACAAACAGCGTCATGGCAAGGTGTGCATGAAAATGTCAGCGAAAACGCGAATACGAAGCAAAGTCAGTCCTCAGCTTCATTCCATTTTCATGGTCAACCCAAAATGTTTTGAAAGTTTTTGCATGGAATAATTCCAATAAGGCACAGAAAAAAAGTGGTTATTTTTTGTCGGAATATACTCAGAAAGCAGTTGCTCTCGAGTGTCACGACAAATCTCTCTGTCAACCACATTGGGCTGCAGAAAACGTTTGTGAACTATCTGATCTCTAAACAGCTGAGAATCTGAAAATAAAGACAGGCAGCCTGACTCTCACAAACAGGAAACAACCCTCAAACTTGCACCTTGAATGATCCTGGTTCAGAGCAGAAAGTTGACACTGACCTGTTTGGGGTGGGAAACCTATGAAAGAGTCAGACTGAGAGCAATGAGGTGTACAATACAAGTCGACTCGGTATCCACTGTTTGTCTATGGATATTCTATGGACTGTATGCCTTCATATTTTGGACTGAAATGGTTGTCATTTGTAAGAGAGATTCATGAATCAGAAGGGGTGTCCACATACTTTTGGAAAGACGGATTGTCCAAGTTCACTGGTTGGAACTGATTATACCATTATTTGTTGTGATGGTTTGAAGGACACAAATGATGTCCACCTGGCTCTTGGAAAATTGAGGGCACTCCTGCAGGAGGAGCGAACCAGTGCAGAGATGCTGCGCTCCAGAATTCAGGAACAGTCAAACCTCATCTGCATACAGAAGCAAGAGATAGTTCGCTGTCAGGCTTTAAAGCAGATCAACGCCGAACTGGAGAGCCTGAGCGTTAATGAGTGTGCGCGATCCAAACAGCTAGAGCAGAGGTTCAGTGACCTCGCCTCCAATCACAAAGAGATGATTCATTTCAAAGACGAGTACAAGAGGCAGAACGCTGAGCTGATGATGGACAACAAGAGACTTCGAGAAGAAAATGAAAAGCTGTTCAGTAAAGAGCTGCAGAGGAAAGACGAGACCATTCAGAAGCTGAACCATGACCTGAGAGAGCTCACTGAGCAATGCAGACTCTCAGAAAAAGAAAACCGGTAAGAACATCAGCGTTTAGCTAATCAGTAATGACCTTTTTTTGTTTTGATGTGAAGCAGCTTCTGCGGTTTCTTTTCTAACAGAGAAAAAACAACAGATTTCCAACTGAAGATACAGGAGCTGATGATTAAAGAAGCTGCTTTGAGAGATGAACTGCACGACATGCAGAAACAGCTCGAGCATGCAGTAGAAAAGTCAGCAGGTATTTACAACTGAGAGTCAGGGTCATACAACTTTGTTCATTCCTTCAATGTTTTTTTTTTTTGTTTTGTTTTTTGACAGAGATGAATTTGAAACTAAAGCAGAGTGAGGAAACAAACAGAATGAAGGGAATAGAGAAAAATGATCACTCAAGCCACTCATTAAAGAGAAGGACAACTAACTGGAAACTGCCATGGAACGAGGGAAAATATATACAGGCAAGTCATGAATTTGAAACTAAAGCAGAGTGAGGAAACAAACAGAATGAAGGGAATAGAGAAAAATGATCAACTTCAAGCACTCATTAAAGAGAAGTACAAACTACTGGAACTGGCCATGGAAAGAGGGAAAATTATACAGGCAAGTCCTGTATTAAAAAATAATATGTACTCTCACATCTACAGTATATATACAGGATCACCATTAAAAACCTCTTTTACAAGCGAGTGACTTTCACACAACAATTAATCTCTTAAGAAACACCAGTGTAAGCTGTTATCTCGTGTACCGGATAACAAAGTGTGTTAGTGTGTTTATGTGACAGAATCTTTTGTTTCAGAGTAACAAGTAAAGGAAGAGCTTGAATTTGTTTTCTGTCTTTAATATTTCTGTTCCCTGTAGGTCAACAATGCTCAGGATAGTATGAGTAATGTAGGTGATGGTGAACAGGTGACCGTTTCATGTACAGCCTGTAGTTTTGGGTCCCTCGTGTGGCCAAAGAAGCAACTGTTTACTGTTTATACAATGTTCAGCATAAAAAATTGTGATATTAACAAGATAACTTTGACAGCCTTAAAAAAACGTTGATGCTGAAGGTATGGGACAGCCTGTAGAGTATGCAACTAAGATCGATATAATATTATTTTATGTTAAATATTAATAGTGAGTTTGCCTTATTACAGGATAAACAGGACAAAATCCAAGAGTTAGAAAGGACGAAGCAGGAGGCCGAAAATGCCAGGCAGGATACAGAGGAAAGGTAAAAGCTGCAATACAGCATTAATGGCATGTTTCTTATGTGTTTAATTTAGTACCTTCTATTTTATCCCACAGTAGACCCAGTTATGCCTGTAACTCTCCTGCTGTGTTAGAATCAGTGTTCTATCTGTAGTATTCATGATAAAATTTGGCCAAGCTTCTTAAAACCATTTCTAAAGCATTTTAAATAATTTGTTATAACAAACTGTTATATACATTTAGGATTTAGGATGACTGTTTTTTTTGTCCGATGAGCTTCTGATCTGTAATGGCTTACAGTGGTGCTTGAAAGTTTGTGAACCCTTCAGAAGTTTCTATATTTCTGTATAAATATGACCTAAAACATCATCAGATTTTCACACAAGTCCTAAAAGTAGATAAAGAGAACCCAGTTAAACAAATGAGACAAAATATAATTTTTCTCACTTAATTATTGAGGAAAATGATCCAATATTACATATTAGTGAGTGCTAAAAAGTATGTGAACCTTTGCTTTCAGTATCTGGTGTGACCTCCCTGTGCAGCAATAACTGCAGCTAACGTTTCCTGTAACTGTTGGATCAGTCCCCCTGCACACCGGCTTGGAGGAATTTTAGCCCATTCCTCCGTACAGAACAGCTTCAAGCTCTGGGATGTTGGTGGGTTTTCCTCACATTAGCTGCTCGCTTCAGGGTTCTCCCACAACATTTCATTGATATTAAGGTCAGGACTTTGACTTGGCATTCCACAACAACATGAACTTTATTCTTCTTTAACCATTCTTTGGTAGAAACAGCGTGGTGTGCTTAGGGTCGTTTTGTCTTGCTGGCATGACCCACCTTCTCTTGAGATTCAGTTAATGGACAGATGTCCTGACATTTTCCTTTAGAATTATCTGATTATAATTCAGAATTCATTGTTTGCATCAATGATGGCAAGCCTTCCTGCCCAGATGCAGCCCAAAACAGGTGAGAGAGGCCTCAGTTGCTTAGAAGTTACACTGGGCACTTTGCTGACATCGCCAACTATTACACGCCTGCTCTTGGAGTGATTCTTTGTTGGTCAGCCACTCCTGGGGAGGGTAACAGTGGTCTGGAATTTCCTCCATTTGTGCACAATCTGTCTGACTGTGGATGGATTGTAGAGTCCAAACTCTTTAGAGATGGTTTTGTAACCTTTTCCAGCCTGATGAGTATCACACAACTCTTTTCTGAGTCCTCAGAAATCTCCTTTGTTCGTCGATGCCATGATTACACTTCCATAAACATGTGTTGTGAAGAGCAGCCTTTGATAGATCCCTGCTTCTTTTAAATAAAACAGGGAGCCCACTACTACCCACTCACACCTGATGTCCATCCCAGGACATTGAAAACACCTGACTCTAATTTCACCTTCAAATTAACTGCTAATCCTAGAGGTTCACATACTTTTGCCACTCACTAATATGTAATATTGGATCATTTTCCTCAATAAATCAATGACCAAGTATAAGATTTTTGTCTCATTTGTTTAACTGGGTTCTCTTTATCGACTTTTAGGACTTGTGTGAAAATCTGATGATTTTTTTAGGTCATATTTATGCAAAAATATAGAACATTCTAAAGGGTTCACGAACTTTCAAGCACCACTGGATGTGTTCCAAAGAGTTAAACCAAACCATAATTTAACAGACATTTCAGTAAAATAATCCAGGATTTTAGCCTCCACATTTGTTTTCAGGTTTACAAGAGAAGCAGCTGCAGTGAATGCAGAGCTGAGAGTAAAGGAGCTTCAGTATGATCTCCACAAGCAAAGGAGCTCCACAGTTTGATCTTCAGAAAGGTCTGGTCATATCACTGTAGGGAAACGGTATGGGAACGTGTATCATTTCTTAATCTATCCACGTGTCGTGTCTCATCTGTAGGAGTTTGAGGCGTATAAAAAGCACAGCAGTGACCTGCTGGCACAGGAAAAGGAGTTAAACACTAAACTCCGTCACATGATCAGCTGAACTCTCCATCCACCCACGACTTTCAAGTCAGTCATTCAACTGTGCATTATTGATAATGTGATTTATGTCAATTATATTTTAGTCAAAAATCATATACCATTGTCAGCCGTGTGTTGAAACGTGCATTTCTCTTTAAAAGCAGTATTAATCGCTTTCACCACTAGAGGGCAATGCCACTGCTTGTTCACAGTTACATAGTTGTGACTTACCTACTGTGCGACTAGCATCATTGCGATCGCTATAAAAGTATTAAAAGGTACACCAACCAATGTCATGCGGGATTATCACGTACCTTGTGGATTTAGGTAACAGGAAAGGCAGCAGTAAGGTGTGCTAGGTCATGATCTCTTAAGTGTGTAATAACGGAGCACCATATTGCATCGAGTTGAGGCAGGCCTGTCTCAGCTGCACCATTGGCTTTCAAAGCCTGACCTTTACGCACCTGACCTTTCACTGTTCACCTCCAAATGTCATTGCCATCACTTCACCTGACCTCAGAGACCACCTGCTCCTCAAAAATGCAAAGAATGGCAACAGTAGTTTCATGTGCTAAGTAAGGGAATTGCTGAAGCTCTTTTATTAAACTTATAAAACATGAAACATCCCATATTAGTTCATTTGATTTAAATTATTCCTTAAGTGTGAAATCTTCTACACGACACAGAAGGACAAGCTGTTAATATAAATTTTTATATTTCATTTTCCAAATGTTTTGCATTCCTTAGACTACATGCTTTGATATTCATGACAGTCTGGCGGGATTTATTCTATGGATAGGAGATAGGTGTCTGCTATGCTCTTATACCTCCTAGCCTTCAGTACAGTCATTAATAGCTTCTACACCATATAGCCAAATGTTTGTGGACATCTTTGCTTCTGCATCAGTCTTCACTCCTCTGAGAACCTTTCCATTAGATTTTGGAACATGACTGTCAGGTCATGCTGGACAATAAGCTCTGAATCACCCGAATCACAGTTGGCATTCTAATTCATCTCAAATGTGTCTAATGGAGTTTAGGTCAGGGCTCGGTGCAAGCCAGCCTAATTCTCCACCAGTGTCAGCAACCATGGTCAGGTATGTTAGTCATCTACTGCAGAGACTTATGTTTGAGGTTCTGCAGTGCCTTCTCTCTGGCCGAACACTACACAGACTCAGTTGGCCATGTCTGAGGGAGGGAGGATGTGACAGGGATCATTTCCTAACCCCAGCCAAACCATCTGCCGATTGAAGTGCTGACATGATGGCAGACTTAGTCTGTTCTTCCTCAGTTCCCATACAATTTCACTGCCTGCTGATAAGAAGAAGCAGTCGGTGTACGTGAGTTGTGAGGCACTCACTGATCTAAGGCGCTTCTCCTTTAGGGTGGGTCGGTCATGCATATGGCAGGATATTTGAAAAGACTGGCAAACTGGACATGAAAATTGGTAGAAAAAGAGGAAAAGTTGGCAAACCATTTCTTTATGGGCATTGTTTAAGGAGGACAGGGCAGAAAGTAGATGAACTGACTTGCTGGAGGTTGAAACGTATTCATATTAAGAGTCACTGAGGTCTTAATACAATCCACTGTACTGTTACTGTTTGCTTATGGAGATTGTACAGCTAGTGTTTTAGTTCATCTCAGGTGTCTGGTATATGGTTGAGATTTTTGCTACCGCAAGGTGTGTTATGCCTGATTTGCTGTTACAGCAAATTCTAAATGTCAGACTGTGATTTATTAACTGCTAGTACTGACAGCTTAGGGCTTACATTCCTCATCAATGCAATATTAATGTAGAACGGATAGACTACACTCCATACTACAAGGGGAAAAAATGTAAACAGCCCAGACGTCATCCATATGCGCTTAACTCAGGAGCATTAATACAAAGTTGGTTACCCCAACAGGCTTCAATTTTCTGCGAAAGATTTCCATTCAGAATGTGTATGTCCTATTTAACTACAAGAACATTAAAGTTTATAGATGGAAGCAAAATGCACAGTAACATTCAGGATAGTTTGGATATACCATTCCTCCTTAAGCCCTTCGTTAGCAACACCAAGGACACTTTGGTGCTTTGAAATTTCAGGTAAGATAGAGGTTTATTGGTAACACTGCCACCGTGCAGCGTTTATTTATTCAGCAGCTGTAGCAGCAGGCAGGCAGTGCAGCTGGAGGTTTTAAACACCTCAATGTCACTGCTGGACAGAAAATAGTCCACCAGCCAAAAATGTCCAGCCACCAGCTTCTTGTAGGCAGCATCCTGTGAGCACTGCTGAAGGTTTAGACAATGACTAATACAAACTGTACAACAACAGATGAGCCGCTGTCTCTGACTTTACATCTACAAGGTGGAGCAATATAAGAGATGTCTTTAATAAAGTGGACAGAGAGTGAACAGTGTTTTTAGACTCCAGCAGCACTGCTGTGTCTGATCCATACAAGCACAACACGCTAACTCACCACCATCATCAGTGCCACTGCAGTGCTGAGAATGATCCACCACCCAAATAGTACCTGATCTGTGGGGGTCCTGACTATTAGAGAACAGAGCAAATCAACTAACGAAGTATGTAGAGAAACAGATGGACTACAGTCTGTCATTGTAGAACTACAAAGTGCAGTCACCACGAAAACTTAAATAAAGAAGAAGCAGAATGACTAAGACTTTTGCACAGTACTGTAAAGTATAATTATATATATATATATATATATATATATATATATATATAGGTTTTAATCGCACTTCTCACTGAGGACATGGGTGCCTTGGACGGAATGCCAGTCGATCGCAGGACTGGGTAAGGGTCTCTGTTGATGATATCCTGACTGACCTACCCTCCCTCAGACACAGCCAATCGCGCCTGCATGTAACGTCCATCCTGATCAGGTGGCACTGCATTTGGCTAATATACAAGCCCAAGATTGTGGGCGCCCTCTGTGACTCTGACCAGGAAAACTCTGGGTTAATACGTTTGGAATGATAATGATTAAACCCACATAAACAATGATTAACATTTCCAGAGCTCAGCAGGCATAAAGATATGAAGGGTGGCCCAGCACTGTAAGAATCTGTATGGGTACAGGGTGTGTGTTCTTGTCTTTACTTGACTTTGTAGTGAACTTTGTGATTTTATAGTGATGGGCTGTGCAACTATGATTCTACACTGAGCTCTGGGGCTATGGAGATGTTCTACAGTATCGCTTAGATCATATCTTTGTCCTGACTGTACACCTCCTCTGGCTATAGCTGCATTCGTCATTAGGTTTTCCAACAATCATAATCGAATGCTTCATGGAACGTGAAAAGAAAGTTATTTGGCTTGGGGATTTTTGCCCTGCTGTGCATTCCAGAGTGGCAGATTTGCTGTGCATGTCTGTAGCCTGCAGGTTCCAGGGCACATGGTTCAGTTTCCTGGAGCATCGGGGTATGGTTGCTCCCAATATTTGCCCCGGACATGTAACCACTTGCATAGTGCCAATGCTCAGGTCATGCAGTCACATTTCTCCATGTCATCAAGGTTATATACAGTATGTATGTTAAATGAATAATTCTGGTTGGAACTTAATCATTATATAGAACATCTATAGGATATATGCAGCAACCAAGGCCAAGGATTTCAACAAAACAGAGACTGATTACCGCAAACCTATTCATAGTTCTAGCAGGGCAATAAATAATAAAGATCTTAGGATCGTACTGTTCACACTGGAGTTTTTTTATTTCATTTTCAGTAAATATTGGAAAAGCCCAGGAGGCCTGGCAACAGAAAAGGGTGCCAGTCTGGGAATATATGGTATAGGGTCCAGAGCATATTCCAGAATTCACATTATACTGATGAGGGTGTACCCTGAACTTGCCAAAAGTGTGGTGCAGGGCTCTGAAGGGGTCATTGTTGAGTCAAAGATGAATGCTTATGAACAAATATTTAGCAGGAAAGCATTTAGATTTGGAAGCCTTGTGTAAACCTTAAGACAGCATTTTATGGAAAGAATGTATAATATATCAGTATTGTTCCACTCATCATTGTTGGCTTCACACAGTTGAGGAGTAGCTGAAAAATATTCTTTGGCTACTCTGTGTTTAATATGAGAAGTCCAAAGTCTAGCCCGTGGACAGATTTTAATTGGCCAGCGTCATCACTCGAGCATACATTGTCAGTAGAGTGTTGGCACATTTCAGATTTTCCTTTCACCTGGTGCCGGCAGCAGTACGTAAAGTCATTGATGCCAAAAGTGATGTTAAATAAAATAAATATTTGATATTTGATACTGATAGTTTTATTTTGATATTTAATATATAAATAAAATGGTTATGTGACTTAAGAAATGTAATGCTCTGGAATTAGTTCAGAATGCAGCCCGAGTGCTAACTAGAAAATTTGATCATATCACTCCTGTTCTATCATCACTGCACTGTTTACCAGTCAAATTCTGCATTGATTACAAAATACTTCTTTTAACTTATAAAGCTCTACATGGCCTGGCCCCACATTATCTGAGTGAACTCTTAGAGTTTTACAATCCAACTCGTCTACTTTGTTCGCAGGGTGCAGGACTTCTTTTAGTTCCTAGAATTAAAAAAGTCAAAGCAGGGGGAAAGGCTTCCTCATACATGGCCCCCCAACTATGGAATAAACTTCCCACTTTCGTTCGAGATTCAGACACTCTCCAAAGTTTTAAGTCTAGGCTAAAGAAACATACTATTTGCGCAGGCTTTTGACTAGATTTAGACCATGATGCATGGCTTGGGTCACTGGGCCGGATCTGGAGTCATGTCTGGCCTGCCTGCCCGTTGTCCGCTAGCCGGGAGTGGTCAAGTGGGCGTCTGGCTGCACTGGGCTTTCGGTCCCCTCGTGATCTTTACGTCGTGCACCTTGCCTAGAATAAGGCAGAGCTGGGGGTTCAATAGTCAAGATTCTTATGGTGATCAGAGACGTTGGGTTTGCTGTCTTCTGCCTCCCGTGGGGTTGCCAATGCTCATGTGATGCCGTCTTGGCTGTGTTCCTCCAGTTTTCCTCCCCTCTTTTAGCTATGCTCTATAGCTAATGCCTGCCCGGGGTCTCATGCTACACATGGCATCAGTGATTGTTAATAGACACTTGTGCTCTTAATCATAACACTTACATTCTTCTGTTTCTCTCCGAGCTGTGTTCCGCAGTTCCCTCCCCCACACATGATGTCAATCTGCTGGAGCTCCACTCAATCTGCTTCCTCCGTCATCAGCTCCAGCCCCACCATATACCCGGGCCCACTTATGCCGATGTGCATACTTCACATTTTATTTTAACTTTGACTTCATGACTTTAGTTTCGCTTCTTAGATTTCATCTACGCCGCCAAGGAGGGTTGTGTCCCTTTTTGAGTCTTGTCCTCCTAAGGTTTCTTCCTAGAACACTCAGGGAGTTTTTCCTTGCCACTGTCGCCCTAGGCTTGCTCAATTTGGGATTGGACGTAGTTATTAGGAGATAATCTAAACTTGTAAAGTTGCTTAGAGACAATGCTCCATTTGTAAAAAGCGCTATATAAATAAATCTGACTTGACTTGACTTGAGTTCCGTAGATCTGATCTGGTAATGCATAGCAACTGGGTTATAAAATACAATCTACATTATTCCAGGAAATACTGATGGAAGGTAATTGAAATGCAGTTTTATGCATGAATGTTTTTTAATCACTCTTTTGATATACAGTGTTTTGAATTATTTCTGAATAATATTTTTGGAAAGATAGACTGGCTCTTAGTTATTTTAATATTTTCCAATCTGGCCCAAGTTAAGACACTCCTGCTCCGTAGGGTTTAAATCTGGACCAGAACAAATTATGATCCTGATGGACCTGTTCTTATGCCACTTTTTTGCAGAGTTGGCAAGAACACTGTCTTATTGACACATAATATTTGAAAACCACACTTTAGAAAACAACTTTTCACTTGTTGGTAGTCTTTTTGTAATCGTCTTCTGATTCTTCTGTACTTCAAAGCATTAATTGAGTTTTCATGGTGAAAAAGCTCCATAGAGTTGCAGCATATGGAAAGGTTCCAACACCATGACACCTCTTCCTTTGTTCAGCTGTCATGGAGATGCAGTCACTCCTCACTGGAGCGTCACCATACAGCTCCAGTTATGATTAATACCTCCACAAACTTTTCATAATCAGCTAATGCTTGGTTTTAGCTTGGCAATGTCTTTTTTGGCTGCCTTCTGTAGTGTTTTCTGCTCTCTCTCTCTACAGTGTTACCATGTAGTTAAAAGTAAAACAGCATTAACACCTGTGTAGAGCACAGTAACTGCTGCTGACCTTCAGATCGAAGTGGGACGTGGACGTGCTCTGTTTTTCTGCTCATTCATTAGTGTTCTTGTTTTACAAAACCACTGCTCCAATTTGGGTCAAGTGGACACTAAAAGTAAGATCACGGATCTCAATTCCAGCTGTTCTTGAATAAACCTGTCCAATTGTGCCAGTGGCACTAAAGTAAAGATCAGGATCTCTTTGCAGGTGAAATACGCAGCTACAGAAGCTTCAGTCGGCTTCTATAATAATTTCATTTCAATAATTTCCATAATTTGTGAAGCTTCTTAAAATAATACTTGTGGTTAATTTGCTTAATCTCACACATATAAGTCCAAGACAAATATAAAGTGTGTTTGTTATAGGAACGAAAAATGAGTGCAAATTCCCTTAGACCTTGATCAACATGGATAGAATGAGAGAATATACCACTAACCTTTAAATGATACACCAGAGATGTGGAATGGAATCTTAGACTCATAACTCAACTCAGACTCACACTCTAGAGGTTGCCCACTCCTGGGGAGGGTAACAATGGTCCTGAATTTCCTCCATTTGTACACAATCTGTCTGACTGTGGATTGGTGGAGTCCAAACTCTTCAGAGATGGTTTTGTAGCCTTTTCCAGCCTGTTGAGCATCAACAACTTTTTTTCTGAGGTCCTCAGAAATCTTTGTTCGTGCCATGATGCACTTCCACAGACATGTGTTGTGAAGAGCAGACTTTGATAGATCCCTGTTCTTTAAATAAAACAGGGTGCCCACTCACACCTGATTGTCATCCCAGTGATTGAAAACACCTGAGTCTAATTCCACCTTCAAATTAACTGTTAATCCTAGAGGTTCACATACTTTTGCCACTCACTAATATGTAATATTGGATCATTTTCTTCAATAAATAAATGACCAAGTATAATATTTTTGTCTCATTTGTTTAACTGGGTTCTCTTTATCTAGTTCTAGGACTTGTGTGAAAATCTGATGATGTTTTAAGGCATATGTATGCAGAAATAGAGACAATTCTAAAGGGTTCACAAACTTTCAAGCACCTCTGTACATTACACACTCCTAAATGACCATACACATAAGTGGACAAAAGTATTGGGACACAAAGCCACATGAGGACAACAAATATTGGGAAACAAACCTACATGTTGCCAAAAGTATTGGGATACAAACCTGCATGTGGCCAAAAGCATTTGGACACAAACTCACATGTGACCAAAAGTATTGGGACACAAACCCGCATGAGGACAAAATTACTGGGAAACAAACATGTGGATAAAAAATTTGGGACACATAGCCACAGGAGAACATAAACACTGCAACACAGCAGAAAAGCGTATGATCTCACTGAAGTGCAGTGTATTTACTAATCCCTGCAGCATCAGTTGGTAGAACGGATCAGAAAGTGTTTGTGAGTTTGGAGGATGTTTATCTCTACTGTCTGGATGTGTAGAACAGAGACATGGCAATTAACAGTAAATAAATTATTTCCTGATCATTTAAGACACATGAAAGCTGTGAATGAAATACTGATTTCTGAACTTTCCTAAGTTAAAACATTAGTATTGTTTTGTTTAAAAATGCATATAAGTTTGTTTTCTTTGTATTATTATTTGTGTTATTAGTTGAGGTCTGAACGCACTGTCATTGTCATTGCCATTTACAGCGTATGAATGCTCTTGCATTGCTCTTGCATTGCTGCAAATACATATTTTTATTTGGAATTTGTCAGTAATTTATAGAATACATAAAACGTGTTCCGTTTCACTCAAACACATATAAAACTGATTATTTTGCAGTGGCCTCTTAGTTTTTCTCCAGAGCTGTATTAAATATCTCGGATACATGAGAATGAGGTATTTAATGACAAAGTAGCTATGTGTCAGTCAATGTTGTTTTTTTCGACTCCTCCTCCCCTTCTGTAGCCATGGGGCTGAGTGGGAGTTTCAGATGAGCCAATGTGGAGTTCCCTCCTCTCATTAAAAGAGGGATGAATAGGAGCAGGGTCTTATTCTGTTTCAGGATGCCCAGTGCTGGAGAACACTCAGGGAACTAACTAGAACTGATCCTGGAGCTTCATACAGCCACACACAGTGATTCAGAACACACCTGGACAGGTAAATCAGCAAGCCTTGTAGACAAGAGTGCAATTATGTCAGATCTAACATTGTCTTTTGCTACTTAAACGTGGATTTTTTTGTCTTTGGCTGTTTATAATCCTATTTATGAGTTTTGCCTTATGATGGCATGGAATCTGTTTAATCAGTAGGTGTTTAAAGTTGGCTCAACTCCTGTTTCTGGGCGGTTTGTGTTGCTGGCAGGTGCCTGAGCCATGTGTCAGCACCTGAGCTGGCTGCTCTCTGCTGTCCCGTGCTACAGGACTGCTTGGGGTCTACATGCAAAGTTTCGAGGACAAGACAGGAGAGAAAAGGACCAGGGTCAGAGTTAAACCTGCAAAAACACACATGATGGACAAGGTATGGACGTTAAGAACTGTTCTGTGAGTGATAAATCTAGTAGTTATATGTCAGGAAATCTTACCCTAAGATATCGTCGGGATGTTTACGCAAATACTGAAAGTAGATACTATGAACAAAATTAAATAATTGAGACAAAATATTATACGTGGTCATTTATTTATTGAGGAAACGATCCGCTGGGATTAGCATTTCATTTGAAGGTGAAATTAGAGTCAGGTGTTTCAATGGGATGACAATCAGTTGTGATCGAACGCCCTGTTGTATTTAAAGGACCACATCTAAAGATTTTTTAACTCCTATCAACAGTCAGACAGATTGTGTACAAATTTAAGACCGTTGTTAGGCTCCCCAGAAGTGGCCGACCAACAAAGATCACTCCAAGAGTGAGGCATGTAACATTCACTGAGGTCATGGAGCCAGGGTAACTTCTATGCAACTAAAGGTCTCACACTGGATAATGTTAACATTCATGAGTCCATCTGCAGAAGAACACCGACTACAATGAAAACAATAGCGTGCATGGCAGGGTTGAAATCAGGAAGCAACTGATGTGCAAAAAGAATATCTACAGTATTGCTAAAGACCATGTGGACAAGCCAGGATGCTAAGAGAAACGTTTTGTGGACAGATGAGACCAAAATATAACTTTTTTGGTTTAAATGAGAAGCGTTAGATCTAGAGAAAGCAAAACAGCATTCCAGCATAAGAACCATATCCCATCTGTGGAACATGGTTGTGGTAGTATCATGGGTTGGGGCTGATTTTTGGACCAAGGTGGCTTCCAACCAGAAAAATCTAAAAGTCCTGATCTTAATCCAGTAGGAATTTTGTGGAAGACATCCCAAGAACTGGTCTGTACAGAGTAATGAACTAAAATTCCTCCAAGGAATGGATGTTCACTCTTCTGAGGAGACTTTCCAATAGGTTTTGGAACATGACAACAGTTGGGAATCCAGTTAATCTGAGAGGTACCAGAAGTAGATAAGATTTTATTCAAGGCAGTCAAGTTCTCCATCAGAGTTGGCAAACCATTTCTCTATGGAGATGACATGACTGTTTGCTTCATGTTATAAACCTGTTCTGTCCCATCTATCAATGGAAACGTTCCAACATATAAGATGGTTATTATTTGGGTTGTTGGCACAGCACCTATGTTTGCAGTTACATCATTAGCAAACTGTCTTGTTTTGCGACTTACAATTGATAGAGTCTTACAATCCAGGCAATTTAGACTGAAGGGCCTTACTCAGGGACCCACCACTGGCAGCTTGGCGGAGGTGGGATTTGAACCCTGGACCTTCTGGTCCATAGTCCAGTACTTTAAGCACTACTAGACCATCACAGTCCCAGGCACAAGTGTATAGTATTTTTTGCATTTTAATACACCTTAATAAAAGCAGCCAATTATCAAATCAGGAGTCATGAGACCATGGTGGTACAGTGATTAATGTACTGGAATATTAACTAACCCAGTAATACCCAAAATAATGCAGTTAATCTCATGATTCTATGGCAGGCCTTTTCCATTGATGGATGGTGTAGAGGGCTATACTTCTACCACCTGAAAAAATTGCCAATAAAATGTAGATGACTTAACAAATAAGTACCAGAGTGTATAATATTCCTCATTTGGACCTTTTAACAGCCATCTTGGATGAAGACTGTGGTCTTGAGTTGGCTTTCCTTGTGGACAGCTCCGAGAATGCCAAGGGCCACCATCAGCAAGAAAAGAAGTTTGCCATGGACATCATAGAAGGCCTTCCGAGCATCCGCCTGACGACGGGTCGCACATTGAGTTGGAGATCATCCCTCCTCCAGTACAGCAGCCATGTCATCATTGAACAAACCTTCAAGCAATGGAGGGGCACGGAGAACTTCAAAAGCAGCATCATGCCCATGGGCTACATCGGCCACGGCACCTACACCACCTACGCCATTACCAACATGACAAAGATGTTTTCCGAGGAGTCCAATTCAAACAGCATCAAGATCGCGCTGCTCTTTACAGACGGCGTCTACCACCCGAGGAATCCTGACATCTTCTCAGCCACAGCTGACGCCAGAAACCATGGTGTGAAGTTGTTTATCATTGGCATCACCCATGCTGCCAATGAGCCAGCCAACATTGCCCGTCTGAGGCTGCTTGCCAGCACACCTGCCTCCCAGTTCCTTCATAACCTGCAGGACATACATATAATTGAAAAGATCCTCTCTGAGATCGTAAGTATGATCTTACTGGTGCAGAGAGAGAATTGTTTAGAAAATACTTCTGCTAAAAAATAATAAAATAATTTATTAAATATTTATGTTTAATTAAAAAAAAGGTAAAAAAAAAAAAACAAACAAAAAAAAAAACTAAGTATTATAAAAATATTTTAAAAATTATATATAAAAAATAAATAAATAAAAAATTTTTTAAATTTTTTTTTTTTTTTTTTTTTTTATATATATAAAGTTAATTTATTAAAATAATAATTTAATAATCTACCATATAAACGGCACATACTTGTAATTTCATGGTACTCATGGGCCAAGAGCTTTAGATAAAGTCAAAAGGTACATATCAGAATAAAGAAATTGTGACCTGGCTTCTTGGATCAGACGAGGTAGTTTGAGCATTTTAGATTGTTGAGCTCTTAGGATTTTCATGCATATCGGTCTGAGTTTACACAGAATGGTGCAAAAAAGATCCCTTCCATCATCATGAGGGTCAAAACCATTTGTTTATGAGAGAGATCAGAGAGATTGAACAGACATGTTGAAGCTGACAGGAAGGCTAGCATAACTCATATAAGCACTTTTTACAACAAGGGTGACACTCAGAAAATCATATATAAGAACACATGTCAAACCTTGAGGCGGAACTGCTACAATAGTATCAGGTTCTAGTCATATCAGCCAACAAAACAGAATGCGGATACAGTGGGATCAGAGTCAAGTGTGGATGGCTGAAGGTCTGTCACCTTATTGGATACATTTCAAATTCTGCTCCAACATGCAGATGGTTAAAATATGGCTTAATCATGAACCTATTAACCAAACCTACCTGGTATGAACAGCTCGAGCGTTTGGTGTAATGGATCATAACGGAGCATAATATATATTATTGCTGCTAACCACGTGCACCCCATTAAGACTATGGTTAACTTTGAATACCTAATATGCACCTTGCTCCAACTAAATGCAATCTCAAGCTGGTTCCAAAAACATGGCAGTGCACAGTTCACCAGGATCTGAATCAAACTGAACTTTTTGGATGTTATGGAATAGGAAAGTCACAGTGCAATGCACAGCTGACAAAATCTGCAGAAACTACACAAGGCAACCATGCCAACATAGACTGGAACATCTAACGGATGGTTCCTTTGGTTCCACCTTATGCATAAAGATAACAGTTTCTCAAATTCAGTGTGTCTTTTGAGGTATCACATTAGAATTCTGATTATCCTCAGACAAAGACTGTGACTAGTATTTGAATCTCCAACTGTAGCCCTTGGAGAAATACATCTCTAGTCTTCTCCTCACTGCATGTGGGACAACAGAGCCTTGAGTTCAGCTTCCAGGTAGCTTCACTCCAGCTCTGGTGGTTTAAATGCTTCAATTATAGATTTAGAAGTTGATCTAGCCATTTTCAGACATGCAGCTATTTGTATACCATTGCCTTATTGATGAAGGTCTACATAATTTTGTTCACATATTTGTAAATTCTGCATTCTGTATCCTCCTTTGCGTATTGCCTTGAAAATATTTTTATATTGCCTCCAAGTATTTTTAACATTCTACCAAATTGGTTCAAACTGCAGTCACAAAGTTCCCAAACAAGAACAATCCAGTACGCAGACCTTCTAAATCTACAAGGCTTGTGTTCTGATCTGTTGAAGAGTTAGCTAAACACAGAGCTATGAGTTATCGTTACCTTGTCTGCAGCATGGCTGACTTTCTTTTAAATAGTTGCTGTTGTCCGGTACTCCAAGAGAAAAACCTTTATTTATTTATTTATTTATTTGATGTCACTCTGCCACTAGACCATCTTCCATCAGAAAAAACTGGCAACTGGCTCCGACTGAAAGCGTTTTGCTGTTCAAGCTTTGGAACGATGCAGGGGCATTATGGGAAATGTAGTACCTGTAATGAAGTTGTGTGTCATGTCCTGTAGTTCTGCTCAGCAATCCAGGAAAAAAATTGACTTTTTTGCCCCAGTAAAGTGGGTCTGATGTCGCCCCTGGTTAGTAGATGTGTGACCCAATCATTTCCAAGGCTGCCTATCATTCTGGATGTATCTGTAAGCATTTCTCCTGTTCTCTTTTATTATAGGAGAAATCAAAGCTTTATGCTGCCTAAGCAAAAATCTTCACCTAAGATCAACCTGGGAGCAACATATTTACGAGGGCTGATGTATGAATTTTAATTGGGCAGTTTGCTGAGAATGAAATGTTACCTAAGAACAGCCCATATAGGGACATGTTATGACTTGTAAATATTCATCATGACATTGAAAAGTAAGTCTTAAAGACTAAATGCCCTTATAGAACCGGGGAAATGTTGTCAGCACTTACTTAAATCACTTGAACTACAGTATTTTGATTGATATTTTGTTCAAATTTTGCATGCCATGTAACTGTTTGCGTTTTTTATCCTCCATACAGGCTGAACTAGCTGAAGCGGGGGTAAGTAGGTCTCAGGCTGTTCATATCAGCCTATATATGACATAAATGTACTGCAGTAAAACAATGCAAGCCATATGTTTGAAAGCCCCTTCTCTTCTTTAAAGTGCCCTGTGGCTCAGAAATGTGCGTGTGAGAAGGGTGAGAAAGGACCCAGTGGCCCTGCGGTGAGTACCTTCTCTCCTTAAGAAATGGGAATGTTTACTGTGCAGCACTTTTTTTGGCTGAGAGGAAAAAAAAGATAAGCACTTCGGCAAGTACTTGGAATAAATACTTTATGAAAGTAAGGATAATTGCAGTTTTTGTGGGCTTTCTCAACCCTAATCCAAACGAGACATATGCAAAAGAGGGCTTGTGAAATAATGGTTTAGCTTCTTTTACAATCTGAGTGCATTTTTTTGCAGCAAAGCCATATGTCTTATCTGGTAATGAGACTTGAGTTCTTGCATAGGATTTAATCCAAAACAATTAAGATAATTGATAATTCCTCAAAGAACGTGCTATACTTACATGGCTCCCTTCCAGCTGGCCCTCCCGTGTCCCAGCCTTATAAAACGAGCTTTTGTTGCACCATAAATAACACCAAGTACCTAACACCCCCTCTGTTTATTCCTTATCCACAGTCACAAAATGGGGCAGCTATCTGCATTAAGCTGTCAGCACACTTGTCATTGAACATGATACTTATTTGCCCAGCTTGCTCTTGTAGCTAGACCAGAGCACTTTTTCCTGCCTAGATCATAGGGTAGACGTTTCTTAAGCCTCTCATCATTATCCAGGTGCTTTCACCTCATGAGGATTCCACACATTCTATCTTCAGTTATTGCTGTCATTAGTTTAATGGCTGCAGACCAGCATTTGTACAGAAACACAAGTGGACCAGGGGTTATTGTTTCGCAGATTCACACCTGCTATCTCTGTGTATTTCATGTACAGGGAAAGAAAGGTCGCCCTGGTGAAGACGGAGTCCCCGGCCCTAAAGGTCTAAAGGTAGAACCCTTCTTTAATCATACTGCATGTCTTATTTAATAAAGCCACTTTTAATTTACACATACTGTAGATGTAAACAGGATTCCTTACAATGTAAATATTTTTAAACTTTACATATGTATGGCACATGGTGGTTTAGCGGTTAAGGCAGTGCCCTATATCCCAAAGGTCCAGGGTTCAAATCCCACCTCTGCCAAAGCTGCCACTGTTGGGTCCTTGAGAAAAGCCCTTAACCCACAATTGTTCAGATTGTAAGGTTGCATGAGTTGTAAGTGATATCATGACTCAAAGCTTTGCAACAACTACTTGAAGACCAAAGAACAAAGAGTGCTGACTATCAAGGACTTTCCTCCATGTTCACCTAAGCAGACAGAGGAAGTATCAGTAACTTCTCAAGATGCTCTGTGGATTATTTTAATAATATCAAATTCCAGAAGCATTTTCTTTAGTGGTCTCAGACTTGTATATAGAGTATGTGGCCTTTAACTTTTTACAAGGAAAGCATATTTGCTGACTTACACCCTGCTTCACAAGATAGAATTGTACTTGTCTTTATCAACAAACCATGTCCTCTATCCCCTTGTTTTTAATATACTTTCTTGACGCCAGCGCCAGTTAAGTGCAGCTTCCACGTATTTATTTTGGTTTGCACTTTGCACATGCCATCCGTTCTGATTCACCTGACCACAATCCCTGTTTCCACTGTGTGATGGTCCATCCCAGATGCCTCCAAGCCAAGAGAAGCCGACGCCGCTTCTGGACTGGTTATAACATAAGGCTTCTTTTTAGCACAGTAATGTTTTAAGTGGCATTTGTGAATGTAACTCTGTATTAGAGCTTGATAAGGTTTGATAAACTAATCCCTTGTCCATGTGGTTCTATCAGCTATTGATGTATGATGAAATTCCTCTTTACAGACTGAAATTCCTTGAATCGTTTAATGATATTATGCACTGTGGAGCGAGAAATATGTAAATCCCTTCCAGTCTTTCTTTAAGGAACAGTGTTCAAACATTTCAGTCATTTTCTCACGCATTTGTTGATAAACTGGAGATCCTCTGCCCATCTTTACTCCTCCTTTTGTACCAAATCATGATTATAATCACCTGTTTGAAATCATATCATTATTTAGGTTTTTACCTCATTACTAGCCCTAAATTGTCCCCGTCCCAACATTTTTTGAAACGTGTTGCAGGCCTGGAATGCCGGAATGGATGTTTATTAACAAATGAAAGGAAGTTGACAAGAAAAACTCTGAAATAACTTGGGTTCATACTGTCTGTCTGAGATAAAAGTAAATGTCAGACACACTGCATTTATTTTCTTATTTGGATTTTCCATATCGTCCCAATTTTTTCGGATTTGGGGTTGTAAAATGATTCAACTGATATGTAGTGCACTATAAAGGCTGGAAATGACAATTTAGCTCGTATGCCGCTCAGCTGGATCCTGGTTCAACCCCATCCTCAGACTCTTCCCATGTTTAATCTGCATGTCATAATTGTTCCATGTGGGTTTTCTTCAGGTACTCTGGTTTCCTCCCACATTTCATTAATTGGTCACTCTACATTGCCCCGGTATTTGACTAGTTTTGTTCTAACATAGCTCCTGTCACAAATAGCCTTTGATGCTGATGGCATTATTCCACTACATAGGGAATACAGGATCATTTTAGATTTTAGAACTTTATTGTTCCATATTTGCTTCGCTTTGCTTTGAGTAAATGCAATGTCTCAAAATCCAAATCAAGCACTGATAATCATATCCTTTCAGGGCGAGAGTGGGCTGAGTGGACTTCCTGGTCGTGATGGTGCAGAGGTGAGTGGCCTAAACCTACTTTACTACAGAGCAGCTAAAATGTTTCATCAGACGATGTTGTGTAGTGTTTCTAGCAAATGAAAAAATATATAGTAGTGGCTTATAAGCATCTTTTTACTTTGCTTGTAGGGGAAACCTGGCTACAAAGGAGACAAGGTACGTCAGTCGATTTTGGTCTTAATTTGCCCAAATACAGGATATTCTGCATTTCCTTTGATTATTGATTTGATTTGTCTGCAGGGAGACAGAGGTGAATGTGGCACACCAGGAATCAAGGGTGACAGGGTGAGGATGAACACTGAATTTGAATTTGCGATTCTTTTATTGTTAATGCGGCCGTCTTGTCCTTGTTAATCTAATATTATATGACTTGCCAGGGTCCAGAGGGTCCTGTGGGTACAAGAGGATCCAGAGGGTTGCAGGTGGGTGAGAATCCTATTACAACATTTTTTTAGTGAACAAAACTCTGCCTTGATTATTTTTAGTGCATTGTGTTATGGGATTTCTATCTCTGTGGTATAGTATATAATATAATGCAGCAGCACACCTGCTTGTGTTTCACCACAGGGTTTACCAGGACCACAGGGTGACATCGGACCAGAGGGCCCACAGGGAACAAAGGTCTGTATCTTCTAATCTCCAACAGGATGCAAACATTACTTTAACACACACGCACACACCTGTGGACGGCTTACAGTTACCACAGGAAGCCCCGCAATCAGCATTTTACATGCTTCTGTTTAAAGGTGTTTAATTTAACTACCCTGAGAAGTCCTGCAGACATGTCCTGTCACACAAAATGCTTTGCTGTATATTTTAATGCTGTCTCTTTAACAGCCATTCTAAATGCCAGTCATGATGGTTAATAACACGCATGTGTCTCACAAAAGAGAAAACCCAAAGACTTTTCTTCGTGTAGCAACATGCAGATGGTATGAGCCACATAAAGGCACGACGTGTGTGACCCGTACGGTAGCCAAATGGGATTGTGAGGCTAAAACCTGCTTATTTAAAAGTCTGTCCTCTATTTTAATATTTAAGCAGCAGCATTGTGCTTCATAAACCAACACTAAATAACGCACCGAAACAGGACAAAGTCTGTCATGTTCCTACTTATTATGATAGACTGAATATGATATGAATGCCTTTAGGATTAGACGTGTGCATTACAGTAAATGACTGGGCTGTGTCTGGGCAACACTCCTGTCAGCTCGATAAAAAAAATGCAGTTTTGCTAACCACAATGTACACTTTGAGGTTAAATGCATAAATATAATTGATGAAGAAAAGCAGTCACAGGCAGACTCATAGGGGAAAAAACACAACTAATGTCTGAGAAATATTTAAATATGCAGTTTTCTAATGCATAGAATTTTAACAAGAGATTTTCAAATTAGAAAATGAAAATTATGGACGTTACAATCTTATCTACAGCCGTCTGATTTTGCCGTCTGGATTTCTTTTGTTTTCTGTATGACTGAGCTCAGAGGCATCGCGTCTAACCGTGGTGAGCTCGAACTTGTTCAGATCTGCAAAGCCAAATACCTGCCTGGTTGGGAGCAGATAATTTGAAGCTGATTTAAGACACGGACTTGCATACCTATGAGACATTTTCTCAAGTTTTAACTCCTCATTTTGCTGGTCGTTTACGTTTCACGTCTACATTTGAAGTCTTTTAGCAGACGCCCTTATCCAGAGTGACTCACGCTGCAATAACACAGGTCACAGCACCATAGAGGCTCAGTCGCCGATCCCAGTAGAACATAGATCATGGGTGTACGCGTGCCCTGGACAGCATGTCAACATGGTGACAGTCATAGGGCTGTATAGAGGATGCTTTGTCCCCTGGCTGACCCCAGTTTCGTCAGACACAGCCAGACTCGAAGATGCCACCGGGACTCAATGAGGGGCTAAAGTATTAGACCGCTGTCAAGTCAAGTCAAGTCAGATCTACTTATATAGCGCTTTTTACAATGGAGCATTGTCTCAAAGCAACTTTACAAGTTTAGATTATCTCCTAATAACTATGTCCATTCCCAAATTGAGCAAGCCTAGGGTGACAGTGGCAAGGAAAAACTCCCTGAGTGTTATAGGAAGAAACCTTGGGAGGACCAAGACTCAAAAAGGGACCCAACCTCCTTGGGCGGTGTAGATGATAAATCTAAGAGCGAAACTGAAGTCATGGAGTCAAAGTTCGAATAAAGTGTGAAGTATGCACATCGGCATTAAGTGGCCCGGGTATGATGGGGCTGGAGCTGATGACGGAAGCAGCTTGAGTGCAGCGCATGAACATCATGTGTGGGGCTGAAACCGGCACCGGAACACAGCTCGGAGAGAAAACAGAAAATGCAATTAGTTATTGAATAAGAGCACAGTGTCTATTAACAATCACTGATGCCATGTCAGTCACTGATGCCATGTGTAGCATGAGACCCTGGCAGCATTAGCTATAGCAGCATAGCTAGAAAGAGGAGAACTGGTAGGCAACACAGCCAAGAGGGATCACATGAGACATCGGCAACCCCACGGGAGGCAGAAGACAGCAACCCAACGTCTCTGATCAATATAAGACTCTTTGACTGTGAACCCCCAGCTCTGCCCTTATTCTAAGGCAAGGATGCACGAGTCAAGATCACGAGGACTGAAGCCAGTTCAGCCAGACCGCCCACTCGACACTCCGGCTTAATGGACAAGGCAGGCAGGCCCAGACATGACTCCAGATCCGGCCCATTACCCAAGCCATGCATCCTGGTCTAAATCTAGTCAAAAGCCTGTGTAAACTAGGTATGTCTTTAGCCTAGACCTTAAAAACTTTGGAGAGTGTCTGAGTCTCGTACGAAAGTGGGAAGTTTATTCCATAGTTGGGGGCCATGTATGAAGAAAGCCTTTCCCCAGCTGTGAATTTTTTAATTCTAGGAACTAAAGAAGTCCTGCACCCTGCGAACAAAAGTAGATGTGTTGGATTGTAAAAACGCTAAGAGGTCACTCAGATAATGTGGGGCCAGGCCATGTAGAGCTTTATAAGTTATAAGAAGTATTTTTGTAATCAATGCGGAATTTGACTGGTAACCAGTGCAGTGATGATAGAACAGGAGTGATATGATCAAATTTTCTAGTTCGAGTTAGCACTCGGGCAGCTGCATTCTGAACTAACTGAAGTTTATTTTATAGATTTACTAGAGCATCCAGTACGTAAGGCGTTACAGTAATCCAACCTTGAGGTTATAAACGCATAAACAAGTTTTCTGCATCATTAAAAGAGAGGATATTGTCTAAGTTTAGCGATTATTACGTTTTTTTAATTGAAAGAACGCAAGCCTTCGAGTGATGCTGCTAATGTGCGCGCATCCAAGGAGAGATCTGAATCAAATGGTGACACCTAAGTTTTGGTTACAGACGGACTGGGCAATACTGGACAGCCATCTAGATTTAGGATAGATGTAGCCCAACCTGTCTCTCACAGCCTTGGTCCCCACTAATAGAACCACAAGTTTTATCGGAGTTAAGTAAGAGAACAATTAAATAACATCCAATCTGTTATTTCCTTTACACAGTCCTCAAATTTTGTTGATTGTAAGGCTGTCATTAGGTTTTGGCTGATATGTACAGCTGTGTATCATCTGCCATAGCAGTGGAAACTAATGCCATGGTTTACAAATAACTGAGCCTAGTGGCAGCATGTAACAGAGGAATAAAAGCGGGCCAAGCACTGACCCCTGAGGCACGCCATACTGCACTTTTGAGAGCTTAGACCTTAATTATTTATATGAACAAACTGGTACCGGGGATCAGTTAAGTAGGATTTAAACCCAAAAAAGGGCCGATCCCTTAATTACCTACAGTATGTTCTAGTCTGTTTAGTAAAAAATCATGAATCATAGTTCTCTTATAGTGTCAATGCTGCCACTTAAATCTAACAGAACAAGAAAAGAAACCCATCCCTTATCTGAGACATTAACAAGTCATTTAGGACCCTAATTAATGCTGTTTCAGTACTATGATGGGGCCTGAAGCCAGACTGAAATGTTTCATAAATTTCATTCCTTTGGAGGTAACTGCAGAGCTGCTGATTAGACGGCTTTTTTTCTAAGATTTTGGACGAAACGGTAGATTTGAAAATTTGGTCTATAATTAGATATCACACAAGGGTCAAGATTGGCTTTTTAATCAGTGGTTTGATAACGGCAGACTTAAAGAATTTGGGCACATAACCAAAGGTAAGGGATGAATTTAAAATAACTAACACTGGCTCTATAATACTAGGTATTACATGTTTGAGTAAACGTGTAGGAATTGGATCTAATAAACATGTTGATGACTTAGACGAGCTGATCAGTGCGGATAGTTCAGTATTAGTAATTGGGGTAAAAGATTCTAATCTTGATTTACAGCTCATTAAACAGATGTCTTCACTAGTGCTGCATCTGGAAGGTGGCTGAATAGTTTGGTGATGTGATGAGCATTGAGATTTATGCCTAATGTTTTCTATCTTATCATTAAAGAAAGTCATGAAATCATTACTGTTAAAATTACATAGAACGGGAGAATCACTTTCTGTGGGTTTTTTTGTTAATTTGCAGACTGTATTTAAGAGAAATCTTGGATCTTAAACACCTCCAATTTACTATGTCTCCACTTGCGCTCTAGATGCCGTGTTTTTTGCTTTAAGGTACGGGTGTGGTCATTATACCATGATGCTAGCCTTTTTTCCCTAATGCGTTTGACCCTAGCAGGAGCAATCGTGTCCAGGGTTGAGCTGTGCATGTGCACTAACAGCTGAAGTAAGGTAAAAAACGTTTCATCACCCATTGCACTGTGGTAGCCTACTGGACTAAAGACCAGAAGATCCAGGGTTTATGACACCACTTGAGATCCCTTCCCAGGAGGTTTAACCTCCACTCTAATGACTCACATGATGGCAGGGTGGGGCAACGACTCACTAATGGGTCACATCTTGGCCCATGTGATCCTAACGACTCTTGACTGGGTGGGTCAAGGACTCTAAGGTCCACCCCAAGGTTGACAACCCCATTAGGGTTAAAAACCCGGGACTCCCTGTCAGTTTGAGAGGTGAAATGTCCTAGAAGTCCAATTGCCTTCAACTCGACACTCAAAGCTCTGCTATATAAAATGCCCAGTTTGACATGAGTGAAACACTGAAGTGATCTGCTTCTGATATTCATTTGCTTGTTGCTTCGTGACAGGGAGAGCGCGGTCCACGTGGACCTCCTGGTCCGCAGGGTGACACTGGAGTTGGACTTCCAGGACCAAAGGTCAGTATCATCTAGAACTTCGATTTCAATTTCAAATTCTAAGCATAGCCTTAGCAGCATTTACTGTTCCTAGGTTTTAAAGACAGCTATCTATGCTAATATGATTAAATTGAAGATTCACAGGCTCAGTTACTCTCAAGGGAGGCTCATACAACAATTAGTCACTTCATTCTTCTCCTGTTTTTGCAGGGTGACGTCGGACTTCAGGGAAGACTTGGCCCTCCTGGTCCACCTGGAATTGGAGAATCAGGCCCCCCTGTAAGTGCACAGTCAGTCAAACTCTAAATACATCTGTCTGCAAGCACCAACTATGTTATCCATAGAGTATAGGTACTCCTGACGTAACGATTTTTCACTTTATATTCAGCAGAAACCATACTGTGAATTTAGAATTTTTACCTGCATAATGCTCTAACAATATGATAACCCCAAAATATATGTTACAACCAGGGACCTCAAGGTCCACAAGGTGTTCAAGGTGAGAAAGGGCCACAAGGAGAAGGATTTCCTGGACCTAAGGTAAGCATGGCCTACTTTTTAAAAATAACACCCCAAATCTAGGTCAAATTTAGAAACTGCCTGAAGCAAAGTCATGAGAGCGTGATTCTTTCAATACCTCTTTCAGCTGAAAATGATAAGTGATTGATAATATTGCACTACAGTAGCGCAGATGCACAAGATTAAGGTCGTCCCAGGTGACACTGCTGCTGCGTACCTAGCTGTCATATTCTTCCACTGAAATGTTTTTCTCCAAGCTGGAACATGCCAAGATAATTAGACGTAATTTTTTAGACACTCTTTTTATTTCCAGAGCTTAGGAATGTGTGTAATAGCTTGGTGTATGCAATATTTAATTGTATAATACAACTAGAGCAAGACAGAGAATGCTCAATTTACTTAAAAGATACCCTGTTAGTGTGGATTAAAACTCAAGCTTTTGAAAAAATGCTCAGGCACGATGGGAAATGTAGTGCCTGTAGTGCATGTGCAAGGCATGTCTTGTAGTTCTGCTCAGCAATCCAGGATAAAATTGACTTTTACCCCCCATAATTTTAGTGGGAAATGACAATATTTTACTTCAGTGAACCAACTGTGAAACCTTTTTATTTAGGTGTTTTTAGTTCAGGCACAAAAAGTGAATGAATAAATATAAATAAAGCTGGGAAACATTTTTGTTTTGAATTCAGACCAAAAAATGAATATTTTAAAGGGGTATTATGAGTTTCCATAAGCATTGTAGCTAAGAAGAAGTTGAGGGGTGTTTCTTCTTGTTCCGAACATTTTCCTTGAACACATTGTGTGCTTAATGTGTCTTAACACCCATTCAGGTTTCAAATCATCTGTCAGGAGATCAGAGGTCTTGAAGGCAATCCCATATATTTATGCATTTTTGTAGATCAGTTTAGTGCTGTAGTAAAAGATGCTGAACTACTAGTAGCTTTCCATGTGTTACTGTGTTAAGAGTAGCTCAGGCAACAAAGATTTGAACGTGATTATGTGATACCAGCCTACTGTTGCTCATAGGTGTCTGTAGCCCCTTTTTAGGGTGCTCAAGCACCTCTAAAATGATTCAGAGCACCCCTGAAAATAGTAAAAAGTCTTTTTTGACATTTTTTAATGGAAGTTTGTCTCTGATAAGTAAAAAAATGTTACAACCATACTACGTATATGGTTTAAACATATTATTTTAACATCAATAATACAGCAGTCCCCCCATGCCTCGCAAATGGTATGATCCAAGTGATGGCTTTGGAGCTCACAGGCTCAGCATTAATGGAAGTGTGGGAAATGACATTAAAATGTACTGTTTTTTGGGGGGTTTTCAAGGGCTGGTCTCAGCACCCCTAAAACTTTGATCCAAGAATCACCCCTGCTGTTGCATATTACCACAGGATGGTCTCTTACCCGCAGCTAACTCTGAGTGATTCAGCGTAATACCACTGATGCACTGAATCAGCCCAGTTGTTTTAGCGTGAGGGGGGTAGGGGGTTCGGACGAAGGCATTTCAGTCCAGCAGAGTTGATGACTTGGCTTTTATTTGGCAGGGTGACCGGGGGCCGGAGGGTCCAAGGGGGCCAAGGGGACAAACAGGCGCTGGAATCAAAGGAGAAAAGGTGGGCTGTAAATATATCGACTAATGAATGGCATCCACACAAACACACCATGCCTGCCTCACAAAGGGTTTAATGAAGGATATAAAAGATGGGCGACGCTCCCTTTGAGACTGCAGTTGTCATGCTGAGAAGCATGAGGGTGAGAAATGGCAGATGGGCTGGTAGAGTGTCTTAGTTACCGTGGGAAAAGTTGAACAGGTTCAACAGCCAATAACATTCATCTTAATCTCACCATGGAAATCCAAAACATGCTTTTAAAACTAGATACATGTAATATATGTGGGTAATGTGGACTAGGACCAAACAACATGTGTTGTTTATACAACAAAATCTGACACATGCACATTCTCTAATTCTTGGTGGTGTTTAGGGTGAACTTGGGCCTCCGGGCCTGCCAGGTCCAGTTGGGCTTCCTGGGATTGGCATTCAAGGAGAGAAGGTAATGTGATGACGGTGATAACACACAACATGCACACTGAAGGCTGGGTGGTTTGACAAATTCATATTTCAAATATCTCAACATGATGAAATCATGGTATGATCTTTGGTCTTCACATAGTTTTCAGAAGATCCAGATGATCTATGTTCAGATGTTCACATAATCTAGATCTATGTTCACATAGTCCAGATTGTCTATGTTCGATGATTTTCAAAATTGAGAATGTTAGGGTAACAGGACTAAATGAAAACCTCGAAACCTGACTAAAATATGTATTTTAAAGTAACATATTATGTATTTCTTATGAGAAAATATTAAAGGCATAGATGGGAGAGGGGGTGACATAATGTAAAAAAAATATTTCTGAAGGATTTTAATCATTATATTTCATTGTAAAGTGTTATTTTAGAGACCAGGGACAGCTAACAAATACCATTTTCAGTGTTCCTTGTAGTTTTTATTAACGTTTTACATTTGTAATTGCTTTTAAATTTGCACTGTGCAGGACATTTTGCTTAATAATAAAATGTTTTTACAGTTAATTATATTAATTAGCTACACTTATAATGTCCTGTGGACAGAAATGGAACACGTTCAGTGGAATGGCTCATATAAAAAAAAAATGTCCCTTGTTTTCATTGTTGATATGTTTTTATAATAATTCTTGAAGCAATATATCTTCATCTCTGAGATTATAGTTTTTAGTTTTATGGAGCTTTGTTTAGTAAGGTCTAATCAAAACTATATATCAGGAAACTTTACTTGTCATTTTTGTTTATTTTTCAGTTTTCTCCTTTCTGTTTTTTTGTATGAGCAGGGACACACAATTCCCTAGCAAACCATACTAGCCATCCCTCTACAAAGGTGCTGCAAGCAAATAAGACACTGTAAGGCTTTAAATTTCCTGATTAGCCTGAAGGCTTCTGGGAAATTGACTTCTCCCTGTTAGACCTGCCTTGCTCGAGCTGCGAGCCCCTGCCGTCCTCTGCTGGTCAGAAGTGGAGGCTTAGAGCTGTTTTGAGCCCTGGCAATAACATTTTACATTGTAGCAGAACAGTACTTCTAATATGAGCTTCCAGTCTTAAAGTCTTGCGGCTTCTTTCATAAACAGGGTGTGGAGGGTCCAAGGGGGCCTCCAGGAGGCAGAGGACTAGCAGGAGAGGGTCTGCCTGGACTTAAGGTTAGTACAAATTTTCAATATCAAAAAATGCTAGATTTAAGTGACTGAACTGTGCAACTTTACAAACACTCGTAGACCGTATTTGTAAGGTTATACAGTTCACAGTGAAGACAGTGAAGGCATAAAACTTAATTAGTACCTAATTTGTTTTTCTTCTTTTACTGGTGGTGTTTTAGGGTGACCAAGGGTTGCCCGGAGAGACTGGCAGCCCGGGAGACAGAGGGATTGGAGAGCCAGGACCAAAGGTAGCACATCTTTGTGAATAAATAATGCCATGTTCGTTCTTAATTAAACAGTAAGTTGTTCTAAGCACAGACTGTTTCATTTCAGGGTGAGCCTGGTGCTGCTGGACTGGCAGGATTACCTGGACTTCCTGGAGAAGATGGCGCTCCAGGACAGAAGGTAGAACTAACATTTTGAGCAATGTTTAGAATACAAGAATATAAAATATAGGCCATTTTGTTAATAAGGGATGTGTGTTCCTTACCCATGATACTCTGCATCAGGGCGAGCCAGGTGCTGCTGGTCTGAGGGGACCTGAAGGAGCAGTGGGAGTTGGCACCCAAGGAGAGAAAGTAAGTTTTTGATCGTATTTCGTCATAGAACCTTAATTTTTCATATTCACTGTTTCCTTTTGTAGCAATGACAGTATGTACATGCAAAAAATAGTAGAAGCTCAAGTCACACAGCAACATTTTGCTAGCCCACTACCACGGTGATCTGGGTACGAGTTACAGCAGTGATTTCTGGCTAGGTTGGGTAGCACGTACAGACACTATTATTTGTTTATGAGAGTAGCCCAGGATAAGCAGGGGTGGGACTGTGGTAGCCTAGCGGTTTAGGTACTGGACTATGGCCCTGGACTTATTTTGCCCCCAAAATTCTGATTTCGAACATAGTCAGCCTAAATAAAACACTCAAATGTGAGATCTTCCAACCACAATGCATGTAATCCAGTCCTGTAGGTGGCGATAATGCACCAATACGGTATAAAAATAAAACCAGATCGTAGGCATATTATATTATATTATATTATATTAGTCTATGGGTGCGATTTCAGACACCATCAGTCTCGGCACCATGATAATTTCGACATTCCAAAACTGCGTTTGCTTCAACGGCTATAAAGTTTCACTTTATTTTCACTTATTTAATGTATTTATTGAATAGTATTGTTGTATTACAGTCCTCTGCTTTAGCCATGCTTTAAATCATTAATTACAAACGGATATAGGTGGAAAAAAACAATCGTTCAGGGATCGGGAACGGATTAATCCTAGCTACGTTATTTCTTGGGACTGTGGTAACGTAGTGGTTAAGGTACTGGACTCTGCAGCAGAAGGTCCAGGGTTCATATCCCACCTATACTAAGCTGCCACTGTTGGGTAATTGAGCAAGACCCTTAACTCACAAATGCTTAGGTTGTAAGACTGCACAAGTTGTAAGTCACTGTGGATAAGGGTGTCTGTTAAATGACATAAATGTAACATGTTAAAATGTAATGTAACATTTCTCATGGGGAAATTTGATTCTGACTTCGAACGGCCTTCTGGAACCAATGAAGTTCCAATGTATATTATTTTGTAGTTCTGTATACTTTGTGAATAAAATACCCTCTTTTTGTAACAGGGAGACCAGGGCCAGCGGGGTGTCAGAGGATTGCCAGGCCCACCCGGAATATCTGGCCCATCAGGTGCCAAGGTAGGAATGACAAACAATAACAAAGTTTAAAAACCCGTCTTTCCAAAACACGTCATTAGTCTTCTCACAATGCCAGTGTGATGTAAACAACACTTTGTGTTTTGTGTTGTATTAAACATGTTGTCGTAGGGAGAGCCTGGCACACCGGGGAGACTGGGCATGCCAGGGCTTCCTGGGCGTGCTATTGCAGGACCAAAGGTAACAAATCTAAAATACAACAACCATGCATCACAGCACAGGCGCTGGCAAGCCGTCACATTATAGGCGCGCTGCCAAAAATAAGATGCCTCAGTCAGCGATACGATGCTTTATAGTTTATCACCCAGCAAAATAAATAAATGATGGCATGATTTGAACTGTCTGTACCTCTAGGGTGAGCAGGGACCTCCTGGTCCTACTGGGCCGATTGGAGAAACAGGATACGGGCTGCCAGGTCCGAAGGCAAGACGTTTTTCTATCTCTTCTTTCTTCCTTTCTAACTATTGAAATATACTCACCAGACAAAAATGAGTCTGAGCCTGAAACGTAAGAGTGTGGAATACCTCGACGAGCAAGAAGAACAGCTGCGATTCAATTTGATATGGACTGGACAAAAGGCAAAACCTGGTTGTCTGGCAGCTCAGTGTAGGCTAGGTGGTTCAAATTGTCATTTTCACTTTGACCAAAGGTAATGAAATGTAATGAAAACACCCCCAGACCATCACAGTACATCCTCTAGCTTGAACTAAACCTTGCACGGAATCCTTTTTGAAGGCTCCCTGAGGTCTTTGATGAAGAGGTCATTCCCATAGAGGCAGAAACCATATCTGACCAGATAACACGTTTCCAATCCAATTTTTTGTCTTTTCTCCCACTGTATGGGCAATCTCTGTGAGCAAAAGTGAGCAAAGGCCTCTTGTGTGCCACTCTGCTCCGTATGTTCATGGTATGCAGTTTCTAGTGTTCTTTATGAAATTGGTTGTGAAGGCTGCGTTGACTTCTAGAAGCAATTCTTGCTTGGAAGCAAAGTGATTTTTATTCATAAGAACAAGCCGTAGGTCCCTCGCCATCGGTTTCACTTTTTCTGCCACAATTCTGTTGAGAAATTCCTGTAGACCCGCATGACCGTATGTTTCGATACATCACTCCTCTTTGCTGATCATTAACTTCTGTGTTGCTACCCATTTTCCACACATCAAACGAGACATTCACTGCACTGTACCACCTCTTCTCAATCTACGAATCCCAGTACACACCTGCAAGTATTTATGGGCCGATCATCCTCATGCAGCACCCTCTGCAGGACCCAGAAGTTACTATGACCTTAACCATGCAAGGAGACTACTTTTTTGCCTGGGGAGTACATAAAGTCAGTTGTACTATAAAATTCTTTCTGACTCATTCTGTTAGGGTGATCGTGGCAGTCCTGGCCCTCCTGGACCCTTTGGGCCGAAAGGTGAAGGATTCCCCGGACCAGCGGTGAGTACATTGTACACCACCAATGACATGGTGTGCTCCTACAACACACAATACACACAGATTCATGCCATGTTGTGTATCATCTGCAGGGTCCTCCTGGTCTCCCAGGTCTCACTGGAGAGCCTGGTCTTGAAGGCATCGGCTTCCCTGGACCGAAGGTACAACACCGGGCCGCACAAAGATGTCATTTATTATGGGTTTATTATAGGTACTGCTAAAAATGATGCACGTTTGTGTGTTTTCAGGGTGATGTCGGTTTCCGAGGTTTACCAGGTCTGCCAGGGCCACCAGGAGAAGGAATTCCGGGTCCACCCGTAAGCCCGAAATTTGTTTTATAATTTACTGGATCGAACAGTGTCAGGTTTCATTAAGAGCTCGGCTGTAGCTTGGGTTAGTAAATTGAAACGGGCATTGTTCAGCATCAGTAGTAATTAAGCCATGTTTTTTTTCTGTGACAGTTGAGTTAGATAAACAGTCTGTTTATCTCTCTCTCCTTAAGGGTAACATAGGAAGGACAGGACCCCCAGGACCAGTTGGGCCCCCTGGAGAGGGAATTCAAGGACCCAAAGTCAGTAACATGCAAAGTACCCCAGAATCATCTAGCATGCAAAAAGATGGATGTAGACTACTGTGCAGAAGTCTTAGGCCACCATTAGATGTGCTGTTTTAGCAATGGTATAATGACCATAAATAACATATTGGACCCAAAATTTCAAACTTGGATTCTTCAGTCCATAATAATACTGCATACAAATGTCCTGTATTTTTTGGTTGTATTCTAATAAAGAGACAGAGAAAGAATGCTATATGGTCATTATACCATTGCTAAAACATGGTATAATGGTATATCTAATCTGATGATGGTCTAAGACTTTTGCACAGTACTGTCTATCAATGAAATAACTATGTGTATCGCGGACTATTTAGGGTGACCAGGGGCTTCAGGGTGTCACTGGACCGAGGGGAGCACCAGGAGAGGGATTCTCAGGTCCCAAGGTATAGTGACTAGGTGTATGTATTCTATGTAATTATGTCCTGAGACAAAGAGCATGAACATGCAGTATATGTATGTACCATATGACTGTCTCTGCTTTCTCTCACAGGGTGACAGAGGTCTGCAGGGTGAAAGAGGGATGAAAGGAGTTAAGGGTGACATGGGTGACCCCGGACTCTCGGGACAACCTGTGAGTCAAATTAAATATTGTGATGAAACCAAACTACCACAACAGACATGCTGTAACAGCTGCTGCTCTCACTGTAGAGAGAGAAAATGATCAGCGGATCAGTTTCAGTTTTGTTGCAATTATCATTTTGGAAAGATCAGTGGCGTAGCGATTAGCGCTGTCGCCTCAAGTCAAGTCAAGTCAGATTGATTTCTGTAGCGCTTTTTAGAAATGATTTATTATCCAAGTCCAATCCAGTCAAATTGAGCAAACCTAGGGCGATGGTGGCAAGAAAAAACTCCCTAAACGTTATAAGGAAGGACCCTGAGGCACTTTGGTCACAGCTCCAGAGATCCCCGATTCGATCCTGACCCTGGACGTTTTGCTCCTTTCGTGAATGGCCATCGGAGCTGATGTAATGATAAATAAAAAATAAATAAACAAACATGTTTAAGAGCTATAGGGACCGTACCACTTCTGACCACATTGTGAGCTATTATCGATAACACTACGTTTCTGTACTTGTGATAGGGAAGACCAGGAGTGAAAGGCGAGATGGGTCTCACGGTAAGTTTCCGAATTTAGCCACTAATATAACATAAAACATGGGTGTCTTTACATTCAAGGCATCTAACATTGCTTTCCAGAGAGAAGACATCATTAAACTCATTAAAGAAATTTGTGGTACGTCTCCCATCTTAACAAGAACTTGTCCGGATTCATCTCATGGAAGCCGAGCACTGACGTGTGTCTTCTGTCTGTATTAGGATGTGGCATCAGGTGTAAGGAGAGGCCAATGGAGCTGGTGTTTGTGATCGACAGCTCGGAGAGTGTCGGCCCGGAGAACTTTGAGATCATAAAGGACTTCGTCACGGCGCTGGTGGATCGCGTAACCGTGGGCCGTAACGCCACGCGCGTCGGCCTCGTCCTCTACAGCCTGGAAGTGCACTTGGAGTTCAACCTGGCACGTTACATGTCCAAACAGGATGTCAAGGAGGCCCTCAGGAAGATCCCCTACATGGGAGAGGGAACCTACACGGGCACCGCCATCCGCAAGGCTACCCAGGAGGCTTTCTACAGCGCTCGCAATGGTGTGCGCAAGGTCGCCATCGTCATCACGGACGGCCAGGCGGATAAGAGAGAGCCTGTGAAGCTGGACATAGCGGTGCGGGAAGCCCACGCGGCTAACATCGAGATGTACGCCATCGGTATCGTTAACACATCGGACCTGACTCAGGCCGAGTTCCTCAGAGAGCTCAACCTCATCGCTTCGGACCCAGACAGTGAACACATGTACCTCATTGATGACTTCAACACCCTCCCCGGTGAGTCTGAGACAGAACCGTGACTTTAAACTAAGGGTGGGCATTAAGACGATATTTTATTAGATCGTGATTTTGTTATTGTGATAGATGATATGATTCTCTGTGGGTATCTAGGATATCGTCAGTGCTTTAAGTACACTGAATATTGCAATTTGTGAAAATGTCTTGAGTTATCGTGATATAATATTTTTACCATATCGCCCACCCCTAATTTAAACCATATAAGTTTTGTAGTAAAATATTGCCTGCAGAAAGCCTCACAGCTCCTCGGTTCGCTCCCGACTCTACCTGTGTGGAGTTTGCATGTTCTCCCCGTGTCCACGTGGCTTTACTCCGGGTGCTCCGGTTTCCTCCCACATCCCAAAGACATGCGTTAGGTTAACTGGTCACTCTAAATCGACTACTATCAACGTAACCTTGTTGCTGTCCTGAATAGCCATGGATGTTAAAACTGACATGAAATTAAATAAAATACTATAGTTAAGTGTTTTTCAAATGGCTATAAGTAAGCGTTTTTAAGAAGAAAGATGTTTTTGCCAACAAAAATTACTTTTTTATCTTTATTTTTTAATCTCTATATGTTTTACTACTTTGATTTATTGGAAACTTCATGAAATGTGACACTAAGAATTTCTTGGGGAATAGATTTGAGTACTCAGTGTGCAAATTGTCAAATTAGGAGACATTATTTTCATATATCAAAAAAGCACCAGTTCCCAATGCTGAGCCACCCTGGTTTGTATCCCTCCTCTGGCGAGATGAGGTTTTCTTGTCTGTTTTGAGCAAGGCCCTCTTGTGGTGGCTTGAGGAAAAGGCCAGTTGGTTTCACAGTAGCATTCCTTGAAATCCTGGCTCTGTCCTGGCCTTCCAGGTTTTGTCCCTTTGTTTCCTGTCTGTGTTTGGCTCATTACTTTTACATTTACAGCATTTAGCAGACGCTCTTACCCAGAGTGACTTAAAACTGAAACAACACAAGCAACTTTGGGGGTTAAGGGCCCAACAGTGGCAGCTTGGCAAAGGTGGGATTTGAACCCCGGACCTTCTGGTCCACAATTCAGTACATTAACCACTGAGCCTCAAGTCTCTGGTGCATCACAAGTGCATGCCTGACTGGGATGTAACAAAATCTTCTTACACTGTATATGTAACAATCCTCAGATATCAGTTTATCAGGGGAATGGGGCGCTACTTGGCCACTTCAGAAGCTTAAAGACTGGATGCATTAGTCACCCCTTTCTATAGAATCACTTAGAAGACACATTTATCCAGAGCTACACTTGATGGTTAGAGACCTTTCTCAAGCTGGAGCTGAGGTGTGAACACATAACCATCTAATCAGTAATCTGTAACCACTGATCCGCCGCTCTGTCTGTTCATGCTTTTGTACATTTTCCTTCTACTCTTTTGTACTACCTGTTATATCTGATCATACATAACAGAACAATAGTGATGATTTTTGTTCTGCCGTCTGACCGATCCCAGGATGAACTGCCTAGAAAGATAGAACAAGAAGTAAAATGGGGCTTGTACTTTATGTTTAAGCGGCAGTGTCTTCTCTACAGCTCTGGAGTCCAAGCTTGTAAATCAGCTTTGTGAAGACGAGAATGGAGCTCTCATCTTCAACCGCATCACTAATGGAGTCAACGGATACGGACCCAATGGATACGGACCCAACGGACACAGGATAAATGGCTATGATAACCACTTGGACACTTTGCATGCCAATAGTGGTTATAAGAAAGTGCTTCAGGAAGAGCAGGACAGGATCAAGGTTAAATCTCCAAGCCGCACCTTACCTTTACCAATCAACCCCACTCCTCTGTCTAATCAGGTCTGTACTGTCAATGATCTGGAAACTATATCATTAAATATAATTGATCCATGGTGAATATAATGTATTTAACCTAGTTAGAGTCTTTCTCTGGGTTTACGGATTTAACCCCTGATCTGTATCTAGGTTGATGAAGAGGAGGATGATTATGAGGGGGAGGACATCTTAGTCCAAGATTATACAAGGACTCATGTCCAAAGTGGCGTCAAAGTGACTGATGTCATTAAAAATACACCCGCCCCACGTGTACAGCCTGAGCATGAGGGCAGCAGAACATCTCACACGAAAGTCTTAACATCATCATCATCATCATCATCATCATCATCATCGTCCTTCTCGTCTGGATCTGTCATATCTACATCAGCGAATCTAAATCCACAGCCTCGTCCTGCTGTTGTTTCAGGTAAGCATGGAAGGATCTAATCCGGCATAGATCAGGTAGTATTTCTCCACCCAAACAGTACCTGGTCTGATCTGTGCTGGTCCTGTGCTGGTCCTGACCATTACAGGACAGTGTAAAGGGGACGAACAAAGTATGTAGAGAAACAGATGGACTACAGTCTGTAATTATAGATCTACAAAGTGCAGTAACCACTAAAACTTAAATAGAGAATAAGCAGACAATAGACTGAAAAACATCGAATGCCTAAGATTTTTGCACAGTACTGCAGACCCTGTTGAAACTTGTTACCTCGATGTTGTCCTCATTGACCGTCCTGTATGGGTGTGTTGGAACAGGTCCTCTGGATCCTCGCTGCTCTCTCATTCTGAGCCAAGGAACCTGCAGAGACTACATCATCCGCTGGTATTATGACAAGCAGGCCAACGCTTGTGCCCAGTTCTGGTATGGAGGATGCGAGGGCAACGAGAACCGCTTTGACACTGAGGAAGAATGCAAGAAAACCTGTGTCCTCAGCAGAGGTAAACTATAAAACAGTGTCATTATGAAACCAGGCACTTCAATCGATTTACGTCGTACTGCATTTAGGATCAAATATAAAGGTGGTCCCATATGATATATGACCCATAAAGATGGATGCTTGGGTGGACTTCCTGTATTTATTGACTATTAATATTGTCTTCCTTTGCTTTATTGATGGTTTTAGTCATTAATTAAATACAAATATAGGCATAAAAAACAGTCATTTGGGATCCGGAATGGATTAGCCATATTTATATTACTTGTTATTGGGAAATTTTATTCTGACTTTGAACAAATCAGAGTTTGAATGGCCTTCTGGAACTAATGAAAAATTCCGGGGTTCCTCTGTTTTTACAAAGCAATCTCTACGTGACCGCCATTATTCTCCATATACAAACGCATCTCTTTAACCTAGGCAATCTTTTGCAACAAGTCTGTGAAAACACAGATACTGGCTCACGATTTAAAGGCTGAGATTTTTGGATTGGAACAGAAAGTTGTGAGCTTTAAAGAATTATCTCATTAAAGCCTCCATAAACTTTCACATGAGTGATTATGAAATTATGAAGATGTGTTTTGGCTTCACAGTGCACAGACCCATATTTCCATTTATAGATGACTTACAGAGAATTAAATTCTCAAATCTATGAGATTTATTTCCTTTAAGTTCATTTATTTTTCTGTTTCTTTTCTAATCTGTTTTTACTTTTTCTTCCATAGTGGGTTAACTAATCTTTCATCACCAAGAACAAGAATAAAAATGGACTAAAATGGTGCTTTTCGCTCTTTGTCATCTGCCTTTTCACCAAGTGGATTTAACATTTAGACCTAAACCTGCTCTCAGAACAAAATGCTTCCTCTAGCAAGAAGAGAAACTTGTAAATGAAAGACTCCTGTGATGATCTGCTCTGTGCTAGAACAGTGCTTATGAAGAAGTTCAGCCTGTTCTCTGTAGTACTGCACTAGTTCAGCTCACGTCTTGTTATATACCTCATCATCATCGTCGTCTTTATACCCAGCGGGGTTTCTGCACTGTGTTTCAGTAAGATTGTATCAGTGATATATCTATATTTCTGTTTTTTTTTGTATTTACCTTTTATAAATATTAAGATATATTTTCAGATCTACAGTCTGAAGCTCATTTAAAACGCTTAGATTACAGAATACGATCCTATTCAAGGATGAACCCCATGCATAATTTGAATTCAAACCTATTGTCATGACCCAGTGTCTATGACCCAAGGAACTCTGGAGACTTGAAGGATGGGTAAAATTGTTCCTGAGTTCCTGAGAGACAACAAAGGCCCGCAATGGAACGCTACTACGAAGCCAACTGACAACAAAGTGGACAGACCTCAGCAGAGGAGCACTGGTTCCCAATGCTGGGCCCCTCTGCTCACCCTTTAGTGGTATCGTAGGGCAGCCCCGCTTGGGCAGCTGCAGACCATGGGCCGAGTGATTCCCTGTTTCTTCAGGTCTCTAGAGGTTCTTGAATCACTCATGAGCAGCCACACCCATATTTGTTGTAGAAGCTTAACTGTGATTTATTCTAGAAACTGATGTGTATTTGACTGATGCTTTTGTACTTTTTTAAATAAAGGAAATATTTGGTTACATTTTTGTCATATTGGTTGTGTTACTTCACTCACATACCTACAGTCAGATCATCAGGGTAGTGAAGCCTTTACTGTGTATCTGAACATGTTCTAGAAAGCCAGAACACCGGATAAACTCCTCACGCCACAGGGCGGTAATTCAACTCTGGAGATTTAGGACTACCTGCCACTTTTACATTAGGAGAAAACCCCAAGGCGATTTTGTTGCACAAATCAGATGCACTATGAACTCAGGCAGTATTTTCAGATGTATATTAATTTGTAGGCTGAGTTCAGGTTACCTGGGACAAAACAGTCCATCAGAACAGTAAGATGCAACTCAAAACTTTTGTGTGTCAGTTTTGTTACTGCTTTCTGGTCATGGGGTCGTGAGGAATTCAGGAACACAGCTATTTAAAAACGACCCTTTCTAGAAAGTTTTTAAAGAAGTGATTTACAGCTTTAAACCGGGGTCACAGGCTGCTGTATGTGAAATAATCTTTCGCTTTTATACAATAATAAAATATATACAACAACAACAAAATATATGAAGGAAAATATACAGTAATAACACACAATGAACACAGGCATCATGCTAATAGATGTAAGAAACAGAAGACTATCAAAAGCTCAGTGGATTCTAAGACGTTTATGCAAATATTCAGCCGCGTTTCGTTTTTTGGCTCATATACATAAGAACCAAACGGATGTTTGAGCCGTCCTGCTTGCCGTATCGTACCGTTACCATGGTGACTCTAAGACGCTCTATATAAATCCTCTTATCCTAGCTTTGGTTAGCAAACAGAAATCTGCTATAATTTATACATTTCAGTAATTCTTGAGGAGTTCGTTGATGGCGGGTGTGCTGGACGCGCTGTGGGAGGACAGAGATGTCAGATTTGATATCACACCACAGTAAGTTAACTCGCAGCCCGAGAGCTGGTAGCATCGTTACACAGTTAGCTAATGCTAATGCTAATGCTATATAATCGGATAGACTATAATAGTATCTTTAGAACTGGAGCCAAGTTAGCCAGTCACAGCTACAGCAATCACCTTTCAGCAAATCGAATTCATAATAACACACCGAGAAATACATACGTTATATAAATATAATACGTTTTGGTATGTCTACAACTTGTACTTGCACCCAGTGGTTATTCTGCAGGTTTATTAGCAGTACAGAAGCCGTTTTCCGACCTAATGTTGTGTACGGAAAATGATTAACCTCCTAGTTTACTCCATTTACTTTCATTTCTATTGAGTGTACGGATTGCTGTTAAGTACCAGCACCCCACACACGACGTCAGGCAGTGACTTTGGGCCATAAATTAAAATCTGAGCTGTCTAAACAGAACAAATGAGGGTTATTGATATCAGCAGCACTCCAAACACAATGTCAGGTAGTGGATGGTGAATCATTCATTCATTTTCTTATCCGCTTCATCCACCAATTGCAATACCTATCAAGTGCAGGCAAATGTAATAAGAAATTTGAGCGTCCTTGCTGTTTCCCATCTCTACTGTTGATCTTTATGATTGCAGACAGATGAAAACCAGGCCAGGTGAAGTGCTCATCGACTGTCTGGATTCTATTGAAGACACAAAAGGAAATAATGGAGACCGAGGTGCTTATCTCATTAACACCATTCTGATCAGTTGTTAACCGTAATTATTTAAATACCTGTTTGTGTAAGTGATCAGCTCCTTCAGCGCGTTCGTTATAAACTTACTCAGGTACAACATAAGTTGTAGTGGTTTTGTAATGGACCACTACATGCTTGCCATTCAGTTCTTCAGGTCATTAATTGGAATACATTCAGGGAGAGAAGTATAAAAAGTACCTGATGTGTACAGACTGCTTACAGGCATTAGCCTTCTTGGATATAGACAGCCCTGTATTAAAGATCCTGATAAAGGACAAGGAGCTACGAGAAAAGCAATATAACATGCAGCACGGGTGGGTACCGGGTCAGAGCAGGATCTAAGGAAGTAAATCCAAAAGAGTAGACAAGATAGCCAGAGAGGCAGGAGAACGAGTGAGAAGTAAATGAATGGCATTTTTCAAGCCATTAAAGTACTTATACACACCAGATGGCAAGAAGAGTTGGATGATACATTAAACAACAAACTGCATGAGATCAAACCAGAAATCTAAAGAAAAAGTTACAGAATGAGAAACCGGGAATGACAGACGGCCTACACATGATGCCTAAGCAGACACTCACAATTAACAGTTATTTACTCTCGTGGAGCGAAGCACCAACTTGCCAAAGATGTAAAGTCGTCTTAACAGCCAAGCTTATCTTGATCGGATGCCCTTATTCAGAATGGAGAGACAAAGATGCTACTCAGAAGAAGATCCTATTCATATTGCACCTGTAGAGATTCTTACAACGGACAGGGATAAGGCGACTATTCTAAATAATTTTGTATTTATATAACTATAGTATGCCAACAATATAGCGTTTTGCGCTGAGATTGCAATAAACTATGATCCCATCCCATCTATGGTGCAGATTAATGTAATATCTCAAAGTTTAGTGTTGAAAAGCTTTAAATAACTCTATAGAGAAATAATGAGCATCTAATTCCTGATCTGAAACCTGACTATCTTGTCATTTAAAGGAAGACTCCTGGTGACCAATTTAAGAATCATTTGGCATTCTGTCGCGCTGCCAAGGGTTAATTTATGTAAGTATTACGTGTATAAAAGATGGTGTTGTGCCTGAACCGGAATTGATTTGCCCTTTTTGACCTCCAGCTGTGGGATACAATTCTGTCATCAACATCACCACAAGAACGGCAAATTCAGTAAGATCACATGTTCACATGATCAGGCACCTCAGTGCCCCAGAGTGTTGTATAATATGAGGTTGTACATCTCTTACAGAAATTGCGAGGGCAGACTGAAGCACTGTACATCCTGACTAAGTCAAATAACACCCGATTTGAGTTCATCTTCACTAATGTCATTCCGGGCAGCCCAAGGCTCTTTACGTCGGTCATTGCCGTCCACAGGTATTGCACTCGCCCACTCGCTCATACTCTGCTCATACTCTGCACGCTGCTCCAATGAGTAGTTCTGTTTATCACTCAGAGCTTACGAGACCTCCAAAATGTACCGGGACCTGAAGTTAAGAGCGGCTTTAATTCACAATAAGCAGCTCAGACTGCTGCCGCGCGAACAGGTCTACGACAAAATCAACGGAGTGTGGAATTTATCCAGCGATCAGGTGATCAAACGGTTCCTTACAATTGAGCCGAGAAAGGCAAACGGTTGAATTGTTGAGGTAGTGATTTACTTTCTAATTTGCTGCGTTTCAGGGTAACCTGGGCACTTTCTTCATTACTAACGTGAGGATCGTGTGGCATGCCAACATGAACGAAAGCTTCAACGTCAGCATTCCCTACCTGCAGATAGTGAGTGTCGCGCCTCCACCACCTCGGAACTCGTCAAATTCGGTTCTCGGCGTATTTTGACTAGAAAAACTCGATTCACGAGTCACGATTCGATACACAGTGATTCAGATTCGCAACAGCTCTTGCTCAGAGAAGATCTGCGCCGTGTTTATCGTGTTTTTCTTTATCTCTTACATCTACAGTACTGTATTATTGCAAATAAATCTCCGCAGGTCCTAAAAAGGTTAGGTTAAGAGCGAAAACAGGAAAAACAAGTGTTTTGCACTTTCAACCCTTGACTCACTAAAGTACATGAGATTTGTGAACACTATGAGCTTTGTGTTAATTATATTGGCCAACTGTAGTTAATGTAAGTGTTTTAAACAGTAACTTCATTTAAACATTAACAAATCATTTATGTAGCACATTTTGGGTGACTCTGCAGTTGTGGGAACTGAATATTTCTAATTATTTTGTCCTTCTTTTGCCAAGCGTTCAATACGTATTAGAGATTCAAAGTTTGGACTGGCGCTTGTGATCGAGAGTTCTCAGCAGGTGGGTCTGACCACATGCACCGCTTCAGATGTGTGTAATCAGCATGTGATGTTAAGGTTGTCATGCATGTTCACCTCCATGGTGTGTCGCTGTTCCTTCAGACTGGTGGATATGTACTGGGTTTTAAGATCGATCCGATGGACAAGTTACAGGATGCAGTGAAGGAAATCAACTCGCTTCACAAAGTCTACTCTGCAAACCCCATATTTGGGGTGGAGTACGAGATGGAGGAGAAGGTACAGTTTGTGTAAAAGTGCTACGCGGTTCAGAGAAGAAAGAGAATTTCATAACTTTCAGCTGAAAATGGCACTTTTTGGATGAAAGAGATAAAAGATCTGGGCCCAGAATCACGAAAGGTTCTTAAGACTAACACACAAGTTCCTTCGCCCCAACTGCTTCATGCTTTAAGTCATTGCTGGACGGGTATGAGGAATCAAATGTAGGTGAACGGGATCTCGGGCAGTGCAGGGCCCGATCTGGGGTGTGAGGGAGTGACAATGATTTATTTATACTTTTTAAAAGTGGTGCCAGCAGTTTTCGCTACATCCAGGACAGGAGCAAGGTTACAACTGCACTAGTCAAACACAATCAAAGCGTGACGTGAGTGGGAGGAAACCAGAGTACAGGGTAAAAACCCACACAGACCTGGGGAGAACATGCAAACTCCACTAAGACAAAGCCCACTAAGATCACTTTACATAGGTAGAAAATTCCACCTAGCTTGAATAATCAGGTTCAAAGTTTAACCTGAGCCTTAAAGGAGGGAAATGAAACGCAGACAGCGAGGTTGTAGTAGAGAGTTCCCCACTTTGGGGGCTGTGACACTAACACAATTCCGCCCCAGCAGTGATGAGTGTGGATTTGTGTACTGGATCTGTACACTGTTCATGTAAGGTGTCATGAAATAATTTATTGTAGGTCATTCCAAAAACAACTTTTGGTTTCAGATTTTTTTTGTGTGTCACCACGTGTTTTTGGAATAACTAAAGCTCTGATGCCGCCCTAGCCTCAGCCGTTGGAGGAGCTAACAGTAGAGCAGCCTCCTGACGATGTGGAGATCGAGCCAGATGAACAGACCGATGCTTTCACAGTGAGCATGTTACACGAATACACATCCAGTCAGCAGGAAGCTCTCTCACACACTAACAATAGCACCGTATCTAATCCACATATCCCAAAGCTCTGCCGGCTGCTTTCAAGCACGCTTACACATTAGAGCACTTATTGAATTCCATTCTCATGTTTATTAAAAGTATTCATTGTGATCTTTCAATTCAAGGCCTACTTTGCTGATGGAAACAAGGTACATCGATCATTTGGTCATCAAATCATTCTTAAATGTATTTGTCTTTAATATGTCTCTCTTTTTAATTCTATGCAATTCCTTGTTCTTATAAAGCAACAAGACCGGGAGCCGGTGTTCTCTGAGGAGCTTGGTTTGGCGGTGGAGAAGCTAAAAGACGGCTTCACGCTCCAAGGACTCTGGGAAGTCATGGGCTAAAAATGCGTAATTAAAAATAGATTTGGTTAATTATGAATGTTTCAAGTAAGGTATTTCAGTTGTTTATGTCTTGAAAAAGGAGGTTTTCGACTTTTTAAACGTAGTTTTTGAGATATAGGTGAACTTCTAAAGAGTTTACATAATTGAAATTAGATTAGTATAGATCAGGGGCGTCATCAGACCCACTTAAAATGTCAAAGTGTTTCTCCGCTGAAAGTACAAGGGTACAAAGGCGATTTTATTCTGACGGCACGCAAATTCGCTACAGGCACTACATTTCCCATAATGCCCCGGCCAAACTTGCCAAACGCATCATGCTTTCGGACAGATCCAGTTTCTTTCAGTTTTTCTCAGGAAGTAATGAACATTACAGATATTTAAAAGAAAGTCATTTTGCCGATAATGACATGTCATAGCTCTGTGATTAGTTAATGCAATTAATAAAAATTCTTTAGTGTTTTTTTTTTTTCATTTCTCATCCATGTGATGCCCACTTTTTGTTACATTACTTAACCTACATAGTGTTTAACAGGCTTATATTTTTATGCACAGTTTTATGTGCCCCAGTAGACAAGTATTGCAGAAACGCCCCTGGTATGTGTGTATAGGTCAGTTTAAGGCATACATGCTTTATCATTGTCATCACATGATAATGACGTATAAAAATAAAAACAAAGTGACTTATTACTACTAGTACAGGCCATACTTTTGATTTATGATATATTATTTTCAGTACCATATTAAGTCGAGTGGATGGGTGTAATCCATGGTGCTTGAGATGTTAAGCTGTGAGTCGTTTTAAACAATGCCCATCATCAGACTATTTTCAGGTGTGTCAGTGAGGCGAAAGAATTTAACAAACAGCCCTGCAGCACAGATTAACAGCAGCTGCTCTTTCCTGACCTGGGAAGCTACAGTACTATGGAAAGTTTCCTGACCTGTAAAGCTCGAGTACTTTAGCACATATGGAAATCTAAAGCTTGACACGGAACAGAAGTTGATGAATGACTCAGCATTTGGAAATCTGAGTGAACAGAGTACTTTGAGGCCGTGACACATACATGCACGGTTCATATAAAAGTCACTCACTTAATATAAATAAGTATAACATTGAAATCGTACTATCCAGAAGATTTTCCAGTTTTTCCGCATGGTTCCTCTCATAAGGCTTCTTCTTTTTGCCATAGTGGAGTTTCTCGTGCTTGTTAGTGATCTAAACCTGCATCTCACTACAGAAAAATTACTATGTATTTACAGTTGTAAAGGTTACAAACGTGAATAGCCCAGTCATTGTTGACCTCATGACACACTGGAGGTCCACAGTTGCTTCTTTCCGTCTTCGACAGCTGCCTAATGTGACCGTTTGCTAATCTGGCCCCTCGGAATTCTTTCTGTCTGTGATGGGCGCTAAATATAGAGCGGTGGGCTTAAACAGCACCAGCTTCTACCAGTGCTCTGCCATAACTCGGACAGAGCAAGAGACGGAAGTATCGCTGTCGCACCGTCCATAAGGTTACACGCACTTCATGCGAGATGGAAGCGGAGACTATGAGGGACGACCTAAAGCTCTTTCAGAGTACCCTGCTTCAGGATGGCCTCAAGGAACTCCTGAAAGAGAACAAATTCATCGACTGCATTCTGAAAATCGGGGACAGGAGTCTTCCCTGTCACAAACTCATCATGGCAGCATGCAGCCCTTACTTCAGAGAGATTTACTTCACTGAGGACGGGAAGGAGAAAAGCGTCCCAAACAAGGAGGTCACGCTGGAGAACGTGGACCCGGCAGTCATGGACATGATCGTGAACTATCTGTACTCTGCAGAAATCGATATCACGGACGAGAACGTGCAGGACGTCCTGGCTGTAGCGAATCGCTTCCAGATACCATCCGTGTACACGGTGTGCGTCAACTACCTACAGAAGAAACTCTCTCCAGCAAACTGTCTAGCCATCTTCAGACTGGGGCTGGTGCTCGACTGTCCCAGGCTAGCCATGGCGGCGAGGGACTACATAGCCGAACGATTCGAGACGCTCAGCAAGGAGCAAGACTTTCTGGAGTTCAGCCCTCCCGAGCTGTTCGCCATTATCGGAGGTGACTCGCTCAACGTGGAGAAGGAGGAAGTGGTTTTCGAGCTCTTAATGAAGTGGGTCAGGAAGGACAAAGAGAACAGGGCGAAGCATTTGGGCGACGCTTTCGACCACATCCGCTTCCGGCTGCTTCCGGAAAAGTATTTTAAGGAGAAAGTGGAAAAGGATGACATCATCAAAGCCGATCCGGAACTCGTCAAGAAACTGAAGGTCATCAGAGATGCGTTTGCCGGGAAACTTCCAGCGCAGAAGGAAGCGGGTAAAGAAGATGGAGAAAAGCCGCTGCCTGGTTATCTGAATGACAACCGGAGGCTTGGCATGTACACGTCCGAACTGATCCTGATGATTAATGACACGGCCGCCGTGGTCTACGACCCCACCGAGAACGAATGTGCGCTGGCAGCGATGGCCGAGCAGATCCCCAGGAATCACGTCAGCATCGCCACCAAGAAGAATCAGCTTTACGTCGTAGGTGGACTCTTTGTGGATGATGATAATAAAGAAGCACCACTGCAGTGCTACTGCTATGAGGTAAATGATCACGTGACACAAGGTCAGAGAGCTACAGTGGTGCTTGATAGTTTGTGAACCCTTTAGAATTCTCTATATTTCTGCATAAATATGATCTAAAGCATCATCAGATTTTCAAGTCCTAAAAGTAGATAAAGAGAACCCAGTTAAACAAATGAGACAAAATATTATACTTGGTCATTTATTTATTGAGGAAAATGATCCAATATTACATATTAGTGAGTGGCAAAAGTATGTGAACCTCTAGGAGTAGCAGTTAATTTGAAGTGAGATTAGAGTCAGGTTTTTTCAAAATCAATTGGGATTTGACAAATCAGTGTGAGTGGGGCAAACCCCTGTTTTTTTAATTTATTTTAAAGAAAGGGGAAATCTATCAAAGTTCTGCTCTTTCACAACAACATGTTTTGTGGAAGTGTATCTTGTACGAAACAAGTTAGATTTTCTGAAGGACCTTCAGAAAAAGATTGTTTGAGCTCCATCAGCCCGGGACAAAGTTTACAACCAAAAACAAAACCTCGTCCTCTTCTGAAGAAGTTTTTTGACTCCACCATCCACAAGTCGGAGGCAAGATTGTTGTACAAACCGGAGGAAATTTCCAGACCAGTGGTTACCTACCCTCGCCCAGGATGGTCGATCAACAAAGATCACTCTCCAGAAGCAGGCGTGTAATAGTTTTGGTTGATGTCACAAAGGAATGACCCCAAGGTAAACTCTAAAGGCACTGAAGGCCCTCTTATCACATTGGCCTAATGTTTAATGTTTGTCTGAGTCCACACCATCAGAAGAACACTGAACACAAATTGGTGGTTGCAATGCCAAGGGTTTTTGCCAAAGGAGAACGCCAACTGCTCTCCAAAAAGAAACTTTGCCTGCTCCGTCTGCCAGTTTTTTGCTAAAGATTCCGACATGGAACGGGCGTGCTGGAAGAATTGGTTTTGTGACTGGATGAAGAAGTAACCAAATATAACTTTTTGGCTTAAAATTAAAAGAAGCGTTTAATGTTTTGGAGAAAGGAAAACACTGCATTCCCATCATAAGAAACCGTATTCCCAAATCTGTTGAACGTGGTGGTGGTTTAATCCCATGGTTTTGGTGGGCCTGTTTTTTGCTGCATCTGGGCCAGGAAACGGCCTTTGCCCCATCATTGAGGAACACATGAATTCTTGAATTATATCAGAGAGTTCTAAAGGAAAATGTCAGGACAATCTGTCCCCATGAACTGGAATCTCAAGAGAAGGTTGGGTCATGCAGGGAAGACAACGACCCTAAGGCACCACAAGAGCCGTTCTACCCAAAGATGTTACAGAAAATAAGTTCATGTTTTTGGAATGCCCCCAAGTCAAAGTCCCTGAGACCTTAAATAATTCCAATCGAAAATGCTGTGTAAGGACCCTGAAAAAGCGAGCCAGCTAATGTGAAAGGAACAAACCCACCCAACACAACCCAAGCTGAAGCTGTTCTGTTACGGAGGGATGGGCTTAAAATTCCTCCAAGCCGGTGTGCCAGGAACTTGATCACAGGAAACTTTTTTTAGAGTTTACCGTTATTGCTGCACAGGGGCGGGGGGGTCCAACACCAGAAATAGGTCCCCACAAGGGTTCCACATACTTTTTTTGCCACTCACTAATATGTTAATATTGTATCATTTTTTTCCCTCAATAAAATAAATTGACCACGTTATAAATAATTTTTGTCCTCCATTGTTTTAAAAAAACCTTAAACTTAAAAACTGGGTTTTCTTTTAAATCTGCTTTTTAAAGAGACTTCTGATGTTTTTTAGGTTAGGTCCATATTTAAATGTGGAAAATATAGAAATTCTTAAAGGGTTCACAAACTTTCAAAGCCCCCCCACCAACTGGTACACGAGATGTTTTGTTCTCAACATACCGGTGCAGTGCAATAAAAAATCGTGCAATCCATCAGAATTGGGGAAATGTCCCCGGTCTCCAATTATTTGGAAGGAATGTTGTATTTCTTTTTATTACCGACCATTGTAAAAAAACATTGTTCCAGTAGTTAGAGTCCCCCTTTGCATTGGCCCAAAATGAATCCAGAGACATTTCAATTTTTTAATAAAATGAGAAACCCCAAAACAAATGTGGCCAAGGTTTTTTTCATAAAGTCAGCTTCATTTCCAATTGTTGGATCAAAATCCCTTTTTGGCGAATAGAATGATGTTGTAAAGAAGGCAAATGAAATGAAAAAACAAATAATTTAAGAAATCCCGTGCCTTTAAATATTTCAATTAAATAATATAAAGTTATAAATATAATAAAACACATTCTTCTAGAAAAAACTGGGTAAGCTGGTCATTAATAACGTATCAAAATTGATTATCAATCCCATGTCTAAAAGGGCCCCCTTTTTTTTACAACACAGACCGAGCTGCGAATGGTAAAAAGTGACGTGTGGGACTGGGGTGCCGCAATATTGCGTGGACGTATTTTTTGGCCTGGTCAAAAAACCACACAACAGATGGTGATGTGATCTTTTAAATTAAAAAAATAACTGAACTGGGATTTTCGGGCACCTGGTTTAAAATTTTGTCCGCAGCGAAAACAATGGACCCCTAGATGTACAAAAATGGTCATCCAGTGATTTTTTAAAACTGCCCCATTAATTTGCTGCAGCGAAAACAATGGACTAGATGTACAAAATGTCATCCAGTGATTTTACTGCTCATTAATGCTGATTTTAATGCCGGTATTGGGTAAGAAAGGAGCTCGGAGAGTTTCACCGTCTCATTGTAGCTAACTGGTTAATATGTTGTTTGCATGGCTTGTTTGATGAAAATACATCAGAGACTGAAGTTACCATCTTCATAGCCAAGCTGATCTGCTGTTTCTTTCCAAACCCATGTCTTTCTCTTTGTTGTTCTTGTAATCTTGACCAGAACAGTGGTGATTGGTCGGGTATTGGTCAGCCAGGAAAAGTTTGCAAAATCAAAGCGGGGCTTGTTGTGGCTTACTTCTACATAATACTCGTCCAAATCCCACATTACAGCAACACACTCATACCAACGTGACTACATTAGGATGTTTATAGTTCACAAAACTGTATTGGTTTTCATGTCATTTTGTTTTACAGATGGACCCCATCAATGCAGACTGGATTGCGAGGCCCCCTTTATCCTCCCCAAGGTGTCTCTTTGGTCTGGGAGAATTCGAGAACCTCCTGTTCGCTGTTGCTGGCAAAGATTTACAGACCAACGAGTCTCTCGACTCTGTGATGTGCTATGATACTGAGTAAGTGTCCGATCATCCAGCACTTCAACCTTCAGATCAGCTCGATTACAAACATGACCTTTATCTGGTTTGACAGCAAAATGAAATGGACGGAGACTAAAAAGCTTCCCCTGAAGTTACACGGACACTGTGTGATCTCACAGAACGGCCTGGTGTACTGTATAGGAGGGAAGACGGATGAAAAGTAAGACAGGTGTTAAGGCACGGCTGAATGAATGCGTGTTCCTGCTTCATGTGGCCTCATCATGTTTGTGTTCATTTCAACAGCAAAACCATCAACAAGATGTTTGCATACAACCACAAGAAGTCCGAATGGAAGGAGCTCGCAGCAATGAAAACACCCCGGTCTATGTTTGGGGCTGTCGTCCACAAAGGAAAGATCATCGTGGTTGGAGGAGCCAATGAGGACGGCCTACTAGCATCTTGTGAAGCCTATGATTTCGGAACCAACAAGTGGGTGCCATTATAGCGCTCTAATTATTGGTTAAGGCGGAAAGTGTTTTTCCATTTTGACACCATTTTGGACATAAATATAGGCCTCTGGGTTAGGTGCATTTTTTACATAATACAGCCTGTTATTATGCAGAGCAGGGCTGTACTTTATACCTTTATTTCTTTCTTAACTGGTTCTGTGAAAACTAAGGTGAAAAGTAATATTCGTATTTATAAAATTGTTCTTTTGAATCCTCAATTCTGATCAAAAGAAGAATTTCTTGACAGATATTGCCATCTGCAAAACCTTAGGTATATACTCCTCAGACGTTCTTATTTTTATGTTTCGTATTAATAATTTCCATGCTGCATGCTAGTTTGGAATTGCATGATTTCATTGAGCTATACCATAACCTGATTATTATTAAAATGCTTTAGAGGGATTTGTAAAGAAAGCAGGTGCCAACTTGTCTCACTCAGGTTACATATCTTCAGATGTAAGTACAGATGGATAAAAACAAAGAAAATTAACCCTAATTCTTAATTTCTTTACATTTTGTCCATTAATAACTGAATATTAATAAATCAAACTAGAGGTGCATTTCCTGAAGAGTGTTTGCCACTCTGCAATGGTCAACCCTGAGCCTACCTAAGGGGCTAGAGGGGCATAACGGGTCACCTCAGATTGCACCCGGGACCAAGCCTACCAAATTCCGTGGGTGTAGGTTGAAAACTGACTGAGTAACAGTCAATGCCCCTATGTTTCCCATTTGTTAACATAGGGGCCAAATCATGACTTTGAGGGGCCCCAGAGCCACCACCCAAGGGAGAGTCATTGCCAAAATCACAAAAACCCTATTGTGTTATGACCTTAAGTATCCAGCCAAATTTTGTTTCTCTAGCTTCAAATTTTATTTTTCCCCATTGGTTAACATTGGGCCCATTCATTTCCTATGGGAAAATTTGGACTTTGTGCTGCTCTTTCCAACCGAAAGGCGCTATACAAGCAGACCGGACACATTGGCGCTCGAAAATTGCAGCAGTTGACAATCTGACAAAAACGTGGAATAATTGGATAACAAAAGACTTAATATTCTCTAATAAGAGAATACTGAAAAGAATAGCTTACAGGACCAGTTGTGAAAGTCACTCAAAAAAAGTAATCCATTAAACATTTTCTTTCAAATAGTAATCAGGGTTACTTTACTCATTATTTCCTGGAACACGTGACCCTATTCACTACTTTTAAGTTTCTCCCTAAAATCTGTACGAAAGTACGTGGATAACTATGACGGCTTTTTAGGGCCACTACAAAAAAAACACTGTACTGCGACCCCTACAGGAGCGGAAACGTGTTTTTTCTTCATTCAAGAACAATCTATATTTTGAGCTGAATGTATATTGTGAAAATAAATATCGCGATATATTGCTGTATCGATTTTTTTACCACAGCCCTATTCAGCACTTCTTCTGCAGTGCCCATTTTGGAGATGAGAATATTCGAGTCCCCCACTCTTGACACATAGGGACTCGTCTTTGGTTTACAAACTCCACTGGACTTTATTTTAAACACTAATTCATCCCCAGCAGGGATCTGAACCCACTTCTCATTTCCCCAGGCATTCTGTAGTGCCTAAGGGTCAGATCTGGGTCAGATTTTGGTCTGTCTGAAAGCTATGTTACATGAACATTTCATGAACGATGTCTTATGTGCTGTGTAGTCTGAGCCACTGCTATCCCCTACGCTATACATTTCTATATAAAACCTTAATAATAAGCACTGATATTGGGTAGGAAACGCAGCACAACGAGCCGCGCCCTGTAGGATGTAGGATCTTAGAATGCGTATTTATATCCCGCTCTGTAACTATTCTCGGCTTGTAGGTGGGAAGCTTTCCCTGAGTTTGCCCAGGAGAGGAGCTCGGTGAACACGGTCAGCGTGGGCGGGGCGCTTTTCGTAGTGGGCGGCTTCACGATGGTAGAAACGGAGGACAAGGACTGCGTGCCGTCCGAGATCACCGACATCTGGCAGTAAGTACTTAAGAACATCACAACAAAGACACATTAACAGGTCTAACTTCTACTCTACCCTGGTACCACAGATATGAAGAGGACAAGAAGCAGTGGGCCGGGATCGTGAGAGAGATGCGCTACGCCACCGGGGCGTCCTGCGTTTCCATGAGACTCAATGCGGTAAAAATGCCCAAACTGTAAGAAATAGCTTCTCCTTCCTACGCAGGAGTGCTCTTAGAATTCTGTGGCTATTTAAGCATGACACTACTGATGAGTTTGGGATGATTCACATGAAAGACTTTGCACATATTCATAGTTATTCGTTTTTTAAATAAATGTTTCAATTGAAATACCCGTATCATTCATATCATTTATTATATCATTGTATGACAAATACAAGTATAAATATAAAATGTACAGACAGCAGGAAGAACACAGAAAACAAAGAGTTCACATTAAAGTCAGTTCCCCACATGACATCAAGGGACGGGAGTGTTTTCCGAATCCAGGCTTCAGTTCAAGAAGTCTGTTCTGTAAATAATTTGTTTCTTAAATATTCCTTCCAAGCATCGGGCGTAGAGAGCTCCATAGAATTCCACTCAAAGTGAGGAATCTGTCAGAAAACAGGATCCAAATATTTCAGTACTTGTTTTCAGCCGTGCAAATTTCAATATGATTCCAAAAATACTGAGATCCCTCTTCTCTTAATGAAAAAAACAACAACACACGAGCGGACATGAGCGCAAGAAGCATGAACAGATCAGAATGCACTTAGATAAATAATCAAACCCTTCCATCCAGTCCCTGTGAGCTTTATCACCATCATTCTCCAGCCTTTCAGTTCTATGCAACCAGATCTTTTCTTTAATACCCATGTTTTTAGAGGCAGCGTGTTGTTAGTCGTATAAGCTCTCGGTGAGCTGTTCTGCCTGACAACCGAGCTCTGATTGGTCAGCCTGATTTTAATGCAGAAGTTAGAACAGGCTCCGATTAAAAAGTTTACGCAGCGTCGGTCAGTTTCGGACTCGGTGTGAAGGACGGCGTTAATAGACGTGTTCTTTTTCAAAACTTGACCTGCATTTATTTTGTCTGAACACTGAACGTCACAGGAACCATTCTGTTACCGTTATGTTATTTAACTTTTATGCTTCCTGCCTCCTTTTCCAGACGTAAGAGCTTTTCACACCGAGTCTGTTTTTTTACACAAGTAAATTACACAGATCAAGTTTTGAAAAAGAACTAATGCACTAATTTCTGAATTAAAGTCAGGCTGACCAATCAGAGCTCGGTTGCCGGGCAGACCAGCTCATCAAGAGCTTACAGGATGAGCAACAGGCTGCCTCTAAAAACATGGATATTAAAGAAAAGATCTGGTGGAATAGAACTGAAAGGCTGGAGAATGATGGTGATAAAGCTCACAGGGACTGGATGGAAGCGTCTGATTATTTATCTAAGTGCATGTCCACATAAAAACACAAACTAGGGCTTCCTGCACTAATCGTGTCTTTGTTTTTTTTTTAAGTTGACGATGTGAAAAAGACATGGTGAGACACATTAAGAGAAGAAATTAAAGCTAAAGTGGACAGGGAGCTTTCAGTGTTTAGACACAAACGTGTCAGGCTCCGTGTGAAAAGGCTTCAGTCTTTCATGCCCCAGAGAGAGCCCCGAGTATTGCTTCTTCTCACCTGCCCTGCATTTCCACAATCACACCGTCCCTTGTCATACTGAAAGCCCGTTTGTGAAGCGGTCGATGCCACACTGTTTGTTTGTGTGCCGAGTTCAAGCCTTCGATCAGTAAGCGCTGTTTGTTTGCCCTCTCCGCTCAGGCCCAGCCTGACATCTCTGACATTTCAGCCTGACTCCTTACTCGGTCAAAAACGCGAAACTCTCTTCTGTCAGCCAATAATCAGTTGTTTTTGTCTGATTTCAGCTGAAAGTGATCAGTGGCTGAAATCATCACTAATTAGATCTGACTGATCATCAGTTTTGATCGTCTTCACTCACCTGTAGAACGTGATATCCTAAAATCTCCAGGTGTCTCTTCCTCATCAGAACTTCTCCCTTCATGTGCTGGGAGTTTTTGCAAAACGATCTGGAATCCAGGAAGTCTAACGCGATCCTGACAAAACATGGGACAGAGAAAAAAGGGGGTATTTATCCTTAAACAGGGCATATGGTATTATATAAAACTGACTTTTCACTGTGTGTGCATACATTTGCCTATCTATCCAAAAATGGTGACCAATTCTGCGGGTTAAGGCTCTGAAAGTATGGGATTCGACGGGCTGTTCGGATTTTGGTCTCCTCTTTGTGTCACACGGGCGGATTTGAGCCATCCTGGATTATAACAGAGGACTGGCAACGGAACGTTTCCTAAAAGAGGGCTTAAATACCAGCAGTCCGTGGAACATAGTGCGGATGAGCAAAGTGTAAAAATGAAAATAATTATGCTATCGCCAAGGTGCAAAATTCCTATATTAGATGTCAGTTTCTAGTTACTGCCATTATTAGCTGCGGGATCCACAGTTTGCAGTGCATCTCTGAGGGGCGGAGTCAGTATCGGCTCGTTATTATTTGAAAGGACAGGTATGTTAGACAGGGGGAGAAGGTGCAGTAGTGACGGATTCTTGTCCTTGTCCGGATTCTTTGACCAAAAGCATGTCACGTTTCATTATGAAAGTAACACGTCTGTGTGCGCATGAGCAAATTCAAACCCGGAGCAGAACGCAGGCTGTTAGACGCACCGGCGGGAGCCTGGAGGTAACTCCGTTCTTTCCCTGCTGGATGACCCGGTGTCCCACTGCACCTTGCCGTCTTCACTGATCTGCAGTCGGCTCGGTTCGCTATAGGGCACGGCCTGCTGATCGCGGTCCAGGATGCACTCAAAGTCTGCAAAGTTCATACCAAAATTCACATGTAATCTACAGTCTAGACCTCACAAGGCAGAGCGCTGGTTCCCAGTGCTTCAGTTTGTGTTTGTTGATCGGTAAGATCTGTTTGTTTGCCATCTGTGTTTGCCTCCGCTCTAAGGCCCAGCCTGACATTAACCTTACTCGCTCAGTGATGTCACTCTTTCTTTCAGTCGGAAACCAGAATGTTGTTCTTGTCCGTTTTCTGAAAATGAGCAGTAGCTGAAATTCTGTTGCATCACTAAGTTGGTCTCACTGATCATCATCTTTTCTGGCCCAGTGGATGTATGGTCTGTCAGTTAAGAGGTCAAGACCAGCCCTAAGTTTACTGGTACCGATTCTGAACCGGTTCTAAAATTCCAACAAGCAGGTGCCTGTAAAAAATATAACTTAGACAGAACGTAAAAGACTCACTGCAAGTTATCACAAACGCTTGGTTGCAGATGTTGCTGCTAAGGGCGGCCAAACCAGTTATTAGGTTTAGGGGGCAATCACTTTTTCACACAGGACCATGTAGGGTTTTTTTTCTCCCTTAATAATAAACACCTTCATTTTAAAACTGCATTTTGTGTTTACTTGTGTTGTCTTTGACTAATATTTAAATTGGTTTGATGTTCCCGAAACAAAATCTGGAGGGGGCAAACACTTTTTCACACCCCTGCATGTGCCAGGACCGGTGCGTCACGTAATCAGGTCCGTCATCGTATAGTTTTGCTTTGATACGTTCAGCTAGAGCGTTAGTGTGAGACGGATGCGCTCAAAAGTTTGGCTCCACTTTGAGAGGAAATGAAAAGGTTTAATATGGTTTAATGTACTAAAGCAGTGAACTAGGAAAGTCAATCTTCTGTTACTTCTACTGGACATGAGTAATGTCTGCTGCTGAACTGATGAATGTGTGGTCCAAAAGGAAAGCAGTGATATTTAAGTTAAGCTTTATTCTTTATCCCAGTTAAATCTATCATAATAATACATAACATTTATATAGCGCCTTTCACAACACCAAAGGTCGCTTTAGAAATGAAAATAATACAAATTATACAGAGGAAGTAGAAGATGAAAGGAAATGCTGAGAGAAAAGACGGGTTTTTAGAATAGTTTTAAACTGAGAAAGAGAGGTTGTAGAGCGTAAAGAAAGCGGAAGGTTTGTCATTGCAGCAGTACAGATTACTGATGACCAGCAGTACCTGAGAGAAGTCTCGTGTTCCTAGCTCATTGTTTCACTACATTAAGCTTTTTACTTAACGTACAAATTACTTTTAAAGTTGAAATATAAAAAAAGCCAATCTATATACCTAAACATTTGGCACATTTCTTTACCATTTTGAAGTTGAATCATAACTGTGCACAAACCAGCGGGCTCACGGATGAAACTCACCAACGGTGTAGTAGTAGGGAGTCAGAACCGCTACTCTGGCACAGTTGATCCCGCCAAGCACTTCACCCAGCATCCGGTGGATCTGCTGCTGGATGGGACTGACTGAGCTGTGACCTGGGATTCACAAAGGAACCGTACCGCTGGTGTTAAGCATCGCGACAGACGAAGGCGTTCGATACCAGACCAAAAATATTCACGCTCTCTCACTTTTTCTCATGAGCTGCATGCAGTAGCGTTCGTGGAACCAGGGCACCTGCAACTCGGGGCACTCGAGACACACGGCGCGGTTCAGCTGCATCAGACGTGAACGGACCCTCAGGTTCAGAGCGTCGGACAGGGCTGTTGGAAAAAATGTTAATTAGATGTGAATCAAATGGAATGAACTCGCTAACCGCTAGCAGGGAGATTGGTCACATGATACACCAGCCCCCACCGCAGGGACCCGGGCTCGAGTCCTGAAGGTGCTTTCTGGCTGGGTCGCTGAAAAAGCAGGTAAAATGTGAAACTAAACTGTGACTACAGGATTAATTCTCAAAGTTGAATCTGTGCTCAGGATTGGATTTGATTCACGATACTAAGTTCGCAGTTCAGTTTTCACAAGACTTTCCTTTTTGCTTTTTTTTTAAAACAAAACACACCTTAAATGGAGTGGAAACATTATGTTAAAATGCTGTGTACTTTTTTTGTATTAAAATTCAATCTTTAGTGCCTGCAGTTAAAAGCAATTAGGTGGCGTCTCAATGAGAATGGCCCTCTGCTGTTCAAAGACTGCAACTGCATTACATGGCGTAACAAACAAGAACACATCTTTGCATCATCATGCATCGTGTCCTGATGTATCGTTACACCCCTAGTTGGTACAATTTCGTGAAACCATGGCGCATTGATGAGCAGGAAGCAGTTTAATACAGCCCTAAATATTTATCAGGACTCCTTCACAACACCCCAACCCTAGACTCATGGTACGATCCTCAAACAAGTCGATAAAACACAACCCTGATAGCTGATCGTGTATTACTGCATAGCCGTACATACTCTCCAGCTGAGTGTCCAGCTTGGCCAGGAAATCCACGCTGAAGATCTCCCGGATTATTGGTTCGGGGAAGCGGTCGGCCATAGCCAGGGAGTACGCCAACAGGACCAACAGGTGAGGGTCAAAGAAAGCTGGATAAATTCAACATAGAGCTGGTGACTCTCAGATCAGCCAGATTTACTAAAGTTCAAAGGTTTAAAGGATGGAACTCACTGATGTTTGGAGTCAAGCGCTGAATGTACACATCGTAGAGCTCGTCCACTTTCGGAGAGTCGTAGTTGAGAACAGCAAACGGGAGCAAGGTGGCATAAAATCCGGAGTAATGAATCTAAACAGGTGTGAAATGAAAGAGGAACAAGGTATGTAGAGAAACAGATGGACTACAGTCTAATTACAGAACTACAAAGTGCTCCTACATGGTAAGTTGAACTTAAAATGGACAGTGACTATAATAATAAGGAGGTGTAGCTAATAGAGGGGCAGGTCAGTGAACACCATGCTATTTTAGACAAACCGTGGACCTCTGCTTTACCTTGTGTACGCTCTGTAAGGCCACACTGGCGAGCTGATCCAGCAGAGCAGTGCAGCGGTAGCCGGTCCTGGTCAGTAACAGAGCCAGATCTGGAACGTTGATCCAGGAAAGCTGATGTGCCAGCCTCTGAAGAATCCCCATCGTCTCCTCCAGCAGCATCTCCTCGAACCACTCACCGGACATGAATTTCAGCTCGTCCATGATCTGCTCCAGCGTCCGGGCGGCACGCACTCGCTTGCGTGCGCACCGGTTGACGTTCTGGAGCAGGCGTACGTACTTGCTGTGAGCGCCGGGTCCGTAGGCGGGGTCGTTACCGATCCATTTGGCGATGGCCGTCGTGAAGGAATTCAGGTCCATCAGGTTGCACTGGGGCAGAACCGCCTCGACGCGAGACAGGACCTGCTCGTCTACGCGTGGGGAGGGGAGCATGGAGAGCACGCGGGTCAGCATGGTCACCTCGTACGGGAGCACGCTGCTCTGCAGATAACTGGACAAGACAGACGTTAGAACTGACGGAACATCGACATAAAAGCTATTAATCATGAGATAAGGTAAAGAGGATAAAAACTATTTACTGTCCAGGTTTCTGGGACAAACTGAGAACGAATTTTGAATACACATCAATCAGAGGCCTAGAGTTTAGTTCGTTCTTGTGGTTCAAGTTGGTTTTTACTGACATAAAAAGTGCAAGTGAATTAAAACTATAAACCGTCCTCACCGAAGTACGGCGGTCCTCAGGCTGGACAAGAGCTCAGGACTCTGACAGTGCAGCAGAACAAGAGCCTGGATGACCTTTGCGATCTCCACTGGCTTGTACACGTCCAAATTCTTATGCAGCACTGATGCAACCCTTTGAAATGAACACAGTCGACACAGTTCAGTTCTCTTTTTTTACAGTGAAAGATCCAGAAAACCTCTAAGCAAGCCTAAGATGGCAGCGTCAAGGGAAAACTCCTTAAACACTGTGAGCGGAAGACATGAAAGAAAGCAAGATTCAAAAGGAGGAAATATTTGCAAGATTTCAAAGTACAGCAGTACCTCGGTTCTCGACGTTAATTCGTTCCAGAAGGCTTGTCGAGACGAAAACTAGTAGTACTGAGCAAATATTTCCCATAAGGAATAATGTAAAGTGAATGAATCGGTTCCAGACCCCCAGAAAAACCACCCTGTATAAGGCATTATATGCATTAATGTTTACGATGGGGATATGTTCAGACAAATCTATCATATATCATGAACCGATGAGTTTAATATCGTCTGTACTGTATCATAGTCGAGCCGACCTTATTGTTTAAAACACTTACATTATGCTACAGTTGGCCAAAATCATTAACACAAAGTTTATTTTATAATAAAATGTTGAAAATCTCATGTCATTTTGTGAGTCGTGGATTGAAAGTGAAAAGTAAAAGCAAAACACTGACTGAAAAGTGTTGAGTGTTCTGGAGATTCAATTCCTGTTTTGTTTCGGTTGGCTCTTATAACTAACCTTTTTAGCAGTGTTAATTTTGTTGACGAATGATTTTCGTCACAGTTTTCGTCAACGACCCTTTTGTTCTAACGAAAACGAGACGATGACTAAATTAAAATGAATGAAAAACGACAAAAACTGGGACGAAATGAATGGACATTTTTATCAACGAATAAAAACGAGACAAAAATGTTTGGCAGAGGCGACACCCGATCAGATCTCAGCATCTAACTCTAGCATAAATGGAAAGGCGGGACGACCCAATCACTAATGCATTGAGACGCACAGATTTGATATAACCTCGGTAAGCCCGTACAACTAGCCTGGTTCTTAGGAAACCAACTCGACAATCTCAACAATTGGGATAAAGGAGAGTCAATATATTGGCACATTTCTTATTTGATGTCAAGGAAAACAAGACTCTTTGTAAACCGTGTAAAAATCCCCGGTAAAAACACAACAAACTTGAAAAATCTGCATCTGTCGTCCTGAAACCGCGTTGAAGCGATCAGCACCTAAATGGCGCGAGCTCCTATTTTAGCGGTATTACGGTAGTTCTGTGCAAACACACTCAAAGTTCGTTATGCTCAATCCAATATTTCAGCGAATAAAGTGGGGATTAAAATATGTTTCCAGTTCGCGACGTGGATATATTTTACCTTGCCTAAAAAGTGTTCATACTATCTTTAGGGAGTATTCGGGTAACATAACTCCGTTTTATACTGTAATTATGAATAAATGCATATAGAGCATGCGCATATATCTGATCTTATATGTTTAATAAAGCTCATAGTATATTATTTATTCTAACTTGATTCTATTCTACAATATCTCATGTAGTGCGTGTCCACGCCGAGTTTGAAGCAGATTGGTGGAAATTAGTTTGGTGACCACTTTACTGTATAGTTATTATCAGTGCATGCATACAGACCCGAGCTTATATTTTAATTAAATCTTATAATATATCATTCATAGTTTGATTCTATTCCAGATTATCTGCTGAATGTCCACACCGAGTTTGAAGCAACTCTATGGTGGAAATTGAGTTATAACCACTTTACTGTATACTATTATTACCAGTGCGTACATGTAGATGTTTCATTTCGTCTAAGTGCGCATAATGACTTAAATAATTCAAGGGAAATGTTTAAAAAAGCATTTACGTATTGCAACCTTTACATATATTTTAGTCAGCTGAATCTCCTGTAGATTTAGTCGACTAAAACGAGACTAAAACTAAAAACAATTCAGATGACTAAATTATGACTAACTAAATTACGTTTTAGTCAAAAGACTGACTGAAACTAAATCAAAATTTGCTTTCAAAATTAACACTGCTTTTAAGAACTACTGTATAGTTAGAATAAAGTATTGTAGATGTAAAAATAAAGAAAAAAACAATAAACACAGTGCAGATCTGCACAGAGCGAGGGCTAGAGTGAATCGGAATCACTGAATCACTCTGTACTGAATCATGAATCGAGAATCGAGTTTCGGCTGCAACGAGTAAGAATTCGAGGAGTTCCAATGTGGCAGTGAACCAAAGTACCACTGTATAATAATAAAAGTTCAGTTACAGAACCAGTAAAATGCACTGAACAATACGAGTCAGTGGATTCTTACAGAACAGAGATCACTCATGATCGTACAGATACGAAAGGTTAGACCGAAGATCTTACTTATTAATCAGTTGTGGGTTGCGGCACTGAAACTCCACCAGTGTCTCAGTTATGGTTAGGGCTTGGTGAGGGTTCAGATCATCCACCAGCAGCAGCGCGGTGCTCTCTAACCTGAGAAACCAATCGAACGGCATTATTACGTATGACCTGTATCAAAAAAGTTTCCATCCCGACAGATTTACCCATAGTTAATGTAGTTAAAATCGATGTAGTATATCACAAAAATGAACATCGATTTGTAGCACAGCCCTAATCATTCATGGTGCTTAGTTTGGTCTTTTGATTAAATAGCAGTCGGTATGAATTTAACTCACACACCCAGAACTCTGGACTTACAATTTATTCATTTATATCACCAGTTTAAGTGCAGCTTCAAAATGTTAACAAAACACATCCCATTCTTACCTCTCTCGGACTGCCGGTCCTGCCAAGGGCCCCAAAGCGACGAAGAGCTTGGTAAAAGACACGGGGTCAGTGCTGGTATCCACCAGTTCCTCCAGCCTCTTCTTGGCGGCGTGTTTAAAGTCCCAGCTGCTGTACTGCACTGCCTGATACAGGGTCAGTATGATGCTGAGGTTCTCCACGTCCAGACGTGGGACGTTTTGGATCAGAACGCGGTTGCACTTCTCCAACAAGGGCCGATGGATGTACCTGATGTTCCGGAGGAACTGCACTATCCGGCGTGGATTGTTGTAATGGAACGTGTCCATGGTGTCCAGGAGAGCATCTGCTTTCTCAATCAATGCGTCCCGTAGACGAGCGGACATGACTGAGGATATGCTGATCATCAGAGTGGTGAGCACCCTGAGAAACAAACGAAGATTCGTTTGATTCCTGTGAATATTAATTAATGATCAGAAGAATGTTCAAAAAGATGCGATCAGTACCGGGCATCTTCTATTGAATCCAGTCTCTGACTGACGATCTCTGTAATGTGACCCATCAGCGGACTGTGGTGGAGAGACAGGTCACTTAAACAAATGGAAAGCTTCGATAGGGTCGTCAACGGAAATCTGGAAGTAATGGGTGGGTTTAACGTTGTGGTAAACTGTCAATTTAACTAGTAGAGTTGTACTTTTAATGCCACCTCGACCTTTGTAATCTGTTCCAAGCTTCAATCACCAACTGCTGGACGAGCGAGTCATACGGTTCGATATGAAGCCTTCAAACATGGAAACGCAAAAGAAAGAAAAACATTTCAGGAGAAGGCACAGTGCATTTTATCCACAGGTACCATCAGCTTTGGATAAATCTTAAAAGAATACTTCAGTCTCTAAATACGACATCTATAGTGTGTTTAAAATTTCCACAAAGGTGCAGGGGTTTCCCTTTTCTCCCAATTTGGTCTGCCTAATTTCCCAGTCTCAGAACATCCACAGAAGAACGTGTACTGGACTAAATGTCGATACGCATATTTTTACGTTATTTTGTTCAATATTTTATTCATGTACATTATTGTCTTATAATCTGTACTTTTATATGATCTCTTGTTATACTTTTCATAATATCATGTTCTCTAATTTACTAGTCTACATATATTTTATTTAAATGATTTTTTAAAATAGGTTCTCTCTGTTAATATTTATTGACATCTGCTTATTAAACATATTAAGTAGATAACTTAAGTTAATTCTTATATAACAATTAAGCTGCCCAAGCAGGTCAGGTCCCTTTTTGAGTCTTGGACCGCCCAAAGTTTCTTCCTTACAACTTTTAGGGAGTTTTTCCCTGCCACTGTCACCCTGCTCAATTTGGCCTAGAAAAATTGTAAAGCTGCTTTGAGACAATGCTCCATGACTTCTTTGGTGAGAAATCAATCCATGCTTGGGACATAAGACTGTTAAGATACTGGCCTGAGGACCAGAAGGTCCAGGGTTCAAATCCCACCTGTAAAGAGCTGCCACCTTTTTGTCCTTGAGCAAAAGTTTTAACTCCAGTTGCTCTGGACATGGGTGTCTGCTAAATGACTGCTATCTTGGATTGTGTTACCGGCACCTCATGCCACTTACAGTGCTGATCTGAAGTTCATTATGTATAGAATTTTCAATTAAGATCCATAAAAAGCCATAGGTACCCATTTCAAGCGAAAGGTGATGAGATCATTGCCTGTGATAACTGTTAAGATGTTCTGGACAGTGATCAGGTTGATAACAGCTGAAGGATTACTTCATGGAACGTGATCTACCTGAGCACACCATAAAGAACATCCACCACTGTTGCGTCGTCCATCAGACTGATCTTATTCTCAGCCAGGACTCGGAGCGTCAGGAACTGGGGATGATCCCGGATGACTTGGACCGTCCGCAGCATCTCCGGTCTCTCTTTCTGCAGGTGCCACAGCAGACCCACGGCACAGCCCACATGATTGACGGAGAGCTTGGTCTTGTTTTTGCCCACCACGTCAAAGACCTGGTTCTCTGCCGTGCAGGCCTGGAGCTGCCTCAGGACATGGTCGTGACACACCGAGCCGTGGTGAAAGAGTCTGAGAGGGTGGTGGTGCAGGGCACGGAGTCTGAGCATGACCATGGAGGACAGGTCAGGAAAGAGGTCCGGACCACATAGTGCACTCAGCAGGGGGTGTCGTAGAGATGGGCAGTGAAGGTGAGGTGCAGTATGTCCAGGACTCTGATGATGAGCATCAAGGATTTATATCATGCTGGCAGGAACATCACCTGAAGGAAACTGAAAACAGGACATGGACAGGGTCTAACAAGGGTTTCTAAATTAACCAGTCACTCTCTGTTATGCTTTACTGAAAAATGTTGGAACTCACATAAAACTCAGTGAAATGCCACGGGTAATCTTCAGTGTGAGACCAAACCAAATTTGACCTGTCCTGGGCTTCACCGTTAGCTTAGCTACTCACGTGGGAAATGAGAATGTTTTGCTTTTACTCTCTCTAACATTAGTAACACACAAATAAGACCCCACTCTAGTGACATAAACTTCAGACTTTCTGAACGTAAGAGGTTTAAGTAACCTGGGAGCTATATTTCATATTTCCATTAACTTTCAGATTCCCGGCGAGAACGCTACGCTAAATGCAGGGCTCTTACGTGAATTCAAAATAAAAGTCCTTTACCTCTGAACGGGGGTTAGCGTGATGCTATGTTAGCGTGAGAGGTAAAAAGAGCCAAAAAAACTGAGCCAATCCAGCGAACGGGTGCTACTTTTGTTGCCAGGACATTATATGTATAGATAATTAATATAATTAAGTGTAAACATTTTATTAGTAAGCACTGTCCTGCACAGTGATGCAGTTGCAAGTTGTACGTATATAATTTAAAACATTAATTAAAAACTACTTAGAACACTGAGAAACAGTTGCTGTCAGCTGTCCCTGGCCTCATTTCATTCAAACATTTCACTTTACAATTAAATATAAGGCTTAAAATCCTTATATTCAGAAATGTTTTGCATTGTTATGTCACTCCATATCACAGCTATGCCCTAAATATTCTTTACAATAAATCCATAACATTTTAGTCTTGTTTCAAGTCCCAGTGGTACCTTGTGGCAAGGTCGAACATCACACAGACACATTAAAGTTCATGATGACACCACTTAGGTTTACCTTTAGTCATTATCCAGAGCGGCTCCAATAAACTCCAAACACAGAGGATGCTTTTGACGTTTACATTAGCTAAAGATATACAGATATAGAGGATGGTGAAATATACCCGTACTGCCAACGCAGTCTGCCACTTTATTCCTCTGAGGTTATGCTTGGTGTTTATATGGTGAACTTTATGCTTTCTTTCTTTAAACATTCACCAGATTCTGCACATGCATGATTAACTTTAAACACTCCGGTGTTCAGTTCAGACATTTCCCCTTTATTACTGCTTTATTAGAAGCCACGGCCGCTCCTGATTACACAGCCTCAGTATGTAAAACCCAGGCGTTTTTTAGAATTCTGAATGTCTATGAGCTCGTCCTGGACTCCACTAAACCCCAGTCCTTCAGCGATGTGCTCCCTGGCAGCCTTGCGCAGCGGGTAGGTGTCTCTCTGGGCCTCGCTGGCTGCCTGAATCACCTGTCGGGCGTAACGCTGAAACTGTTCCTCCTCCTCAGCCAGAAGCTCTGCGTTCCTCGCCACATATTCCTGCTGCTGCTTTTTCATGAGCTCCCCCTGAGCACGTCTCTCAGCCTAGATAAAAAAAAAAATCAATACAGACACTGTGGATACGTTCAGTTAACTGTGTGGTAACGTAAAACCTTCATTTAATTCAGATCGAGTCTTTATTGTTGAGGTTCACGAGAATGAATGAACACGAATCGACCTGTTTGACTGGATGACTGGAACCCTACACTGATTCACAAACGAGCACAATATGGGCTAGGAATAAAGCAAGGAATTTATTGAAAATATTGAGACAGAGAGAGAAAGAACCCAGAAGGAGGCAGTGTCTCTGGATTTGATGCAGGTAAAGGGAACAGGAGTCGCCCATATAAATGGCGAGCAGGTCAGATGCAGGTCTCTTACCCAGGCAAAGACAATAATATTCCTTATATCTGGCTTATTAATTAATATCCACATTAATGCACTGGGTTTATTTAAACCATAACATAACCCTTAATCCATAACTGATCATCCCTTTTAACCCTCGCTTATCCTGATCAGGGTCACAGGGGAGAGTCTGAACCCTGCCCCAGATTTCACTGGGCGCCGACAGACCTGCCAGTCCGTCGCAGTTTCGTTCCAGTACTACCAATACTAATTGCTGTTTCTTTCCAGCAGCAGGATCTTACCACAAGAGCTGCAAGAAAAGAAGTAAAACAATAAAACGAACAAGGTACTAAAACAAAGATGCCCCACCATCTGACGAGCATGGGTGCCTTGTAGTTTTTTAGCTTCCTCTTTCACCATCTGAGTCTTGAGCAGCTTCTTCTGAAGAAAAACCCAATCGGCTGCCTTCTTGGCGTTAAGCATCTCAACAGCTTTCTGTTTGTCTTCCCGCTCTCTGCAGTCCTGCTCTTGTTTCTAAAGGTATAATTAGAGACAGGAAGCAAAACCTCCAGATGACATCGACCTAATTGAATCAGTTAAGCTACTAATTACATAAATACATAGGTCTGTCTTTCCATTAACATTCCCAGTAACGGATTTTACCACGGCTGCTCTGTGTTCAGCTATGGACTGCAACATGGCTGCTTTCTTCTCGTCCTTCTCACGCTGTTGCTTCTCGTGCTTGACCTCAGCTTCTGCCAAGGCCTTAGCGATCCGTTCCTCCTCGTTGATGGCTTGCTCCTGGAGATAAACCTCCAGTCTCTCAGCAAGGGCTTCCCTGTGTCTCTGGACCTCTCTGCAGCAAAAAAAATGTAATAATGGTATGTTCAGGTCGACTTAGCACCAGACACACCTTATTTTCAAGAGATGCCAACTGACCTAACTTATGCATGAAGTATCAAATACCTAATCAGTTCTTTCTCTTTTTCTTTCCTGATTTTCATCATTTTCGCTTTTGTACTCGCAAAAAGCCTCCGTCTCTCCTCCTCCTCCTTCTGCCTCTGAGCCTCGATCGCTTGGATGATGTTCCTGTTAGTCATGTGTTCCTGATGGAAGAGCAATATTCCAATAGGACAAAAATCCAGAAGCACTAAAAATGATAGTTATCCGAGAGTAACAGTTCAAAAACCCAAAAAACAACATAATTTGGACATACTTCAGGTCCAAAATTAAATAATGTCCTTTTGAGGTTGCAAGTGGGCCATTTTATGATGAAAACAGACTTTTTTAGACAGCAAACGTGGACATGCATGGTTTTCTTATCATGGGATCTAAATCTGACGACTAAACGCTGTTTATTAATGTTCTACAAGTCTCCAGTATGACCACACTTTATCATAATCAGATCCCAGTATTATTACTCTTTGTGAAAAATCAGCACATATTTAGGCTGCTCCGGCCAATTTGCAATTTAGTAATCAATAAACAGAAATCTAGTTTGTTTAGAAGCTAAAGTAGTGCTTTTTTTGTTAATCTAAAGCTTCATTCTTAGCTTTAAGTTTTAAACAAAGAGTATGCAGCAGACGAGTTTTGTCAAGTTCTCAAACACACCATTGGCTGGAAAGGTTTTAAAAAAAGGCGGACACTACACAAAGCTCAAAACATCTCAAAGTGGTTTCTTGTACATGACAATGAGTTCACTGTATACTATATACTATATATACTATAGTTTTTTTTGTTTGTTTTGTGTTTTTTATTCTCTATTTTTTGCTTTACTTCATCTTAGCCTATATATTATTCTATTCTAATTTCACGCAGTGTATTTTCTTTACATATATTCTTTAATTCTTATGTTTAACATCCAGGCTGCCCAAGGAGGTCGGATCCCTATTTGAGTCTTGGTCCTCCCAAGGTTTCTTCCCTGTAACGTTTGCCACTGTCGCCTCAGGCTTGCTCAACTAGGGCTTTGAGCCAAAATATTTGTAAAGCTGCTTCGAGACAATGCTGTGTTATAAATAAATTTGACTTTACTTGACTGTACTCAACAAACAGAGCAACTGTGTGAGGTTATCACATCCCTATGGATCAAAATCTCAGAGGAATGTTTCCAGCACCTTGTTGATTTTATGAAGAATGAATGCAGTTCTGAAGGTCAACGTGGGTCCAAACCGGTACTAGTAAGGTGTACCTAATAAAGTGGCCGGTGAGTGTATGGTTTTCATGACATGAAATGCAGGTCAGACAGATTGAGGGATTTCCGTAGAGTACAAAGTGAAGACTAAAGATTTACTTGGTGAGCCTTCATGATGCTTCTCTTCTCCGTTTGCTTCTTCTCTTCATGCATGGACTGTTCCTTAAGACAGAGCTCCTGAAGCCGCTGGAGTTCCTCTGCCTCCTTCTCCTTTATCAGCCGCTCGTGCCCTCTCACCTCTTCCTGCTCCTTAATTCTAACAACGATAGAGACTTCAGGCACGCTTATAACATACAGGTCATCTCAGCAGACAAAACAGATAAGGCATGAGAAGTCTGTGGGGCCTTTTTTCAAAATGCAGCAGAAATGCAGTACACACAAGCTCACGGATGCCCAAGATTGGCTAGTGCCCCCCTCCCTCTTTAGAGGATAATATTACCCCTTACCCAAAGAGCAGAACTAATTGTGTGCTCCTAGATACCCAAAAACAGACGGCTTTGACACTGCCAGGCAATTAACTTGTGATTTCAAAATATCAGAACAGTTTCCTGTAGCAGCACCTGTGAGTTATATTCAAAATTTCCTGCACTACATCCAATTAAACAAGACTAATTGCACTCGTTATAATGAAACTTGCAGTTGGTCAATGTGCTATAAGCACTGACGATATTCTCGATATGCTCAGAAAAGCGAATCGTCTATCACGATATGATAAAATGTCATCATATTACCCACCCCTTAAACACAAGCCTTGGTTGAAAGAATTTTGAATATTGGTAGTCCGGGTTGAGTTGGTTGGTTCTGGGTTGTTCTCCGAGCTTGGCAATTGTACTGCAAACGTTTCACCTACACCTAGAACCGCACTGATGATGTCTCCTCGATTGGTGACGAAACGTTTGCAATACAATTGCCAAGCTCGGAGAACAACCCAGAACCAAACAAGCCTTGGTGTTTAGGAGGTGCTCTGGCCATAACTATTTGATGTGTCTCAAGTGGCTCAGGGTTTTACTCCTGAATGCTTTTTTCTTCCACATCCAACACGTCAACTATGAGAACTGTTCATTTACCGCCTAATATATCCCAGAGCTTAACGTGCCACTTAATGAGATTTTTAGAAAAAGCATTATTTATGTCTATGTGTGGTTCTAATGTTTTGGCTGATCCTTGTAAATGATCTACAAATCCACATTCATCTTGCATCTACTCTATTACGTAATACTGCCTTATTTTATACTTTACTGTTGTTTCAAACTCTGCGCAGTGGCCAGGCTTTCCTCTTTCTTCAAGAAGGCTTTCTGCAGCTCCAGCTCTAAAGCCTGAGCCTCTCTGCTTTGGATCATGGCTAGCATCTCTCCATCCAGATCTTTAGAGGCCATCTGTTTTCGTTTCTTCAGTTCAATCTGGGCTTCTCTCTCCTTCAGAACCTCAGTCAGCAAGAGGGAGCTCTGGAGAATCCAAAAACAGATTCCACAATACAAGCAACGCAATACTACAGTGAGACGCTTCCAATAACAACAATATATAAAGGTCAGTTTAAAGATAAGCTGCTTATACAGTATCTAAAGATCTTTTCCTGGCAAAAGTCATACAGCTGAAATGTGTAGTTATACAAACATGAAATCCTTTCACTCGGTCAGACTGGTAGTACAGCAGAGTTTTTGCTTTCTCGATTGCTTCTTTTCTTTTCTCCTCTTGGTACTGTGCTTCCTCGATGTCGATTCGCTTCCGCTCCTCTTCCTCGGCCTTTTCTCGGAGTTTCTTCGCTTCCAGTCTCTTCTGCTGTTGTCCCTGGAAGCACATGCATATTTTCCCACATCATGCTTATTTAGTGTGGATTTTTTTACACTGTAAGCTAACCTCTGTCCACCACATCTGTACAAAATGTGTGATTATGACGCGTCATAATTTCATCATACTTCCATCTGTGATGCAGGGGGAAGCTGTGGTCTGTGTCATGTGATACTCAAAGACCCGGCTGAGACTCAGGAGCCTCTGGTTAGAGCCGCCTAGACTTACTGGTGCCAAATTACATGGGCAGAATCTCCCACTCAAGCACCTACTGCTCAAACCTCACCTCAGTAGAGGTGGGATACAAACTAGGCTGGCTCAGGAGTAGGTTGCTGGTTCAGTGCTAAACCACCCTGGTTTGTATCCCACCTCTGGCAAAGTGAGGTTTGAGTTACATTTCGGAACGCCAAGGGGTATCGCCAGAGGCTTCCGAGTCTCATCGCTCCTTGGGGTAAGCGCTGGGTCTGAAGCAGACTCATGTTACAGAGCCTCTGGCGAGGTGATGTTTGGTTTGTGTCGGTTAGGGGTCTCGCAGATTCCCGGGTCTGAAACAGGGACAGATTAGACTTCCTGAGAGCCCAAGAAGGATCTGATGCAGGAAAGTCCAGTTTTATTTACTGACTGAACTGAAAAACAAAACCAGCGTTTGTTTTTGGGTTTTAATTAGTGTTTTTGTTTATGTTTTTTAAAATGTCATTATTGGAATTATTGATCCCTCACATGAACAGTGATTACAGATCGCTTGTCTAACGTGTCTGGAGATCCTGAATATTATTCCACATGTCCGAGACTTTTACTGTTAGTCTGTTGCTGTTCTAACCGCTGACCTGCACAGGAGAGAGAATTAAACAAGCAACGTTTTTAAGTTACATTCACATTTTTGTTACCATTAAGTGTTCTTCAGACATCCTAACCCCCTCACGTGCCCCTGACTCAGCGCTGCACCCCATTCAGCCTGATATTAGTCTTCTTTCAGCCAAAACACTTTGGTCTCTTTCCTCTTCTGGCCAAGAATGTATGGCTGCTGATGTTTTACATTTCTATATATAGCAAGAATGCATAATCAATATTTCTACCGCCTAAAAATCAGCCTTGTCCCTGAAAACATGAACTACACAGATCTAGAGCCAATTTAATTAACTATTACTTGTTTTCTCTTGCTTTTGTTAAGGGCAGTCTGTTCTCAAAGTTCAGCCTTCCTGTCCTGCGACAACCTGACCTAGACCGGGTCTACATCTACTTTAGTATGAAAGTTCAACTGTTTGTTTTTAACAGATTTTGCCTGTTATAAAAGCACATGATACAGATGTGGTAGAAATATTACAGAGCTATTTCATTAAACGTGCTCACAGCTAGTGTGTTTGTCCAGCCTTTCACCACCTCCTTCGAGTGCAGATGTAAAGCCTCCCGCTGCCTCGCTGCAGCCATGAGACTCTCCCGCTGTTTGTTTACATGATTCAGGCCGTCCTGGATCCGCAGCCAGTCTGACCTGGGTAACACTGTCACCTGGCGCAGGTCTACCTGTGGACTGACTTCGGCTCTCTCCTCCGCAGATCTAACTGTACATCACAATGCATGATATTAGGAAAATACACGTATTTTTTAACCCCCACTGGACAAGCAACCCACCCACCCACCTCCCCAAAAAAACCCAGCTCTGCTACATGTAATAAATGCAGTGTGCTGGTCCTGACTACTGAAGCTCAGGGTGAAAGGGGCTAACGAAGTATGCAGAGCAACAGATGGACTACAGACTGTAGCTTGTTGTAGTGCACCTCTATGGTAAATACAGCTAATAAAATGGACAATTAGTTTGACTGTTATTACATGTTTTATGTAAATGGTTGATTGGTGTATACGTACATTTGTTGCAGTTCAACAAAACACACAACATATACAGAGTCCTTATTATCGAGTTTTCCAGGCCAGATCAATAAAGCACATAAATAAGCAATTAAAACAAACCAATTAAATATGTACCACTTCAATCTCTATTCTCCAAAAAAATTAGGACACAGTTTTGCCGTACAACGAAGAAAGTTCACTAACTTAGCGTTGGGACTCTCTAGCATGCTCACTTTTCACTCACCGTGTTTGCTTGACCCTTTTCTCCGACCATATTGCACTGTACTGGCAGACGCTATAGACATTTTTTTAATTTATTGAAACTGACCATATCTCATAAATGAGCTAAAGTCCACGGTCAAAAACTGATTTTATAAGAGCTGAACACTTATGCTACTCCAAAGCTTGCTAACGCAGTGTTGCTTAGCAACGATGTTTACTAGTCGCCTGGAAACCGTATGCACCCAGGATTAAGGGTCCATTAAACAAGTAACAGTTCAACTCTCTCTCTCTCTCTCTCTCTCTCTATCTCTCTCAAAATAAACCAACTGTCCGTACAAGGGTAGAAAAAAACTCCCACATTCCAAATGCGTTTAGGTCAACTAGCACTTCTAAAGTGTCCCAGTGTGAAGGAGGGAGAGTGTGTATGTGCCCTGTCTAGGGTTGGTTCTTGCCTTGTGTTAAGCTGGTATGAACATGCATAAACAGCTTCTAGACCTCCAATAGTCTTTCTTTTAGCAGTTACTGTTTCTCATAGGTTTAAGTTGGGAACAGGGCTTCAGTCCTCTTGACCTTCACCCGTGCATCCTTGCCTTAGACTAAGAGCAGAGCTGGGGGTTCATAGTCACAGAATCTTATGGTGATCAGAGACGTTGGGTTGCTGTCTTCTGCCTCCCGTGGGGTTGCCGATGTCTCATGTGATCCCTCTTGGCTGTGTTACCTTCCAGTTCTCCTCTTTCTAGCTATGCTGCTATAGCTAATGCTGCCGGGGTCTCATGCTACACAAGGCATCAGTGATTGTTAATAGACACTGTGCTCTTAATCAATAGCTAATTATATTTTCTGTTTTCTCTCTCTCTCTGTGTTCCGGTACCAGTTCCAGCCCCACACATGATGTTCATCTGCTGCAGCTTCACTCAAGCTGCTTCCGTCATCAGCTCCAGCCCCATCATACCCAGGCCACTTAATGCCGATGTGTATATTTTACATTTTATTTGAAGTATGACTCCATGACTTTAGTTTCATTCTTAGATTTATCATCTACGCCGCCCAAGGAGGCTGTGTCCCTTTTTGAGTCTTGGTCCTCCCAAGGTTTCTTCCTCATAACACTTTTTTTCCTTGCCACTGTCACCCTAGGCTTGCACAATTTGGGACTGGACGTAGATATTAGGAGATAATCTAAACTTGTAAAGTTGCTTTGAGACAATGCTCCATTGTAAAAAGTGCTATATAAATAGATCTGAAGATGAAGATGAAGACGGATTCTGACAAACACCAGCTAGTTTTCCAGATCGTCAGGTGATCCTGTTTGTATTGCACTTTTGCACTATGGAAGAAGGAATAATACAACAGAGCAAGCCCCAGCCACTGAATGTGTACTCCCAGTCCAGTCCCAAGCTTGGGTAGACAGATAAATAGACAGATAGAGACAGATAAATGGATGGATGGATTGATTTGTGCATGAAGAATCTCTCTCCCTTTTCCCTGTGATGCTGGACTCTGTATGATGTGACTCTGTATCTAGCAGCCCCAGTCCCGCCCCCCGACACTGCGAATTTGAAAGAGTTTAATTGTTATTTCTGCTTTGAATCGGTGGTTCGAGCCGGTATGGGCGTGGTCACGTCCCACATAAGTCCCGCCCTCTTATCCCTCATTCAAAAGCAGCAGGGAATCAATTCGGAAACGCGCACATGAACAGCCAGTGCAAGTCGCATCCTGCAGCACGAAGACAAACATGGCTTCTTTTTCCATCAAACGCGTGTTAATCAGCGAGAGCGTGGATCCGTGCTGCAAGAGGATCTTAGTGGAAAATGGGATTGAAGTGACGGAGAGGCAGAACATGAGCAAAAATGAGCTGATAGCCCAGATTAAGGTAACTTGGCTTGCTCTGTATTCACGTTGTGCGTTTGTGTCATTGTATGGATTGCACTTTTTTCAGTATATTTCTAAGCCGGTTTGTCAAGTCTTGAGACTCTGAGCTGCGTCATAACCTTCTCCACCTGCTCCACCCCCTCCACCCCCTCCTGTTCTTTATCCTCCTCATGGAATCTGATGTAACATCAGCAGCAGTTGGGGCATGCATACAAATGCAGTCTCAACTCTGATGAATGGAAGCAGCCTTTGATTCAAACGCACTTTACTGAATGTTGTGTATGTTTTTATATTTAGACATTGTGCACGCTGTTATCTTGCCGTTGTGCTCTATACATGATGAGTTCAGTTTAACCCAGATTATTTCTGTTTTGTATTTTCTGGTGTGGCTTCCAAACTTTGGAACTCTGCATTTTTCATATTTGGTTATTTAGATTGCATTTTTAGCAACGAGTATTGTCTCAAAGCATCTTTACGAAAATGAGTCAAAACCCTGAATGTGCAGCCGACGGTGGAAAGGAAAAACTAGCTAAGACTTGTATTTTATTGTTCAGTACAGTATAATCTTAAACTTGTAAAGCAGCCATGAGCATGAGACATAATTTCCATGAATAAAAGATGATATTATTTGTATCCGCTCTTAATGGAGTAGTGACCTAATCCAGGTCTTTCATGCATACAGGCACAATTGGCTGTGTTTGATGATGGAATGGCTTTGGGTCCAAGGCACCCCTTGTTCTCTACCTTAAGCACTGGACCTTCCTCCGGTCTGGATTGAGCCTGAACTCTGAGTTCTTCTGATGATCCAATGGAAGATTTTAACCTGAATGCTAAAGTCTTCTCATGATTTAAGAAAGGCATTTACCTCAACCCTTTGCTGTACTGATCTCTAAGTTAGATTAGTTGGGTTAACCACCCAAATGCTGGGTTAATATAAAACAAAACTCCCCAGCTAAATGCGCCAGCAAGCTTTATTCAGCAGATGGATAATATAGATAACCCAACATTTTTGGAGTGTATGCACTTTTCTACTTTTTCTCATTTTGTTTGTGTGTTTGAGATAAAATTGTAATTTTAATTATCCTAAGGATTTATTTATTCATAACTCGTTTAAGCATGAAATTGATAGATGGTGCCTTAAGTCCAGCAACGGGTTTATCCAGTGTGGTGTTTTTTTTTTTTTTTTTTAATGTTTGTTACAGTTACATGTAACCGAAACCCTTATCCAGTACAACTCTCACTACTGTGCAAAAGTGTTAGGCCACCATTAGGTTTGTTGTTTTAGTAATGGTATGAAGACCATATTTAACATCTTGGACCAAACCACATGACTGGACCAAAAAATTTCAATCTTGGATTTGAAAACGTGCTTTCATTGCTGCTGCCCTCCCAAAAAGACCATTCCTGATGCTCCTGTTGCTCAAGTGTAAGGGGAGGTCACACTAAATACTTGCACCCTGCTTGAGTCCCTGCAGTTTTAACAAATAGCTGTGTCAGTTTGTTATTGAGGCCTGTAAATGCATGTTTCCATTGACCTTCCTCTTTTTTGTTACTGCGAAGGAATTCGATGGTCTCGTGGTCAGATCAGCTACCAAAGTGACTGCCGATGTCATCGGTGCGGCCAGCAACTTGAAGGTGATTGGACGAGCCGGTACAGGCGTGGACAACGTGGACGTGGAAGCTGCCACAGAGAAAGGCATCATTGTCATGAAGTAATGCAAACTACAGCTCATAAACGTGTGGCGATTTGAACTTTCCATGCAGTGTATTAGACCTGAAACATGACTGTAATTAAATAAATTGATGCATATCATGAAAATGCCTTTGGGTAATAAGATACTTGCTGTATTGCTCATTCCTAAATGTGAAACACTCCCAACCTGCTGTTACTTGTTAGTTTATTTTTCATTCGTGTTTTGAGACGGCATCTTGTTCTGATTAGTCAGTTTTGACTGATGCCCAATCAGTGCTGCTAATTTTGACTTATCTCATAAGCTTTTCATATCACAGCTTCCCTTTATAGACAAAGGTTTGTGGACACCCAAAAAATGACGTACAAAACATGGGTATTGGTGTGGAGTATGGTCCCAATGTTTGGTGCTACGCCGGCGTTTGTTCTTCTGAAAGTTATTTCCAATAGATTTTGGAACATATCTCTGAGGACTGCCTCTCTTTTCGGATTCCAGTGCATTTTTTAAGGTGTCTGATGGTGTTGAGGTCAAGGCTCAGTGGAACGAATTCACTTTGTTTAAAGACAGCAGGGCAGAAAGTTGATAAACTTGAGTCACTGGGGTATCAGTACAACCCATTCTACTGCCACTGTTTATCCACAGTTTATTCGCATTATAGTAGGAATGTGTTAGAAGTGCGTGTTGCTGAAAAAGCAGAGCTCAGTAATTAGAAGGGGTGTCCACATACTTTTGTCTATATATTTTTGGGGTGTACATTTTGTAGCAGCTATGTGATTAGACAGTATGTGCCACTTATTTTAGTGCTGATTTCGTCTTCCACTTGATAAACGGAGCGTTTTGTTCCGCAGCACGCCGAATGGAAACACCATCAGCGCTGCCGAACTGACCTGTGCCCTTCTGATCAGTCTGTCAAGGTAAGACCAAGCTGTTGCGCAAAATGTAGCGTTAACTGTAGAACACTGGTCATTTTTTAAAGTCAGTAAGCGTTTTATATACAAGGTGTCCCTTAAGTCCAGCATTCTCTCTGAGTGGAAGCATTTCCAGTTGTTATTTGCTTAGATTGAAGGAACAGCACCAGTTTATTAGCTTAGCACCTTGTTAACCCAGGTTTTAGTCATACCTGGTGGGTCTTAGTCACAGTTGGCTGTGTCTGAGGAAAGGGAGGCTGGAAGTTGGGTGATCATCCACTGGTGATGCAACAGAATACAACTGGTGCCCCATAGGTCTACATGCACTGGTTAACCTGGATAAACATGGGTTAAAAACAAGGAAATATCATTAATATACAGTACTGTGCAAAAGTCTTAGGCCACCTATAGTTTTAGCAATGCTATAATAACCAAATGTAACATCTTGGCTATGATTAAATCCAAAAATTTAAATCTGCGATTGGTCACTCCAGTCTTTGCGAGCTTTAGCATGTTTTACCCTTTTCACCCTGTTCCCTTTCCGAAAAAGTAGTTTATTGGCTGCTACCCTTCCAAAAAGACCATTCCTTGATCTGGACTGTAGAAGGGTCAACTTGGCCTCCTGATGGAGCTGCCAGATGCTGCTGTTGCTCAAGTGTAAGGGGAGGAAACACTAAATACTTACCACTGTAGCCTTTAGAAGCTGTTTTTTTCTGAATTATTTTTCCATATTTGTTTTCAGTGTTTTTTGGTTGTATTCTAATAAAGAGATTGAGAAATAATTATATATGGTCATTATACCATTAAAAAAAACAGTAGTATATCTGTTACATACTTTAATTTTCTTTTAAATAATGCTAATGATCCCCCTCCCTCCCCGTTTTTTTGTTCTTCTCTTTTAATTTTTTTTGTTATTATTAAGTATTTAAAAAAAATTGTGTGTGTGTGTGTGTGGTGTGTGTGTGTGTGTGTATATACATACACACACATATATATATATATAAAATAAATATATATATATATATATATATATATATATATATAAAATAAATATATATATAAAATATTAAAACCTTAACCAGCAGGTAAATTAGAGGATCTGTTTTTAGTCATTATGTTTATTGCTTTGTTCAGTGTTTGCCTTGTGGTCATTGTTGTTTTAATGTCTTTGTTGCTTTGTTGTACTCCTCAATAAAAATATTAATTAAAAAAGTTATCTAATCTAATGGTGTCCTAAGACCCAGTACTGTATAATATAGAGTATAATGCTGGACTTGTGGTACATCTTTTAAACCATGCTTTTTTTCCCCCTCTCTGAACAAGTATGATTTAATCGATCTTTTGGTCTCTAATATAATCCGTCTCATTCCGTCTGCAGACATGTTCCTCAAGCTGTGATGTCGATGAAGGCAGGAAACTGGGATCGTAAGAAGGTAATGTCTTGTGTGAGCTCTGTACACGTTCAGTTTGCAATGGATGGAGTTCATTTCTGTTTGAGCAGAATAACTCTGGTGGCCTCTTTGCTCATCCAGTCGTCACTAATCCGATCCGATCGGTCAGAATGTGGTCGTGCAGCTTCACTGGAGGTTCTGGCTCTGTGTTGACTTTTGCAGTTCATGGGCTCGGAGCTGTATGGCAAAACTCTGGGTATAGTTGGCCTTGGACGAATTGGGAAAGAGGTGGCTACAAGGATGCAGTCGTTTGGAATGAGGGTACAGCCTGCTCAGTGTTTTTATTTATAAATCATTTTATTTTTTGTCCATGTTCAGCGTCCTGACCTGTTGTTATTTTCTCTCAGACTGTTGGATACGACCCAATTACTCCTCCGGAGGTGTCCAAGAGCTGGGGGGTGGAGCAGATGTCTCTGGAGGAGCTCTGGCCCCAGTGTGACTACATCACCGTGCACACGCCCCTCATGCCCTCCACTACAGGTGGGTGTGACTTGAAGAGCTGAGATAAAAATAAGATGGTTTTATTTGACATTTGCACAGGAAAATAGGAAAATTCCTGTGTAGTGTGGCCAGAAGTACAGTACTGTGCAAAAGTCTTAGGCCACTATTCGAATTAGATTAGATTGTTTTAGCAATGGTATAATAATTAGATAAAATTCTTTTTTAGTGTCTTTATTAGAATACAAGCAGAAAATACAAGATTTGTATGCAGTATTAAAAAACTGAAACACAAACAGCAATAGCAGCATCTGGCAGCTTCTTCTTGATGCCATTCGAAGAATCTTGATCAGGAACGGTCTTTTTGGAGGGGTGGCAGCCAAGAAACCACTTTATTTTTGGAATGGGAACAGGGTGAAAAGAAGACGATATGCTAAAGCTCACAAAGATTGGAATGGAGATCGGTGGAAAAAGTTTGGAATCCATCACACACCTCTGAGTGTATTGGAATGCCAACTGTGTTGAGAATGATCCACGTAGTTTCGATACAACCCAAGGAGTACCTGAGCTGTGGGGGTCCTGACCATGTACTTATGTAGAGAAGAAGATGGACTACAATCTGTGATTATGGAACTACAAGGTTTCTCATCTTTTTCTCTCACTGCTGATCTGGATTGCAGGTTTATTGAATGATGCCTCCTTTGCCAAGTGTAAGAAGAGTGTGAAGGTGGTGAACTGTGCCCGGGGGGGTATCATCGATGAGGCTGCCTTACTGCGAGCTCTGGAGTCTGGCCAGTGTGGAGGAGCAGGCCTGGATGTGTTTGTGGAGGTGAGACTTTTCAACACGTTAAAGCCTGAACATGAAATGGGTTGAAGAAGTTTGCAGAAAAAAAAGAAACGGAATAGTGTAACTCGAGCAGAGCCTTTCTTTGTTGTTTAATTGAATTTATTGTAAGGGGCACTGCAAAAGTGACCGAGTCGTGTAATTTTCAATCTGGGTTTAGTGTTTATAATAGGTGAAGATAAAATAGTCATGTAAAGCATGGTGGTGGTAGTATCATGGTTTGGCCGGTGTATTGGCTGCATCTGGGCCAGGCGTATTTATGCAGAAATATTTAACCCGTAATCAGAAAAAAACTCAGTGCTCCTTGCATTTTCTTTTGACTTTTTATTTCATTGCAGACAGTATGAACCCGAGATATTTCATGTTTTGTCCGATCAACTTAATAAACATCCATTCCTGCATTTCCTAAAACGTTGGGACTGGGGAAATTTATGGCTAGTAATGAGTTGAAACTAAATGTATGATGCGTTTTTAAACAAATGATGTGTACCAAATAATGATTATAATCACCTGTTTAATTGAAATCACATCATTGTTTAGTTTTTTTTACATCACTAGCCCCAAACTGTTCCTGTCCCAACTTTTTTTGGAATGTTTCAGGCCTGAAATGCAGGATTAGGTGATGATTAACAAATGAAATGAGGCTGATCAGAACAAAAACATGAAATATCTCAGGTTCATACTGTCTGCAAATAAATAAACTTCAATGTAACGAACTCCTGCATATATATATTTTTTGATTTTGTGGTTGTAGAAAATCCTGTCCTTTTTTTACTCTTACAGTCACCATTTGTTATAGTGAGTTAGGGAATTAGCGTGTGCTTTTTTTTCCCCTCTAATCACTTCTTTGAATTGTAGAATTCCAGATCCCCTAAGCTGTGTTCATTGCACTGAATGACCCAGACTTAATTAACAATGAGTTCTCTTTTGTATGATGTTTATTTAGGAACCTCCTAAGGACCGGGCCTTGGTGAATCACCCTAACGTGATCAGCTGCCCTCACCTAGGAGCCAGCACCTCTGAAGCTCAGGCTCGCTGTGGTCAGGACATCGCACTGCAGATTGTGGACATGGTCAAGGGGAAAGCTTTAGTGGGAGCTGTGAGTGGCTTTGCATGATGGGAACGCTGTTAAATACAGAGTGCTCTTGATGGATTGAAGAAAGGCTGATATGTAATAGTGTGAGGATACACAGAATACAGTCATCAAGCTGTTTATTAGAAACACTGTACAAATACTGGTTAGAGCCTCCCTGTTGTAGCCCATCTTTCTCAAGGTTCGATGTTGTACTATCTGTCAGAGGCGTTTCAGTCTGCAGAACTGGATGTTTTATTTTTATTTCTCTTTGTAATCACATCCTGAGTAAACTCTGTAGAGACTGATGTGCGTTAGAATTCCATTTGATCAGCTGTTATGGAAATATCTTGATTATCATCATTCATTCATTCTAGGAGGCTCTTCGAGAACCGAAAATAACAAGTACTGAGCAAATTCTTCCCATAAGGAATAATGTAAATTTGAATTAATCCGTTCAAGACCCCCAGAAAATCCACTCGTACAAGTTTAAGCAAGTCTGCCGAGTACCGAACAAATGATGAGAACCGAGACACATTTTTCTAGCCAAAATGCGTCGAGAACCGAATTCGACAAGTCCCAAGGAACCACTGTATTTTTATACGTCTCCCCATAATAAAGTACAGTCAAGTCTCATTATCTGAATGTCCCTTGGCCTGGGACATGGTCCGGATAGTGAATGTTCGCTCAGCCCAGTATATATGACGTTCTTTGGGGAAATTTGTCTGTCTGTTCTCGTATATTTAAAACCCCCACCTAATTCAGGTTTCAAGTTTCCTCTACAGCTTGTGCAGTATAAAAAGGTGCAAAATGCAATTTAAGAATAAGGAATAAGGAGCATGGTCTCTTTATTGCATGTATCACTGCTGTTATAGCTCCAAACACTACCATATAAATAAACTTCCACTACCTCCCAATTAATAAATGAATAAAACAAAAATGGAGGGTGTAGGTAGAGGTGTGAAGCTGTTGTTGTGGGTTAGTGGTTTGGATGGTGAGTTCGGGAATTAAATGACCTGCATTAAGTTGACCATTTTCTTATGTTGTCTTTGTAGCTACGTGCTTGCTGTGTCATGATTAGATAATGCACTTTTTTTTTTAATGGCCATATTTAAAACTACATGTTCTCGTGCAGGTGAACGCACAGGTTCTGGCTGGCACATTTACCGCCGAGTCCCAGCAGTGGATCAGGTTGGGTGTAGCCATGGGCCTAGTGCTGAAGGCCTGCAACTCCTCCAAACAACCCTACATCAGGATTCACGTCACCACTCAGGGTGAGCTTTAAAGCATGTGAATGTGATGCCTGTATTTGTGCTGATGGTCAAACACCATTCAAAATGTAGCTGCTCTACCGTTGTTGTTTTGGATTTTCCACTGAAGCTTTGGTTGTCACTTAATGTCGTTTTCATATGGCGCTCGTCACTTGTTGGCAGACAAGAATAGACTCTAAACGGACTGGTTTAAAAAAAGAGCCCTTAACAAGGTGAAAGCTGCACTTTTAATTTCTCAAAGTGGTTATTTTAAATTTAATCAGAGGCATATTAAAACTGATTCATACAAGTAAATTTAAATCGCTCGTATTTTGGAACAAAATGCCTTTTGAGTGGAATTGTATTTTCTGTCTCTTATTAGTGCCCTCTAGCGTTCCGCTTTGGAACTAGTTCAATTTTCGAGACGCTAATTTTCTGCTAGACGAAATTAAATGCCGTGTTTTGTTCTGGTTAATGAATACTGGTGTTCGAAACCTTTTCTTTTCTTTTCTCATGATGACTTTCAGGAGAGTGTTTAAAGAAATCAGCGGGCTTCTTGAGCGCAGCCGCCGCTGTCGGACTGATGGCAGAAGGAACTGAGAATGGTCCTAACCTGATCAATGCACTCCCTCTAGCGGAACAGACCGGAATCGCAGTAAGGATTTTGTTATTTTAATATTTCTGTAATATTAATTCTGAATGTCATCACGCTTCGGTTTGTCCGCAAAACTGAAGAGAAAATCACAATGCGTGTGCTCACTTTGATGTAGTACCAACAAATGACCACAAGATGTCACTCTTACTGAACAGCATCCGGTTACAGCTGTCAGCGTGAATAATTGGCTCATTGGCCAGGTTATGTAACAGGGCAGGAAGGCTCGGCCATTTTAGGTTTCAGCTTTCATTTTTCATCACCACACAAACAAATCAAATGGAGTCAAAGCAATAAGTTCGACTGTACTGATGATTAGGGCAGAGATTTTGAGGATACCTAGAGGGTGAAATTTTTTAATGTCTAACAGATAGAACGAGGCCACAGTGATGCAGACGATTCGAACGTTTCCTGCACGTTGGAGGTCTCTGTGAAAGGCAGCAACTATAAAGCCTCTGGTACAGTTCAGGCCAAAGTTCCTGTGCTTTTGGAGCTGAACGGCAGTTTGTTCCAGCAGCCGGTTCCTCTGGCTGGAAATCTGCTGTTCTTCAGAGCTGCCGCTTCACCTCAGCTGCTGCCTTCAGTTATGGGCAAGTTCACCAATTTGCTACTAATCTGCACACTAATGGATAATAACATCGCTACTGTAAGCTGAATGTAATTCTGGCATCTGACCCCTACAGGTGTGCTGGCAGCAGCGGGTGTTGAGATCAAACATTTCAGTGCCTCCGGCGGCTCCGGTGAGGATCGGTGGTACTGCGTTGGGATTGGTTCTCCGATCGGAGACATCGGCTCTCTAATGGAATTCGTAAAAGAGGCGACACAGCTTAGCCTACGAATTCCCTCTGACTGAAACATGCCTGACGTGCCTGACATGCCTAAATAAAGCTACCCAGGGGTTTTCAATCCCACTGAACTGTTTCATGGTTTTTTAACAGATTGTTTGATTTGTTACACAAGTGTCTGAAGTTTACTTTGACTTTATTATATGGTGGTACCTCGGTTCTCGTCGTTAATTCGTTCCAGAAGTCTCGGAGTACCGAGCAAATGTTTCCCATTAGGAATAATGTAAATTGAATGAATCGCTTCCAGACCCCCGAAAATCCACTCCGTATAAGGCATTATATGCATTAATGGAGCTGTAAGGGGATATGTTCCGACAAACCCATCATAAGTTAAATGTAACATGAACGGATGAGTCAAATATAGTCTGTACTGTATCATAGTGGAGCTATGTGAAGGCTAAAAACACTTATTAGCTTACAGTTGGCCAAAATCCTTAACACAAAGCATGTTTTATAATAGAGTGTTGAAAAATGTAGTCATTTAGTGAGTAAAGGATTGATAGTGAAAAGTAAAAGCAAAACACTTGCTCTATTGGTGAACTCTGGGCGCTGGCAAAGCTGCTAAGCTAACTGCAGCCTGTGTTCTGGAGGATTCAGTTCCTGTTTTGCTTTTGGTTGGCTCTTATTAACCTTTTTAGGATCCGTGGAGATTTATATGCACTAAGGATACAGTACTGTAGATGTAAAAATAAAGAAAAAGACAAACACAACGCAGATCTGCACTGAGAATGAGATGTTGTGAATCTGAATCATCGTGAATTGAGTATCAAGTTTCGGCTGAAAGGAGTCACGAGACTCGACTGTACAAGTTTAAGCAAGTGCGGCAAGTACCGAGCAAACAACGAGAACCGAGAAAAAAATGCATCAAGAGCCGACTTTGAGAAGTCGGAAGGTGGAGAACCGAGGTACCACTGTATACCTTCTTGATTTATTTTAATTGCAGGGGACTAAAGTTTCTTTGAAAAATACACTTTTGGTTTGTTATCCTTCAGATATATATATAACTTATTTAATATATGGCGAAGCTACAACAGAGCATTTTATTTACAATTTTAAACCTGTTACTCTTCTAGTATGCATTGACAAAAAAAAGAAATCATTTTGACTGTGGCCATTTTTCTCACGTGCTAAATCCCCCAGTTTATTTTTGGAGCGCGTGCTCCATCTCCATGGAAACTGCAGGTTATTTTTGTTCGTTAGAGTGCGCTGGTGCATGACGGACTGATGGGTAATCCCATCATAAATCACGGGGAATAGGAAATGGTCATATTTCATCTTTATCTCAAATTTTTGGGAAGTACAACAAGAACTGGGATCAAAACCGGATTCTGCCATGTTAGCCGGAGGATTACCACTGGGATCTGTACTTAAGAGCCTCTGTTATTTCCACTGACTGTGCTCCGTTTGGTAGCTGTCATTAATCTCTGAGGTTGTAGAACCGGGTGACAGCAGACTGGCCTCCATACACACACACACATACCAAAATAGGAGTCGAATGGAGGGGCCATCTGTCTTCCATGGCCCTGAGATAGACCGAGAGAGAGAGACGCCTGAGAAGCTTAATCCATGATTCACATCATGCTCTGTCTTTAATCTAGAACGCTGCTTTCAATTAATTTCACTGCCTCAGGTAAGCTCGAACGTGTGCATGTATTGTTCTGCGATGTCATGTAACTGGTGTCGAACGAAATACTATATAAGGTCTGCTGAACTGTGTTGTGAGTTGTGGCAGCTGAGCATCTGACAGTTCTTGCGTACACATTGCGTTAAAAATAAACTTCTAACTACTGGTAAATGCGTTGCAGCGGCGACTGGTCTTATAAGATAGTTAACAGAAATATTGATGCACTCTCCAATACCTTCATTTAAGCAGATACAAATTTTATGGGCACATTTAAAGACTGATATAACGCGAGTTTACCTCAGTTACTGACATCTCTTCCATCTTTTCCAATCATCACAACTACTCAACAGTTTTGGTGTTTGATCCTCCCAAGGTTTCTTTCTTATAACGTTTAGGGAGTTTTTCCTTGCCACTCTCACCCTAGGCTTGCTCGGTTTGGGAATGAGCTTCGAACGTAACATAGAAGATCGTCTAAAATTGTAAAGCTACTTTGAGACAATGCTCCATTGAAAAAAGCGATACAGAAATAAATCTGACTTTGATTTGAGCAATGACCTTATTATAATGAGTACAAGTTTAACAGCCTATTTAAAGTTCGATGTTCATGTATGTTCATTGTAACACTGTAAAGGAGGCAGTCAAAAAGGACTGCTGTTCCCATAAAAAAACATCACTATTATAGATATTTGAGAGTTGTGTGATTGCCAGGTTATTTGTATAGGTGACATATAGTCAGTGCTCAACAGGTAAATATCATTGGCATGATTACTGAGGGTTCTCAGATGCTAGCACATCACTGGAGAGACGCTGTTAGACCCTGTGATGGACTGACATCCAATTTGAGGAATTTATACCCCATGGTGACCCTGACTTTGGAGTTTAAACGAGTTTTAAGTGCAGCTTAATACAGAAACCAGGTCTATTACACTGATTGGGTCCCGAGAAAATAATTGGTCTCTCTTTTTGTCCTTTTAGGGTCTGTGTGAAAATCTGCTTAAGTTTCAGTTAAGATTTACGCAAAAAGAAAATTCCAAAGGGTTCACAAATTTTCCAGCACCGCCATACAATGCAATGTATTAGTCATTGTGATTAAAAAGGTGTATAAGCAGTTTCGTGTCATCATAGATACAATATTGCTTGTACCCTGTATTAAAATAGTAAAAACTGCTTATTTACTTGCAAGGAATTATGTCGGCCAAGCATGAAGAACTTTACACCTATGAGTTCTGTGACAAAGATCATCCGTCCGAAACACTGTGCGCTCTTCAGGAGTTCTACACATGTGGCCTGTTTGCTGATATCACCCTCCAGAGCTGCACAGAGCAGACGTTTCACTGCCACAAAGCCCTGCTTTCGGCCCATAGTGCCTACTTCAGGGTCATGTTCACCTCAGACATGAGGGAACGCTCGGATATCGTCGTCAACCTGCCCAGCGTCGACGGAGAGATCCTGAGCGCCCTGGTGAACTACGTCTACACGTCCAAAGTGAGCATCACTAAAGCGAACGTGCAAAGCCTTCTGGAAGCGGCTGACCTTTTGCAGTTCAGCTCGGTGAAGAAGGCCTGCGAGGAGTTCATGCTGCATTTTTTAGAAGTGGACAACTGCCTGGGGATGCACTCTTTCGCCGAGCTGCACGTCTGTCCCGTCCTGAAGCGTGAGGCGCTCCGGATCATACTGAGCCGATTCGAGGATCTCCTACATCACGAGGAGTTTGTGAGACTGGACTTTAAAAAGCTGCTCGCGATCCTGTGTGCGAAGAACCTGAACGTGTGGAAGCAGGAGATATTATTAGAAGCAGCTGTCAAGTGGTTGACCTTTGATATGGATTCTCGGCGAGACAGAGTGCTGGATCTGCTGCGCTGCATTCAGCTCGAGGTGGACACCGCGTACCTCGGGACTGCTTTAGAGGTGCACAGAGCGTGTGACGAAAATAAGCTACGCAGCATCATCGGTCAATCTATGAAATCGTGCGGAAAAGGCTTTTCTCTAATCAGTAAGACCCTCACATCAAGCATGTACGTTATAGGAGGTTATTACTGGCACCCATTGTCAGAAATTCACATATGGGATCCCGTATCCAACACGTGGGCCCAGGGCAAGGACATGCCCGATTACACGAGAGAGAGTTACAGTGTGTCTCTCCTGGGTTCCAACATCTATGTGACAGGGGGATACAGGACCCAGACTGTAGATGCACTGGACACAATTTGGATCTACAGCGTCGAATGTGACGAGTGGACGCAAGGATCTCCGATGATTACTGCTAGATATTACCACTGCTCTGTACCCTTTCAGGGGTGTATATATGCCATAGGCGGGTACAGTGGTGGTGCTCCTGCATGCGAGACCGAATTCTACGATCCCTTAAAAAAGAAATGGTTCCCTGTCACTGATATGATACAAGGTATGACCAGTGTTTTAACTCATCAGGACTGAGGAGAGGACATGTTAAGATTCCTCATTGTTAACCTTTAGTACACCAGGGAAGGATTAAAGAACTGACGTTAGAAATCATATCGTTACTAATAATCTCCCAGGCTCATACAGCTTTGGGAAAAATTAAGAGACCGCTGCAAAATGATCAGTTTTTCAGGAGTCTCTGGAGTGCCATTTGCTTGTTGTAACAACTTCGCTTTCTATATTTTTTCGACACTGAATATAACAACACATTTTACTATTCATAATAAGTACTGGTCAATCTCATGCTCTCTAAATGCAAAGTAAACGTAAACCTTTCTTTCTCAGCAAAGAAGAAACAGCCCATTGTTAGAAATCCATAAATACGACTGTATTTCTGACTCATTATTCATCTCATAATTGGGCCTACAGGATTTGCTCCATGTCATCTTTGTTTATCTGTTGAAGGTGTTGGTAATGCTACAGCATGCGTGATCCAGGACAGAATATACGTGACCGGTGGCCACTATGGGTACAGGGGGAGCTGCACCTATGAGAAAATACAAACTTACAGACCTGACATTGATGAGTGGAGCATCGTGACCATAAGTCCCCATCCAGGTAGGCTGCCTAAACTTTCACTAAAGGTGAACCTCCCAAGCAGAAATGAAGAGCCAGTCGAGGGAGCTTAACCCAGTGCTACAACAGTAGGTCCTATCAAGTCCTGAGTGACACCTGAGTGATCTGTTCACCTGCGTTTCTCTGAATTCTGGTATAGGCCATTAAAACGAGAAAATAAAATCCTGGTCATCAGCTCCAGCACCACCATACCCGGGCCACTTAATGTCGATGTGCATACTTCACATTTTATTCGAACTTTGACTCCATGACTTTAGTTTCGCTCTTAGATTTATCGTCTACACCGCCCAAGGAGGTTGGGTTCCTTTTTGAGTCTTGATCCTCCCAAGGTTTCTTCCTAGAACTAGGGAGATTTTCCTTGCCACTGTCATCCTAGGCTTGCTCAATTTGGGATTGGACGTAGTTATTAGGAGATAATCTAAACTTGTAAAGTTGCTTTGAGACAATGCTCCATTGTAAAAAGCGCTATATAAATAAGGGACTGTGGTAGCCTAACAGTTAAGGTACTGGACTGTGAACCAGAAAGTCCTCGGTTCAAATCCCACCTCTGCCAAAACTGTCACTGCTGGGTCCTTAAACACAACTGCTTGGGTTGTTAAACTGTATAAGCTGTAAGTCACTGTAAATGACCAAATATAATCACAGGGCTGCTTAGGAGTCACTGTTGCATTGATGGGGACTGATCCCCCATCTGGCCTCTCCTACCTCAGACCAGCCAATCATGTCTGGGGTCTCTAACCCAGGTTGCCAGCGCTCCACATGATTACTTAAAACACAATGACGTCAATCGTCTTTAAACTGACCGAATAATTATGGACATTATGTTTCCCTTTCAGAATATGGTCTGTGCTCGGTGTCACTAAACAACAAGCTCTACTTGGTCGGCGGTCAGAGCACCACCACAGACTGCTACGACCCTGAGAGGGTGAATGGGTGAAGTTAGGCACGATGTGAAAGAGAGCAGGATGGGAGTGTGGAGCCGCAGTAAGTAATCAATGGCTGCATCTACGTCACAGGTGGCTATTCGTACTCGAAAGGGAAGTACTTAGAGAGCATAGAGAGGTACGACCCCGCGCTGGACTGCTGGGAGGTCGTAGGGGTCTTACCTAGTGCACTTCGTTCACACGGCTGTGTTAGTGTGTTCAATGTGTAGCGTTAATCTGCATGTGCCATATCAGATCCAGCACAAGTCAGGTGTTGAGTATGAAGTGACAATTAAATTTGGAGTGTGTTGAGTTACTGTGTAGCTGTGTGTATCCACAAAGGATCCCATTTCCAAAACAGGATACTCTCGCACTACTGAGAGAGTTCTGCTCTCCAGGGCTTCTTTTTTATATTTATTTATTTTTACTACTTTCTTAATAATATCATACAAGTACTCAAAGAAATCACACGCTGAGTGTTTGTTATTTGTTTTTGCAAGTTCGACTGAGGTAAAAAGCTAAAAACCACTTGAAATCAAGGGCATTCACTCACTCATTGTGCTCTGAATATGTATGAGCCCTAATATTTTTTTTCCAAAACAAGGATTTATTTTGAATGTTGCAGATTGAATTGTAAGTGCCTGTATTGCGCTGTATTAATATTAATGCGCTATGATTTTTCTCACAGACTGATATCGTCTTGACGTGAATAAACATTTCATACCAAATTCGTTAATTACAGTGCGTTTGTATGCTTCACAGTACACTTTATTAGGTACACCTTTTCAACTGATCCTTAGCCACGTACGTTGTTTAAAAAAAACAAATAAAATAAGACAACTCGGTGCTTGTCAAAAGCCATTATTAGCACAAGCCTAAACACAGCTACGGGCTCGCCATGCTATCAAACAGACACTGAACAGAAACCGGCTGCTTTTAAAGCTGGTTAATCGGGAGATTTTCATGCAAATATCGCAATGCCAGAACCTGACAGCTCAGTTGATGCCACTTAATAAGATTTACGGTATAAAAAGTTAAATAAAAATACACCAACAACGATTATTTTCATGCCGTTCGCTCATTTTTTGACATAGTCCTCCATCTAGTGGACGTCAGAGGAACTACACATAAAACTACATATTTCTTACAGAAAACTCGCTCCCGGATTAAATTTACATTAGCATATATTTACATTAGAAATTCGACTGCTGTGCATTCTGAAGTACTTCCCAGAGAAAGTCTCACTGCTAAAATGACAAGATCTTATTCCACCTCAAGCTTCACGTCGGGGTGAATCGAATGAAGTCCACCTGGATATCGACCTACAAATTTTCAAAATGAAACAAAAGACTGAGATGACTGACATTGTGTGAAATATGTGTGCTTTGTACAGTCTGGAGTAACTCCAAATAACTGAAGTGCATAAAACATATTTTAATACGGACAAATTCTCACCGATTTCTTTTTGTGGAACTTATATGATGCCGGCAGGTCGTATCTAAGCTCTGTGAATGAGAAAAAGGTCAAACTTTATATGAATTATATTACATAATAGAAATGTAAACCATCTACAGTTAAAACAGAAGCAAAGTCTGAGCCTTAACCTGCAATCACTTCCATTTTCACTTTCCAGTCACTTGCTTTCTTCTGTATGTGCTGTAGAAAACAAACACGGGGGTAAAATCGTCTTGTTTATGATATGAAACAAGCATTCGGGCTCATAAAGAATACAACCTGCTAGAAACCTTCGTGTCCTGGGTGAATTTTATTGCTGTTCAGATGAGTTTTATCACTGACGAGAAGTTTAAAAATTCACTCACAGTCTCCCCTCTGATAAACTAATCCAATCCGAACAGGGCTTAAGAAGAGGAAGGTCACTTACATCTCGTGTAGAGGTTTTATGAAGCGAGTAAACTGCTCCTCTGGACATAGAAAGTGCCGTCTTCAAGAACTGCATATCGATACCTTTAATTGAATGAAAAATCATTAAAGCCATCATTAAAACAAACACTGTAAGCTGTGACAATTTGTTTAACTTGGTATAATCATAGTTTTGGAATCTGTTGATGCCATCACAAGTACATCTAGGAGTTAGGAAATATTTGTTCAATTTCTATTTCTTCTTTAATATTATTGATGATTCAACAAAACGGATTGTCCTAAGAATAAAAAGTAAATCTCTGTTTCTAGTCATTTCTTTTAATTGCAGGGAACTAAGTTTTTTTTTTTTTTAACTGATCAAGAAAATTGATTTTTTGGGATTGTTTACGCTTCAGAAATGTGATGATGAAATATGACTTAATGAATAGTTTGATCATTTGATAATTCTGGCATTTTCTCACCCTGATTGTGTTTTGTGCCGAACGGAGGGTTCATGATCACCGTGTCGAACTTCTTTGCATATAACTGCCCGATGGAGCAGACGTCAATCTGGACCATGTCAATGTTTGGCAGCTCAAATTCCTCTACATTTTGCTTGAAGATCTCCAGTGCATCGCTGTCAACGTCAAATCCTACACACAGGCTGGAGGAAAACAGTAATTATATTAACAATAATTACAGATATGATGACCTTATATTACAGCACAGTCACACCACAGGATCCAAATATATATTCTTCTGGAATATGGGTTGGATAGTGATTATTTGGATAGCAGGAGCTCCGAGTCCATTATTTGTTTTGGGAAATTTCAGCATACTGAAGGGAAAAAACCCTACCTACTTTCAACCATAGTCACATCATCTTGCTTTCGTTATGAGGAGGAATTTGGTTCGAATAGTTATATTTTAAATTTATTTTAGGAGATAAATCCAAGCGATTGAGTGGTATGACTGTAATCCTTTACTCCACACTGCCTTAATTAGATCTGTAATAAACGTTTCCCACCCTGCATTCAGGACTGCAGATCCTATACTAAGTACTCCACATCCACAGCCCAGATCAGCAACCAGCTTATTCTCGATGTCATCAAATGTGTTATGGATGGTGTAAAGCATACAACCTGAGATGGAAAACACACATCAAGTTTAAACAATCAGACTGTTTGAAAAGGATTAGTAATGCAAAGACATGATACATGTTTGTTATTTCAAATACATCACAGATTCTTTCAATATGCAGACCACACACCAAGTATGGTGGGAAATCGGGAAGATCTGCAGCCCTTATAACATGGGACTTCAGCTTAATTTGAAGAAAACTGACAACAGAAAAATGTAATTCGTAACAACAAACTACTAACAACAGTCAAGAACACAAGACAGATTTCCTACAAACAAAGATCAAAGTGGTCTTTATGGACGTGAAAGCATGACCTTGACAATTCCAATGCCAATTCCAGTGTCAATGCCAGTGCCAATGCCAGTGCCCTCAGTAGTCAAACATCCTAGCACATCCCAATCCCAAGTTTAAGTCTCAGCATGCACACATTCACAGAGTCTGATGGAGGCTGCTGTAACAATGGCTGATCGATATTCCAGTAAAGACGGCAGATAGGTTCTGCAGAACTGGTGCTTTCCAATGACCATGTGTGCCCCTGTCTGCCACCTACTGGTGAAAAGGCGTGGCCTGCAGTACAAGATGCATGCTGGCCTTTGGAACTAATCCCTTGATGGAAGGGTAAATAGAGACTGGGGAAACAGTCATGTGGAGGATAAATAAAATGAAAAGAAGACTTGAGAAAATATTGGGCAGCACAGAAGACAAACGTACGAAGCCTTAATCACATCAATTCTCACCTGTTACCTGAAGGACAGGCCACCAAACTGAGAAACTCTTATTTTAGACCACAAAATAAGAATGCAATGAATGCATGCAGTTACCTGCTATATGGGGACTGGTGGGGTACTGTTCCAGTAGGATCTTGGGATCCTCAAATCCATCAACTTGCTGAAGGCAACTCTCCAACTCCTTCAGCTTCATGGTTACAGAAAATTAGTCAATCCTGCCTGTTAAGATGTTTTAAAGGGGGGGCAATGGAAAGGATTGTAGCCAAATTAACAACCAAACGCATTAGTATAAGTGTAGTTTGTTGCTACAACAGACAGAAATTATTCGAATAATAATACAATTTCTAATACACTGCCTGACCATTATGCACAAACTGTAATATTTAAACATCATTTAAGGCATGTGTGTGATAATTAAACCCATGTTAAAGTTATTTTTTTGCATGAACCCCAACACGAAGCTTACAGGCGCAGTAAAAAAGTAAACAAGCAGACTTCAGACATCGAATATGTTCCACTTTATGTACATTATATAAGGGAATCATGTGTAAATACATATTTTAACCAGTTGCACCTTTAAAAGCACTGTCTTGACAAACCATGTTTGTTTGTATGACTTCTTGTCAGAAGGTAACGTACAAGCTCTATTTCTAAACCTTGTTCTATTAATTAACCTCCTTTTTATAATGAATAAACATATACGTTCTTTGCATTTGTATTTACGGACACCACGGTTCCGAGGAATTCAATTTAAAACCAACTTACGTGAATACAGTGAATTCTGCGGGTATGTGCCATAATGGTCGCATACTACCCTACTAAGTAGTATGCAAACTCCAGTAACGACGTAATCTTTCACTCATTTGAGTCGCAGATTCTCACACACTACTTAGTATGATAGAGTGTAAGGGTTTGTTTCGTTTGTGCGGTACGTCAAAATAAGAGTCCTACTTTTAGAGTTCTATTATTCGGGTAAAAATAAATCGGTTTAATAATGTTCTTCAAAATTACGAGTAACATGTAGATAGATAAATGGAGATAAAAATGGAAAATATGGGGAACAAATATGGCATATACGGCTCCACACGCCTCCTAAATAAATACATAAGTCAAGTCAAGTCAAATTTATTTATATAGCGCTTTTTACAACATAATATTGTCTCAAAGCAGCTTTAGATATATATAGCTAAAAAAAAATAAAATAAAGGGAACACTTAAACAACACAATATAACTCCAAGTATTCCCTTTATTTTTTTGAGCAGTATATATTGGCTTAAAGCCCTAGTTGAGCACGCCTGAGGCAACAGTGACAAGGAAAAAATCCTCAAACCTTACAGGTAAGAAACCTTGGGAGAACCAAGGCTCAAATAGGGACTCATCCTCCTTGGGCTGCCTGGATGTTAAATACAAGAATTAAAAAAATGATGTAAAGAAAATACCCTATGTAAAATAGGAATAGAATAATATATAGGCTATGAAATGAACTAAAAAATAGAGAATAAAATCTATAGGATATATAGATAGATTTAAAAAAACACTGCATCATTGCAATATTATAGGTTATTTTGAAAAAATACTAAATTTTAAAACTACAACAAATAATTTCCCAAATGAACAGGACGAGTGAATTTAGAGCATAATCAGGCACTAATGTTTTATGAATTACACACTTAAATAGTTTTACAGTGTAGTATGAATGCAGTGCTTGAGTGGTGTAGTGGTCTATAACGATAGCTCCACCACTGCAGTGACCCAGGTTCTGGCAGTGCTTGTCAGCCAAATTAAGTGACACGCAGGCAAGGCTGGCTCTGGCTGAGGGAGATCGGACTGTAGGATCACCTCCTGAAACTGCCACAGCAACCCCTATCCAGCCCAGGACAGGCACCCCATTCAAAACGTATGCTTGATTGTGCTATGTGCCCTGTGACATAAGCATAAATTAACTTTTGGTCATTGTGCAAATTTAATTAAACTCAGAGTAGAACTGCTGCCCCTTCACTTTGGGAGGAGCCAGTTGATTGGGGGTTTGGGCATTTGATAAGGATGCCTTCCGCTGTAGGTATACCAGGCATGGCTAACTGGAAGGAGGCTCCGGAGTGGCACAGTGGTTAGTGCTCTGGCCTCACAGCTCCAGAGATCCTGGCTTAGGCTCTCTCTGTGTTGAGTTTGCATGTTCACCACGTGTCTGTGTGGGTTTCTTCGGGGCTCTCTCATTTCCTCCCACATTTCAAAGACATATTAGGTCAATTGGTGTCTCTAGAGTGCCTCAGTGTGAGTGTGTGTGCATGTGCCCTGCAATGAATTGGTGCCCTGTTTAAGGTTGCTTCCTGAGTTAGATTAAGTAGATATGAATGAATGGATGAATGAATGTGTATAGTATACAATGGCCACAATATAATTTTTACCTTATGTATTCAATTTTTCTGCCATTTTTGCTCCTGTCTGTTTATGGAGTTTTTCCTTGCCACTGTCGCCCTAGGCTTGCTCAGTTTGGGATTGACCGGAGATATTAGAAGCTAATCTAAAATTGTAACGCTGCTTTTGAGACAATGCTCCATTCTAAAAAAGCGCTATATAAATACGTCTGACTTGACTTGGCTTGACCTATCCTGGTCAGGGTCACATGGGTCTGCAACCTGAACCACCGCAGGGCTGGCAGGGGTCACTGTTGTAACATCCGGCCTCCTCTGCTTCAGACAAGCCCAATTGTGCCTATGGGACACCAGAAGGCACTGCCAGAACTCAAACACTGGGTTAATATTAAGCTCTGGGTATAAAAGTCGAGGTCATGTGTCACTGTCTTGCGGTCAAGTACAATAGCTCTAAACCAAGAATGTGTTATGTCGTGTTTTGTTGATTCAGTGTTTTGAATCGCTTTGATTCTAAATGACCGCAGCCGTCTCTCTTAGTCTCTTGTCTCCCTTAGTTCAGAGCAAATAATGCCTCTCTGTCATCACAGCTTTTGTTTTTCGTGCTTGTTCAAGAAGGGGGAGCAGGGACCACAAACAACATCAGAACATGTGATTGAAAAGCCGGCCAGTCCGCTCCCGCAGCTTTAATGGCCCTGCAAGCCCATTTTATTTCCTATTATGTGGGTGTAGGATGGGGTGTTCTTTTAATGTATGGAATTTAAGTGTAGGGTGGAGCAGTATTCAGTAAGGAAGCGTTTTATAGCTTAAAATGGTTAAGGAGATTGAGTACAAGTGATGGGGAGATGTGGTCAGGGCTGCTGCGGTTAGGAAACCCAAAGCCTGCCGTCTGACCAGCACCACAGTAACAGCATACTTCCCATTCTTCCTCCAAACCTCAGGCCAGTCATGCCAATTCTTCTCACTGAGCACTCTCTGGCTCCCCTCCTCCCACTCTGGGATGAATGGAGGCTGGTGTATGGTCAGTGTGTGTGAACAGTCGTAACTGTGGAATGTAATTCATCGTAATGTGTTTTTTTTTTTTTTTTTTGCTTTCTTGTGGTGAGCTTGAGACTTTATTTTTTCCCCGTTTTTTTCTTTCCTCTTTGTTTACATCAATGACTAGGCGTTGGATATATGGTATGTGTTTATCAAACAGTAATGAGGCACATTCACATTTACCCAAACGTTTCACCACGGGGAAATGATGGACAGAGTAGCTGGACATCCCCATGATGACACCCAATTTTAAAACTTACATTTGAATGCCATTGTTCAATTTGTAATATCAGCGATGATTAGTAGGGGGCAGCATAACCCAAGTTCAGCCCTACGTCCAGCTAAACAAATTCGTCCTCACGAGGCGTGATGATTTTCTCTGGTGCATGGTGCCAGGCCAGTGGCAGCCATGATGATGAAATGATAATGGACAGTGGTCAGGGCGGCACTAGCTGTCAAACTCGTTTAGAGAGATGTCATTTCCTTTCTTTTCTCTATTCTTTCAGACAGCTGCTTGCTTCCACCATTTCTGCTGCGTTTGGCGTGCTTGTGCTTTTTTGCTGAGCCTAATTTATCAGATCACACACACACACACACACACACACACACACACACACACACACACACACACACACACACACACACACACACACACACATCTGGGACATTTCCAGTGACTTTCTTATATTGGTTTGTTGCGTACAATAATCTGAGTTACCTCTCAGTTATATTATCCATCATCCATCATGTGCTTCTAGATTCTAGAAAGAGAGAAAACATAAGAGAGACGTGTGAATGAGCGGTGGAGACTGAGTAGCAGGGTGATGCAGGCGGCCGCAAGAGAGGGCTTATAAATGTGAATCATCTTGCACCCTGTTTTTAGACAAACCATGAAAATGCTGGAATGAGAGGGCACTTCATTTAGCCTCCTCTTTTTTTAACTTTCCTGTGGCTGGTAATTCCTGCATAGCAGCAAGCAGACCGGATTTTTGGGGGAAAAGGCTAAGAGGACCAGTGGCCAGGCGGCCTCGCACCCAACTCTGGAGCCCATTAGTGTACCCACCAACTGCCATCCTTAATCAAATGGCACCAGGAGGGGACAGCGGATAAGAGAGGAGAGAGCGAGGGGAGACAGGACATAAAAACTAAGGACAGGGTTTAGATCGTTTCTCTACTTTCCTAGTCTTTCTTCTCTTTTTATTCCCCCAGTTTCTCCAGTCTTTCTCCTCTCACCACTGTAAATGAGGATGTGTTGTAAATACCTGTCATCTGGTAACATCGCTCTGTTTTTAAGATTCAATCAATAGAAGTAGAAACAGCATTGCCTTTTTTCTGTTTGGCAGAGTTTTTTTAGTAGTCCTTTATTGAACAAGACGTGATTTGTGAGAGAGATACGAGTTCATGTTGGTTTGTACAGACAAATCAACAGGCATTTTATGGACAAATACCCTAGACACGTTTAGCAGGTTTAATCCTAGTCAGGACTGAGAGGTTGGGTGTTCACTGGAGAGTTCTGGGGCCTATCCTAGGGAAATGTGGAAGTACATTTTGAACAGAACACCCGTCCAATGCAGGGCTCAGGTCAGCTGGGTCATTGCGGTGGTGGGCAAAGAAATTGCTGCTGCACCATTTGCTCTGTTATGTTATTGCAGTTTTAAGTTGTAATCCTGCTTAACAGGACGCCAGTTCACTGCAAACCTCAGCAGTACTTACAGCATAGGAGGACGATCCCCAAGTCCTTGCTGTCAGACACAGCCAGGACTTGAACCCTAGGTCACTGCAGTGGCGAGCTAGCGAAATGCTGCTGCACCCATCAAGCACCCTGTCCTATTATTGTGCATATTATGGGAATATTTCTTTAACTGTGCCCATACAGTCTGAAGCTGTACAAAATATGACCAACAAGAGAGTTTCTTTAAAAAGTGCAGCCCTGGACCGGTGGTTAATTCACTGGACTATTGAGCAGAAATTTGAGAGTTGTTGGGCCCTTGACCAAGGCCCTTAATGCTCAGTCGCTCGCATTGTGCTTTGTAAGACTGTATAAGGAGATGGATAAGGGCAACTGCTGAGTGAAGTAAATGTAAGCTCTTCGACATGTTTGTTTATTGGCACGATCTCTATTAGTAGACTTTAGAAGGTTGGAAATAAATGCATACTGTACACATATAATTCAATCCTGTATAATTTTTTAATGCTGCATTTGTATAGCAAACATTCACGTGCTTAAGAGTTAACACGAATCAGCAATTTTGAAATTGCACCGCGATAATCACTTAAAACAGCCCCAGTGCTGTTACCTGAGGTGATTGTGAGGCAGCTATTAAGACAACCTAATGGTTATGGTCTTAAAGTCCTGGCAAGGCTGGCGTGAACTTTGTTCTTTATGTAAAACAGCAATTACAACTTCATTATCCATCAGCTGTGGCCTTGAAAGTCACAATAAAGTTATGAAGACGCACGTGTCTGGTAACGTGAATTTACTGGAGCACATTTAAAACAGGAACATGTCTATTAAGCGGAAGCTTTGGACGTCTACTTAAATCTGAGGTGAAGATTCTATTTATTTTCATGTAATTATTTTCTAGGCTGCTCGGGTATGTAATTTTGCTCTCTTGGGACCACTAACCTTTATTGGCTTGCTGACTATTCTGTACATTCTGGCACAGTAGTAGTGGCTCAGTGCATGAGGCTCTTGACATGTAATCCTGAAGGCTCTGGATCCCTGGCTCCAGCAAGCTGCCATCGTTGGGCCCTTGAGCAAGGCCCTTCAGTTTAGTTTCAAATGGTATGTGCTCTAGATAAGGATTCCGCTATATGCTGTAAATTGCTGCTGGTGTATTGGCATGTTCTACCTACTACACCAGTGATTCCCAACCTTTTATCCTTAGAGCCCCCCAAGAGTATCTCAGAAAAGCTGGCCCCCACCAGCCCGCACATACACAGACCCAAAGAATGAAGTGATTCATTGTATATCTTTATTGGCAAAAATTAACATGATGTATAGCTTTTATTCCTTTTGGCTCCTTTTTTCTTTTCTTTTCTCCTTTTGAGTGAAAATTTTCCATTTCCAGTGAGTGTATTATTATTATTTTTTAGCATGTGCAAATTGTATTTTGGCAAGCTCTGAGCACCTTAGAGTAGGCAAAGTCTTGCGCACCCCCTGTGATGTTTGGTGCCTCCCTGAGGGGGGTACCACACCATATGGTACTACACCATATGTGTGGAGTGTGTGGTTCTAACACACACACACACACACACACACACACACACACACACACACACACACACACACACACACTCACACACTCACACTCACACTCACACTCTTACTTACTTACTTACTTACTTACTTACTTTTCAATTCAGGGTACCACACTGGGACACTTTAGAGATGCCAGTTGAGCTGTTTGGAAGACACTGGAGTACCTGGAGAAAACTCAGAATTGGGGAGGACTTTGGGGAGAACACAAACTCCAGATCCTGGGAGCTGTGAGAAGACACATCATGTTTCTATTTATGTAATTACTCTGGCACTTTATAACCTTTAAACCTTATCCATAATGCACTAGATGTTCTGTAGCACCGCATGTTGTTTGTACTTGCACTTGAATTTTAATTTTCACCCAAACGACCTAGCAGAGAGACCATTCACACGTGGCTTCCCCTAATGAATGCATCTCGCATTATTTAACAGCATTAATGGGACATTCTCAGCCAGTTCCAGTGAGTTACAATCAGTGTTGGGACTCTTATTCCTGCACTCAGCTCTCCTTCCAATGGGGAAGCCTGTTGACAAATTAAGACGTGTCATTTCAGTTTAAAGTTCCCTACACGGATTACAGCAAGCATTCCTTGAGCACACAGCAACACATATGCACACAGGCTCAGCGCATAATAAGCACTGTCCCAACTGTGTGGTTTGCGTTTCCCCATGCACAATCGTAGAGAAGCCACATGAAAAGCTCTCGGTATTAAAGGACAAGCCTTGGTTGGGAGGGATTTTGTCATGCAACAAGACTGTGTTTTTCACTTTTTTTTCTCAGCGTTTTTGAGAAATTCAGCCACTGCGGCATTAGTCAGGCAGACCGCACTTCTCTCTGCTTTAAAGACCCTCACCACCATCATTTTACTGCCCACTGCTTTCAATTAAGGGTAAATTGGGTATAGATGTTCAGTTATTAACAGACAACCACCTGCTTGGAGTTAAATATAATAATGGGAAACGTATGCAGACGCATTCACATGCCAGATATTTGACTGTTGGAAATGTAAATAAGTCTTCAGAGACAGTTGTTGGACTTATTCGTTAAACGGCTTACTACTGAACTTCTATCACATTTTGTTATTTATCTGGACATAAATGTGCCTTGTCCTAAGATGATTTGTTTAGATATCAGACCTCCAATTCTTAAATATGATTCACAATATTATGCATTCAAGGCTGACTTCGTTGAAATGAGCCCTTATATTCTTGCTCTTCTCATTTCTTTCCATTAATCTGTCCAATAGTTGATCCAACTGTCTGTCCATCCACCCACCCATCGATCAGTCCATCCATCCATCACATCCATCCATCGATCCCCACCTGCCGCCTGTTCCATCAAGCAGGAGTACATGACAGCAGTGCGTGAAGACAGGAAGAATCCATTATTACAGAGAATCCCAGAATAGACATCTTTTTATTACAAGCCGGTCCAGTGGTGGTGGTGAGGAAATTACAGGGTGCTCTTCTCACACATAAAACGGTTGCAATGCTGAAACCAGGGACCTCAATAAAGGCTGGATTAGAAAATCTTTAGTTTTTGACTCCCCTTATTTTTCCAAAAAAAAAAAAAGTCTTCATTTTCCCCCTTTCTTTGGAGTTTTGTTTTATGTTGAGCTTCAGCAGGCTGTTTTGTGGCTTCTCTCTCAAGCCTGTGGTAGGAAAATACGCACACTTGTGGCCGGTTGGGATGCCTCTTCTGGACTTAACATCTGTTGAGAGGAAGATGTTGAAAGGGGTAAAAGAAGGAATGAAAAAATGCTGCGAAGCTCATGTTCGGATTTTCAAATTCGTGTCATGTGTTGAGCTGGAGCGCATAAACAGCGACCTTGAGAGGATCCAGAATGAGGAAAGATCTCTGGTCCTTTAGATCTTTAAGACCGCTTTATGGTTCCATCTTTCGCTAGTAAACATGTGTACATCAAAGATGGGGAAGGAAATGAACTTCTGAGTGGTTACTAATTCAAGAGACAGTACACGACTTGTCACTGATTGGACATTTAATTGCTTCTTTAAGGGCTTGTGAAGAGTCTGCGTGAAATAATACGCCACATGTGGTGCTTGAAGTGCTTCAGCGAGGACGGCAATTTTATGTGCATTATTTTCTTTAATAACTTCCATATTATAAGCACAGCGTGGTTTCTTTCCATGGAGCATCGCGGCCGCAGCGGCGGTGACAGCCAGCAGTCTGCTGGTGGTACTGGGTGTTGTGGGCCACTCCCTACATGCTGCTAATTGGTGTAATCACTGCAGTAATGAAGTATAGTGGTTTCTCCAAGTGTGATTACAGGTCGTCAGCTCGCTGAGGAAATGAGGGGTTGGGGTGTAGAGGAATTCTCGGCGATATGGGTGTTGTTGGGTTTTTACAGGCTGTAGCTGCTGTCAGACCTTCTGCAGGGAAGTAAACAACCTCGACTGCATGGGCGCTGATGGCCTTTGATATCCGCCGGCTTCCTTGTTCGGGCCTTATCTCAGTGTGGAAGAGCTCGCCACTTTCTACACGATATTGTGTGACTGTGTGGGATATTTTGACTGAATATGGAAACAGGAACTGCCACCCCCAAACTAGTTCTGATTTAATTAGGCCTATTTGAGATCATGAGTGATACTTCTCCAGGAATCTTGTATGAATTGCCACTAAACATAATTCCTTATAAAAACTGAAGTGTGTTCCTATTTAGAGGCAATAAAGGCAGGCCATAAAGGTGACAAGTGAACCGCTAGATCAGTGACTCCTCATAAAGAGTGTAATTGGAGCCTGGTGTTCAAATCAATGCATTTATGACTTTAATCTGTTCTGTCATATGAAAACACACAGTGCTCCGAATTCTTTGTTCAGTAATGTTTAATTTGTGTGTGTGTGTGTATGTGTGTGTGTGTGTGAAGGTTATATACCGTTATGAGGACCAAATGTCCCCACAGGGATAGAAAGATGACATTCTTTACCTTGTGGGGATATTTTGCTGATCCCCGCAAGGAACACTCCACGTTTACGAAAAACCCAAAGATTCAAAATATATTCTAACGATACTATTTAGTTTACTCAGGTTAGGGCTTGGTGTACAATTAATTAGCTACAATAATACAGTGTTATAGAAAGACAAATGTTCTAACGCACCTTCATACTCCATACAATCATCTGCTTATTTAATGTAATTTATTTACTTGAAGAAATAACTGATGAACAATTCTCACCATGAGAACTGATCTTTTCTTATTTATATTTTCCAGAGATAAGGTAAACACCCTCATAAGAGCTCACAGCAAAACTAATGCTGGCAGACGTGCAGAAGTGCACAAAATCCCTAGTCAAAAAGAGAACAAAAAAGTTTAATCATTTTAATCAAGTGCTAATTTGGGGACTTGGATGCACTGATCCAATATACTAACCCAATTAGACTCAGGTTCAAGTCTGGCACGGTGCCTTCTGGCATGGTCAGGCATCGTATGCAGACACGATTTGCCGAATGTTCCCCAGTGCTGCAAAAGCAACCCCCACTGAGTCTTTATGGCTGTGCCCTGTGTTCTCCCTGCGACCCTAACCAGGAAAAAACAGGGATAAAAATAGTATTTTCCCCCTGTTTTAACCCCAATTATCCAGACCAGGGCTTTGGGGGATATGGGGGTCTGGAGTCTATACTGGAATTAACTGGGTGCACGTGGAAGTGTGCCCTGGACAGGACATTAGTCCATTGCAGGGTGGCTGTTGCAGGGCCAGATGATGATCTTCTTTTCAGCATCCTCTCCCTCAGACATGACTGTAGTGGCTGTGTATCATCCAGCTTTGCCAGAAGGCATCGCTGGGACTTGAACCCAGGTCACTGTGGTGTTGGGCTTGCAGAGTGCACCACCCGAGTACCACTATTCTTATGTATAATTTAAATAATATATAATATATAGTAAAGTAATTGTACTGTTTATAGGTGTACATCATAAAGACATGAGGTCAAATTGTTGCTAGAATAATGGTTCTCAAAATGTAGGGGAAAGTCCCCTATGGATCCCATGAAGCTATTGCAAAGGAGGGGTACACAGGATGGAAAATGAATGCTGTTAGACAGGAAAAATTTTAAATACTTAATGCATGTCACTTGCAATAATTCCACTGTTATTTGGTTTCTTCAAATGTTTGCACGTTGTATGAATTTCATTATGATTAAAATTAATTTCAGTGAGGTTTGGACTCAAAAGATGTGTACGTGTGTCAGGGGGCTCGAAAATATTCTTATCTACAAAAGGAGGGCACTGCAGACAAAGTTTGACCACTATGCTAGAAGAACCATTTGTCAGAGCAGACCTGTGTACAGTTCAGTTTGTAGTAAAGTGTTGGCCACTACTTGTACTATTTGTACCCCAACAAGAAAAACGCCAAACAAACACCATTGCTCATGTCTACCAACTAAATGTTTCCTGTAGCTGTTGATCAGTCCTGCACACCTTCTTGGAGGAATTTTATCCCATTCCTCCAGACAGAACAGCTTCAACTCTGGGATGTTGGTGGGTTTCCTCACATTAACTGCTCGCTTCAGGTCCTTTTCCCTTCTACAAACATAACGCTTTTCTTTTAAACCCAAAAGTTCTATTTTGGTCTCATCCATTCACAAAACATTCCTCCAATAACCTTCTGGCTTGTCCACGTGATCTTTAGCAAACTGCAGGCGAGCAGGAATGTTCTTTTTGGAGAGCAGTGGCTTTCTCCTTGCAACCCTGCCATGCACACCATTGTTTTTCAGTGTTCTTCTGATGGTGGACTCATGGACATTTACATTGTGAGAGAGGCCTTCAATTGCTTAGAAGTTACCCTGGGGTCCTTTGTGACCTCGCCAACTATTACACGCCTTGCTCTTGGAGTGATCTTTGTTGGTCGGCCACTCCTGGGGAGGGTAACAATGGTCTTGAATTTCCTCCATTTGTACACAATCTGTCTGACTGTGGATTGGTGGAGTCCAAACTCTTTAGTGACGGTTTTGTAACCTTTTCCAGCCTGATGAGCATCAACAACTCTTTTTCTGAGGTCCTCAAAAATCTCCTTTGTTTGTGCTATGATACACTTCCACAGACATGTGTTGTGAAGAGCAGACTTTGCTAGATCCTTGCTCTTTAAATAAAACAGGATGCCCACTCACACCTGATTGTCATCTCATTGATTGAAAAACACCTGCCTAATTTCACCTTCATTAAAATGCTAATCCTATAGGGTCACATACTTTTGCCACTCACTAATATGTAATATTGGATCATTTTCCTCAATGAATAAATGACCTAGTATAATATGTTTGTCTCATTTTGTTTAACTCTTTATCTACTTTTAGGACTTGTGTGAAAATCTGATCATGTTTTAGATCATATTTATGCAGAAATATAGAAAATTCTAAAGGGTTCACAAACTTTCAAGCACCACTGTATTTTGAAAAAATAACTTTAACTACCTGGCTGGCTAACACAGCAAACTTATTTAATGTTAACAGACAGTGAATAAATCCCTGCGGAAACAATGTTCAGAGGTAACTTACCTGACGAGTGGCAATCTGTAGACCTTTGTTGTAGTTGTTTGACACCTTACTAGATATGTATTTTAATGGTGTCAAACACTGGTTTAAGTTGCCATTAGATTTAAGTTAGTATAAACTGCTGTTTACACCAGGGTGCCTAAATTCAATACGGTTCCATCAATATGTGCTTGAATATAGGCCTACTCTTAACATTATAAGAGAATATTCACTTACACAGAATCGGAAGTGCACTCAGGGACAAAAATCAATAAATAAAAACAAGGACCACCCTAAAATGTCCTCAGAAAACAAGACTCCTTCAAGAAAAACAATTACCAGAAGGCTGTCTCATGCAGGCTTTGTGGCTAGTAGATGAGTTTAAAAACCATTGCTGTTCGAGAGGTTTTGGCTGATTATGGAAAGCTTGAATCAGAGTGGTTTAGAGCTGTGTGGAGTAATGAATCATAATTTGAGTTGTGTGGTGATGCTCCAGAGAGGAGCTTTTGAAAATCTGTCAAGGAGTGACTGCATCTCTACCACAGTTAAACATAAAGCCAGAGGTGTCAAAGTGTGAAAGTCTTTTTAATCTGCTGTTACTTGCTGCTTCACCATGAAAACTCAATTAAAGTGCTCTGGAGTACAGGAGAATATTACAGAAAGATTTCCTGAAATTTAAAAATGGTTTTCACAAGACAGTGAGTGCGTTTACATGCACTTAATTATCCGATTTTCTCAGTAATCCGATCAACCAGTTTACATGCACTTGAGTAATCCGATAATGATAAACCTCCGGGTTTACATGCCTCAGGAAGTAATCGGATTTCTACTTTGCAACCAGCCAATACGCTCCCAGAAAGATGTGATGTAAACTTTGAACTTTTGATTTTATTTAATCAATGATTCGTATTCTGTATACGGTACTGCGTATAGCCTATACTGTTTCAGAGTCTCCATGAAGTGTTCGATAGCCGTTTCACTGCCTTTAATTCCGTAGCGCGTTTAATTCCAGGGTTGCCAGGTCTCGCGAGAAAATTACCCGTCACAGTCATTGGATGAAAGAGGCCAAATGAAGGGAAGTCTTTAGAATACGTTCACCTGGCGGATTAAGGAATTGTGTAACTACTATACATGCTATGAGTAATCTGATTAGTAGATTAAATCCACCTCTCTTTGTCCGATTTCTTATTCTGATTTGTAGATCGGAGAATGCCGTATTCATTACCACCTGAATCAGAATAACTGCAGAATCCGACAATGATTGGATTATTAAATGCATATAAACGCACTACTCCTGCCAACACTGCAAAGAAGAGGAGAACCAAGTGGAGAACCAAGTGGAGTCCATCAGGAGTCCATCAGGCTCATGTTTTGTTCTGGTCAGAGTCCAGATTCAGTCCCTACTGAGAATATTTGGTCTCAAATGAAACACATTTTCAGCGACCCCTGAGCTACTCCTCATCTGTGTGAAGCCAAGGACGCATTGTTGACTCTTCGTTCCGAATAAAGCTGTCTGCAAGTTTACACCTGGCTTCAGCTACTAAAGAAATTGAAGGTAAATGCCATCCTGTGCTAGGTTTCTTGCTCATAATTTGTTGTTAAGACCATCGAAAGCTTACTGTTTTGATATTTTGAGCTAGGCCCATTTTATGCCTGGGAGTGTGCATGGCGAGAGAAGAGAGGAAGTTTGTATAAAGGAGAAGATAGAAGCATTTATTCTGCGTGAGCCCTACAGAAGTGACCTCAGTTAAAGCTAGCTAACACCTCTGTGCCACACGTTCTGTCTCTTGTCACTTTCACTTGCAGTCACTGACAGAAACATGGATGTTATTTTGGGCAGCTCTCTGTATATTTTGGCTTTCCTAGCCTCTACTTAGATATACTTGTTTCATTTTTGAACCTAGATAAATGGTCCCTATTTACAGCAGCAGGCTAACTAGTGAAAAAGTGTGTGAGCTGTAGTTAATGAATGAATGACAGACTGAAATTGTCAGGCTGTATTTAATCGTTAAATCCATTTAAATTCCAAATCCAAGAATTTTTTACACACAGATGTCCTTAGAGTGACAATTGAGGGTTAAGGGTCTTGCTCGTGGACCCATCGGGGGCAGCAGGGCAGAACTAGGATGTAAGATCACAACTCCCGATTAGTAGTCCAGTCTTTTAAGCATTAAGCCAACCCAGTCCAAAATACTGACACGTTTATTCATTTAGCTTTATTTAACAAAGGGGCTTAAGCCCCTACACTTTTACAGTTTGCTTGGCTCTGTGAAACAGGCCATGCTGTACATAAACACTATGTACAGTACTGTGCAAAAGTTTTAGGCCACCATTACATTAGCTATATCATTGTTTTATGGCATATCTAATCATAATATCTAGTCAATATATCACATGGTATAATGACCATTCATTGTTATTGCTCAGTCGCTTTATTAAAATACAACCAGAAAATAGAGGTTCATCAGGAAGCCAAGTTGACCCTGAAGAAGCCTGATCAGGAATGGTCTTTTTGGAAGGGTAGCAGCCAAGAAACCTATTAAGGAGAAGAGGGAGAAAAGTCTAAGATGTGCTAAAGCTCACAAAGATTGGAATGAAGATCAGTGGAAATGTGGAAATATTACGGAGTGACGAATCCAAGATTGAAACTTTTTGGTCCAGCTGTCGACAATTTGTTTTATTTGGTCATTATACCATTGCTAATACAACAAATAGTGACCTAATACTTTTGCACAGTAATGCATAAACTGACAAATATTAGATGAAAATTACAGTAAATACTTGTTTATTATACATATATTAAGTGCTTTTGTAGTTCTGACTGTTTTCATCTTTGGTGGGCTGTTAACAGTAACCTTAAGACACCTGATGACGTAATAATAAAAAAAAAAAACACAAGAAAATTTATGGCAAATTTCAACGAGAGTTATTGTGAGATTGACATGCTTCTGTTTTTCGGCTGGAAAGGGCATACGAGTCACCCACCTTGACTCATACAAGTTCTGAACAAACAAGTGGCGAGAGATGTTTTTTTTTTTTTGTCAAAATGCGTTGAGAGATGGTAAAGTCCCGAGGTATGACTGTACAATTCAAACATTTGAGCGTTAAAGGACCTGCTTAAGGACCCAACAGGGTCTGCTTGTCAGAAGTAGGATTAGAACTGACGATGCTTTGTTTAGTAGTCCTGAGCAACCGCTGATCTACCGATGATTTCACAAAGTGTTGTTCATAGTTCTGTGTTGAGGAAGCTCAATATTACACATTATCACACACGTTATTACTTGTTCCGCTGAACATTTTCCCATTTTAACCACATTCCAATATAAAATCCAATGACGACTTTATCAAAGGGACTTCCATTTCATTTGACTGGTTTCACTGGAATGAAACGACCTTTTTCTGAGTAATAAGTGATTCACAGTTTAGAGATCTATTTTAATTCCCTGTAATGTGGCGTCGTTTGCTTAGCTTATTTTTCTGAGTCGCTCCTTCCTTGGGTTTCCTCTGAATCACCTTTTTTAATACGGACGATAAACGTCGCCTCATTCTACAGCCCTTAACACAAACACCTAGCTACATTTAGGACAGCCTATTGGCCTGTGTTTTTACACGTCGATGATGAAATAGGACATTCACCATCAAAGTCCACTGTGCGGTATTTCTGGAGAATAATTTTCCTCCATCTGAAATGTGTAAAAAAGGAGTCTTGTTTTCGGGTTGTTTGCTATGGTCAGCTTGTCCTTAGGTGAAGAAGAACGAGCTAAGTCTTCTGTGTCGTCCTTACCGACCCCAGAGTCAACTCCAGACTCCGTCTGCCCCCGCGCTGTGGGTCTTAAATAGGGACAGTATGGGGCTTTAGTGTGAGTTAGTGAAGGAGGAAGAGAGGGAGTGTTGTAGAGGTGGGAAAGCTGTAATTAATGCTGTTTATAGTGGTTGAATGTGTTTATGAAGACAGGACTATGCAGAGTTTACTGGGACTGTAATTGTCTGCTAAAGCAGTTATAAGGTAGCACTGACTCAAGGATGGTCAGCAATAAAAGGCCTTCCCGCAAGTTTCTACACACAAACTGAAGCACTTACTGACTTTATGATGATAAGACCTATTCCAAACCGCTTCAGTGAGCCTGCTTTGCTTTAATAGCTTTCCTGTGTTTGCTGCTTCCGTGAAAGACAGGTTAAGGTCTTTCTTGAAATTGTCTTAAATCATCAACCATGCTAACTGTGTCTCATTCATAATTAAACATTTTAAATCAAAGTAACGATACTCGGATCGTCCCGCGTGCTCGCCCTGCCCCTGCGACGAGGCACGGCCAGATGAAACAGTGTTGCGGAAATGTCTGACCCAGATTCTTTTCCTGCATTATCTCTAAATATCTGCATTACTCTGGTCCCTTGCCTAGGCTAGATGTTTGTCATCGATGCTTTTGCCTCCTTGCTGTTTTTTCCTGTTAGCGTCCCGACATATCATGTTAAATAAATAAACTCGTATTTACATTTTGCAGTGCATGTTTGTCATGTAGGAATAGATTTGCAGGAAATGGTGCTCAGTGTCTAAGTTAATCCAGACAGTGCTAACACTTCTTGCTGCAAGAATCAATATTGACCCACGGAGTAATTATAACTCCCTCAGCATGACTGACCCCAGTCTGTCAACAGCTAGGCTTTCTGATTCCGATTACCTGATCCTTAGCTTGGTTCCTTTAATATTTCTGCCTTGCTTTTGCACTGCTGACCTCTGCTGTGCTCTGGGTGAACAGTAACGCATTAAAATGAGTCTCTGCTCGTGCTGCTTTCCTGTAGAGTACTGTACGTAGGCTCGTGACTCGTCCTTTTCATCTGCGCCACAATCATCTGGGGGATATTAATGGACTTGTTCTCAGATGAATAGTCTGGGTAAAAGCGTTCTTTCTGTTCTTTCTGCCTTGTTGTCAATCAGTGAGGGAAAAGTGGTTAAATCTCTCTGTTAGCCATACATGTAATTACAGCTTGCCAAAATGTTACTAAATATGCTCGCACTGGCTTTCTGGTTTTGTTTTTTCCTCCCCTTTCCCCTTTTGAAGGACTTCTAATTGGTGGAGACAGTGTGTCAGGATTAGAGGCTGGGAGTTTTATATCCCAACACCCCCAAAACCGCACCGTCCCCCCCTCCCTTTGAGATCCTGGCTGTATCATGGTGAGCTTTGTACAGACCCATTTGTTTACTGTGGCCTGCCTCAGTCCCTCTACTCGGTCCCCATTTCACACCTCCAAACACCTCACTGCTGCACACACACAATGTGGGCAGGTACAGAGACAGCGCCGCTGCACTTTAGACCAGACTTTTGCTCGCTTCTTCACCGGCTAGCCGTTCTGATGGGTGCACAAGTCCGCTCCAGGCTGTTTATCGTACAGTACGCAGGAGTTACATTTTAACCAGTTATGATAATTAGAGGGAAAGGCGGAATGCGGTCTGGATCGTTCACTTCTGTGGCCGTGTACATATGGGTAATGTAGGTGTAGGTATTTCAACACATTCCAGGGAAAGCGGGGAGATTGAATTGCTATTACGGATATAGCATAATATACTATTAAACAGAGTTGAATTCCATACAGGGAGCCTGTGAACCATTTGTGGCCTGCGACACATGGTAGTGGAGCCCACAGTTCTGTAGATTAGGTCTCCATTATTGCTATCAATTAATCGTGTATGCAGCCCGCAAGGCGTGTTTTTGGCATATGCTGCAGCCATGTCGATAAAAAGGTCCTGGACCACTGAAATGCAGTTTAAACCTGGAAAACCTATTATCTCTCTCTGATACAAGAAGATCTGGTCATGTTTAAAAAAAGCACACCCAGTTTTCACCATTCATCCCTTTTAATACTAATTATAATTGGAAAAATGAATAAAAGAGCGCAGAAATATTGGGAGTCTTATAATTTAAACAGGTAAACGCCGACAATTATAGCAAATTATAATAGAAAATAAAAGTCTGGTCATATTAAAAAAAGGTTTAACATCTGTAGATATTTTGTTTACATACTTTTAAATTGACTTTGCATGAACTACATACACAAGTAGGAGCGGTCTGTGTTGTGCACAATTTGACCTAACACAAGAGATGCCAGTTGACCCAAGGCTTGGGACTGGCACTGAATACAAATGACCTAAATGCATGTTTTTCGGAAGGTGGGAGAAAACCAGAGTACCCAGAGAAAACCCACACGGATACAGGGAGAACATGTGGACTCTGGTTTCCTCCCACGTGCCAAAGACATTGTATTCAGTGCCAGTCCCAAGCCTGGATGAGTTGTGGCAGAAGGGCATGTGGCATAAAAGCTGAGTCTAACACCTCAAACTAGAGCAGAATGTTACTGAAAATATGTGTTGGCATTAAGTTAGTGAGTAAGTTTTGAGTTAACAGTAGTGTTGTAGCAGGTTTCGGTCTCAATAATGTCTTGAGCCCATAAACAAGCCATTTCGGTCACGTCTCGGTCTCGACAGCATTTGGACTCGGGGTAAGGTGGACTTGGAAGTTGTTGTTGAGACCACCTAGTCCAATGTGTCTGTCTGAGGTAACGTTAATTATAAACTGAACTTTTTTCTCTATTGGTACTGAATATCAACCATCCATTCAAACAGAATAAATCAGTGCTTTCTGTACATGCCTAAATAAAATCTGCACTCTGATTGGCTAACAGGAAAAAAGTACTTGCTCTATTCGTTCAGTATCCAATCAATGAACAAGTTTTATTTTAAAGACATCAAGTGTGCATTTTCCCCGCTCGGTTTACTTAGTATAGTTTGGGATCATTTTTGTTTAAGGGCAGATTGAAATGTTATTATGTTTTTGCATTTAATATTAAAATGGATGGAATGGATGATGTTGTTTATATTCAGGTGACTTTATGTGGTGATTCTGATTAAGTTTGAGAGAAGGAGGGACACAGAATCATCAACATCATCCATCATAACTTCCAAAAGTTACATTGCCTTAGTTTGACTAAGACTGTAATATCATGATAATTAATAATAATTTTAGGCTATGCATTGTTTAGTGTTATATTTACAAAATATATGATGAAATATAATATTATTTATTAATATATAGAATGTAAAGTGAATTACAAATTCATTTTTTTCCAATTTTCTTCTTTTTCTACTTTTAAAAAATCTTAATCTGGTCCCGGTCCCAGTCTTGACTTGAACTCTCCTACTAAAAGTCTTGATCTTGACTTGTGCTCTGGTCTAACAGTCTAGACTGCAACAGTAGGTAACAGGTTTTTGGTTCATTTCTCACTGTCTTTCAAGGTTTAAGAATGATCTTTGGAAATTGCACATCAGAGGTGATGGTGTAGCTGGAGATTGAGTTGTAAAAACACAGGGGTCATCCTGTACAACTTCTGGCCTCCGCAGAAATGACCGCAGACAGTAACCTGTGGTATGACCTCGCTTTGACGAGAGATCTGGAAGTGTAGTACAGGTGTAGGAGCGCAATCCATCAGCCCCTATCATCACCTACTCCTGCCAGCCCCGCCGACTGCGAGTCCACGCCATGGAACACGTTGTACTCGTGGTGCACGCTCCCTTCTCCACTTCACGCACTTCCTGCCTCTTGCTAAGCAAACACGACACACAAAAGCCTCACAGTGCCACAGTCAGAGAGCCAGACATGTGATAGCACGTCAGCCCCGGTCCACTGTACTGTCTTAAGACCCCATGGGACGTGTTTGTGTTCAGTTTTGATGATACAACAATGACTTGGTAAAAACACCAATTAAGAGACACAAAGAAATTGTACTTAGTGTAAACTAAGAAAAGTGAAAATATAAATAAAAGGTGTAGTGAGCCATACACACTAAGCCACACACTAAGCCACACACATTCTCTCTCTCTCTCTGTCTCTCTCTCTCTCTCTCTCTCTCTCTCTCTCTCTCTCTCTCTCTCTCTAATATACAATATGAGCCTCCATACTATAGGCATTAATATGTGTACTGTGTATATTAGAGCTGTCAAAATTATGTTAAATAATGCTTTTAAGCGATCATGCTTTAAAACACCAATAAATGCATCCACGCTGCTTGACCCTGTTACATACCCGTAGTTATGGGCTGTATCCAAAATGGTTTGCTATTCCTTACATATTACAACCCCAAACCAGAAAATGTTGGGACGGTATGGAAAATACAAATAAAAAAACCTTACAGTTATCTGAACTTTTATTTCACAGCAGGCAGTATGAATCTGCCTGGTAAACTTCATTTCATTTGTTATTGAACACATATTCCTGCATTTCAGGCCTGTAACACATTACAGAAAAAGTTGAAAATTTGGGACTAGAAATGAGGTACAAAAGGTGATTGCAATCATTATTTGGTACAAAAGCTGTATCCACAAAAGGCTGAGGTTGAGTGAGGAGTAAATATGGGCAGAGGATCTCCAGTTTAGCAACAAATGCATGAAAAAAGTATTTCTGGACATGATTAACATAAGGCTTTCTTGTTTGCACTGTAAAGTTTTAAGTGGCATTTGTGAATGTAACTCCGTATTGTAGTGCTTGATATAGGTTTGATAAAGTACCGTATTTTTCGGACCATAAGGCGCACTTAAAATCCTTTAATTTTCTCAACAGTGCGCCTTAAAATGCGGTGCGTCTAATGTATGAATTAATTCTGGTTGAGCCTTCTGACCTAGAACCGATTGTAGATGGTACACGGCGCTCATAAATCTGTCAAAATGTTTTAGCACGGTCTTTGGTAGGTTAGGAAGCTTAAGGCAAACGTAGTGCACAGCTTAGCGGGGTAATACGGTATGTGCTTCACCATTACATGTGTGCATTCATTCATTCATTTTCGAAGCGGATTTCAAACTCAACGCTATCAGTCACGCAGTACAACATGGACATAGAGCAGCTGCGAGAGAATTCAACATTAACGAATCAATGATACGGAAGTGGAGGAAGCAAGAAGACGCCCTGCACCAGGTAAAGACCAAACTGAGCTTCCGACGGAACTTAAGAGTTTTGTTTCACTTCATGCGTCTTATAACCCGGTGCGCTTTATGTATGAAAATATACCCGTTAGCAGCCGATCGTTGATATTGCGTCTTATAATCCGGTGCGCTTTATGGTCTGGAAAATACGGTAAGCTACTGATGAATGACGGCTCTTGATGCAGTGCCATCTGGGGAATCGGAGACAACACCTCTTCAGTCAAGATGAGATAAGATTAGAGAAGATACAGTAACATAGCTTTTTATTATCCCACAAGGGGAAATTTGTGTTGTTACAGCAACAAGAGGGAAGAACAGAATTGACACACATTATAAAATACGTAGGTAGAAAAAGTGCTATACATAATACTGTTTATATGATATGAAAATTGTACACAATATACAAAGGATACAAATGTAGAAAAGAACTTATTGCACATAAATCACGTATTGCACAGAGCATAACTGACGTCAGCTGTGCGGTGTATATCGATGAGCTAGGACTGACATATTACTTCACAGTATTGCACATTATTCCGAAACCTTATTATCTTTGAAACTAACCCATATCTGATGATCTCGCTATAATAGTACAGCATGACTAGACATTGAGTAAACAGCAGGGCTCTAAATGCCACGGCATCAGATTACCGATTCATTCCCTGACTGTTTGTTTTATTGGTTCCATTTTTGGAGAAATTTAAACAATACAAGCAATCTGCGATCTTTGGAAGGAACCTGCAGGAATTGTGCGCTCAGCACAATAAACATATGACCCCTAAAGAAGCACGGCTGTGTCGTGCTGGTAAGTTCATGCCCATGCCCGCTTTCCTTCAAAACCAACCCCTGCTGAGAGTGCGGAGCCACACTTCTGGGTGAGACTCAATTTCCCACATCCACCTATCGAGCAGTATGCGCTACAAGCTCGTGTTTGTTATGTGACCCAGGTTTCAGGTACATGAGAGCTGAGAGCGATGTTTGATAATATGTAAATATCCGATGGACTCTGTACCATATGGCTTAAGCTCTGTAATTCCCCTTAACATTCTTCTGTAAAACATTCTTCTGTCATTTTATGCTCTATTACATTCTCAGGATTTCTACAAGGAAGATGAGTCAATGATTTTGGCAATATATGACGTCTATGACATCCTTTTACATGAATTTTTCGCTGGGTCAGAGCATGTACTGTGACTGGGGCAGCATTACAGGTCCACCCTCCACCCCCACCTCATTTCGAAGCTGGGTCACTGCGGCTGTGGATCACCGTGCCACCCAAGGGCATATGTTATTTAACGAAAGGTTTTGTTATGTGATGATAATATTGGAGCTAATGTAGTAGAGTGGTGGTACTGTACATTTACAGCATTTAGCAGACGCTCTTACCCACAGCGACTTACAATACAATCTGACAGTCCAAGTAATTGTGTGTCTTGCTTAAGGTCCCAACAGTGGCAGCATGCCAGAGGCAGGATTTGATCCCTGGACCATCTGGTCCATAGTACAACACTTTCACTGCTAGGCTGCCACAGCCCCAGTAGTAGAAGTACTAGGGTTGGTCAAGGTCAAAAGGATAGATTGCTGAGTATTCTGGGGAAAAACGTTCTTGGAGAGTCTGGCAGTAGTGGGCCGGATGGTCTGCTAAATTTTGCCAGATGGCAAGAGTATAAACAATCCACGGAAAGGTTGAGATGGGTCATCCACAATGCTGGTGGCTTTGGTGATTCACCGGTTGCTGTGGTTGTCCTCAGTGAAGGAAAGGGAGACCCTGAAGATCTTCTCAGCAATACTCAATGTTCTCTGTATGGCAATGCGGTCCAAGTTGGTGCAGTTCCCAAACCAGACCGTGATACAACTGTACAAAAGTCTTCCTGTAGAACGTGGTGAGGATGGGTGAGGGGAGATTTGCTGTGCTCAGTGACCGCAAAAACTGGAGGCCTTGCCCCCCAGAACTCGCTCACATATTGTTAATGCCCAGTAAAGTTACCACATGAACTTAGGTGTGACTTTAAATTACTGTATGGATTTCAAAACGCAAATCAACAGCCCACAAACACCAAAATACTATCAGAAGGGGCACACAGGCACATGGAAGTCATTCTAATGAGCATTTTTGATTGGTTAGTATCACTCTCAGTCATAGTGGCATTTAGATTCATTGATGTTTTTGATTTGACTTTATTAATTAAATAAATATAGTAAATAATATTTTACATACACTTGTTTGTTACCAATTCTCTGAAGGGTTAAAAGGGTCTGACTGCATGCCACTGCTTGCTAGACTTTCTTGCCCAGCCGGTGGCGTTCCAGATCCAGAACAGGGGTGGTTTGTTGGTTAAGGCTCTGGAATACCACCTGGAAGGCTGTGAGTTCAAATCCCGGTTCCACCAAGCTGCCACTTCTGGGTCACTGAGCAAGGCCACTAATGTACTCAGCTGCATCTGCTAAATGCTGTAAATGTACCTTATCTGATACTGATCTCCTTGCAGGAACTTCTGACTCTCTGTGTAACCAAGTTATGCAGTAGATCAACAGTTTGTGTTTGTGGATGATTTGTGTTGTGCCAAGCAACATCAAATATGTCACAGTGGATCAGCTGGAAAATATTTCCTCAATGATCCTACAATAACCCAGTAGTTTATTCCAATGTCAGCGTCAAGGATTATAATCAGTATCTAATCAGTTTATCTATGATAAAATTGGTGTGAATGTTTACATGGGTCATTACAGATTATAGCAGTGCCTCCAGTTCTCCATGGTGGGACTGCTGTATGCTATTTATCTTAAGACACCTTCAGTATCAGATCAGCATTCACATACTCACCTTGAGGGAATTGGCTGAAAAGCGTTCTTTCTTTTTTTGTTTACTTTTTCCATGCCTGTGTTGCAACAGAGTTCAGTGGACCCAGAGAATGAACTGAAGCAAGACCAATATCTTTACCTCCTCTCTCTCTCTCTCTCTCTCTCTCTCTCTCTACTTCTCATTCATTCAGCAGGTAAAACATTTACAGCTGTCCAGTCAATAAATGTTCAAACGTTCTGTCAACTTGTGCAGGCAACGCAAAATCTCAGAATGAATCTTGAGCGCAAATATTTCCCCTTCTCATCTCACACTTTAAACAAAAGCAGGACAAGGGGGTGTTTTTTGGATAGGCACATGGTTATTTTTGTGGAATGAGGCTTCTTTCGTTAGATGGTCAAATAAAAGCGCCAGTCTAAATAAATAAAACATTGAACTTGTCAAATAAAAAAACGTACAGATTGTTTGTTTTTCAGCGAGCCATTTAGCAGGCTGTTCTTTCAGCTGTTCCATCCAGAGCCCACATATGAAGAATCTACAGAAAAACTTTTGGGTTGGGTGGGTTTATATAATGGTGTAGTTTCATCTGTAGTTGTAGGCGTACTAACCCCTTCCTTTTTACAGTTTACACCCTGGTTGTTGGATGCAATCTTGAGTATCAACATCAAATCTGGGGAGGTATACAAACCCTAAAAATTCAGCACTGGGAAGCAATGCTGTCCTGATCAACCCACTGTGGTTCACATCCCAGCCCTGAGCTGATGATTGCCTCTCAGACTACATATTTTCTTGGTTTCAGAGTTCCTCGAGTCTAGGGGACTTGGTATGTGGTAACTCAAGCAGACCAGGAGTGCCCCCCTCCAGATAAATAAAATCCAGATATGAAATGCTTGAAATGACCGGATTTAAATAGGGTCTTTGTTATACAGTTTCTTGTCAAGAGCAAAACAAAGAAACAAACAAAAAAAATCTAAAAAAACATACAGAAAAACAGGGATGCCCAAATTACATTTGGTTGTTTTTCCATATAAATAGGTAAAAATTTAAAAATCCCCTGCAATTTAACATTATTTTTTAAAATATGTTTTAGAATAAATGTTCTCTGCAAATATGTTTTTGGGGCAAAGATCAGTAGAACCAAACTGAAACCGAAGAAAACAAATACCAAACAATAAGAAAACTAGCGTAGTTTCAGTTCCACTAAATCTACAAAGCAGGGGTGGTGAACCTCAGCCACAGGGTTTGCTTCAAACCAAGCTGGAGCTACACCTGATTTCACTTGTTAATTAATTGGCTTCAAACAGCTGTTAGTTTATCGGGTGTAGCTCTTGTATGATGGAGTAAAAGCCCGCAGCCACAGCTGTCCCATGCAGATGAGGTTCCTTCTTTGCTTTGAAGGACAAATTGAAGAACGGTTTAACATGATGGATGGATCTTTTTAAGAGGGCAGAACAAATTTCAGATTCTGATTCAGATGCTCTCCTTTAGAAGCAAACTTTATGGCTTTAAAGGCACTTACATTCAAGGAAGGGCAAAATGCATCAAAATACTGAAATACATGTTTTTTAAAATAAGATGTAATGTTGAAGAAAATGTGACAGATGGATGATGGATAACCTTTAAGAAAGCACTCCGGTGGTACTACATATCGGAGGGTCAATCAGTTCTATTTTCTTTCATTATACAATTATACACCATTGGTAAACGGCAAATATTAGTTACCCAGTTTGTCTTGAGATTGGCATCCAACTATGTGTAATCTTTTAAACACACATTAACAATCACATTTTGCAACATGCAGGATTTATATGAATCAGTTAACTTATTGCTCATTCATGAAGCATTTCTAATTTTTCCTTGATAAGTCACTGTCCTGTTCATTCTCGCCCTTGAGGAGTTTTTGGTGCTTGCAGATTTCTTGATTTCTCTGGCTCGGTAACTGTTCTAGATAGAACTATTTCTCCTTAAAGAATCTTTAATGACATGGAACCCTGTTCAGGCACTTCCTATATTGAACCAGCACTTGCAACTGCAAGGCCATGACCAGGCTAAAACAGACACAGCAGACAATAAAGAGGGACTGAATGTGGATGAAGGGGGCGGGACTCCCAGAGAACAGGATGTAAAGTGCAAATAATGCACCTACAAAACCTACTGGCAAACTGAGCCCACGCCCTGTGGCCTGCTTTGAGGTGGGCTGTGTTACGTAACCACGAAGGGGCTCCTCACCGTCATGTCCCCACGAGGAGGGGCTTAGCATGGCTCGGATGGTAAAGCACCGGTTCCCAGTGCTCTCGAGGTTTATCTGTCGGATTCAAGTGGCATAGAGAGAGCGGCGTGACAACTTGGTGCCCCTTTGTGGTTACAGATTCGTGGTTGCATTCCTTACAAAATATGTTCCGTTCTTCATCCTTGTTCCGTCCCAGCTTTCAGCTTTCATCCAAGTCTTTGATGTGTTTATTACAAAAATGGGCAGAAGTACGCGCTAGGAGTGTAACGATGCACCGCGATGCCATGTCATGATGTACATCGTGAGATTGAAGCTGACACATGAGTTCTGTTTATTACGCCATCCAATGCTGTTGCATTTATGAACACCAGAGGGTGCAATGATAACGTCATGTTCCCATACACATTTAATACTCCTTTCCACTTTCATTTAATTGCAGGGGACTAAAGATTATTTTTGAATAAATTAACTGTTGTTGGGTTGTTTATTGGTTCAGAAATAAAAAAGGAATGTATTCCACGCGGGTTACTTAATATATGGTGAAGTATTTAATTTGCCGGGGATTAAAGTTTGTTTTTCTTTAAATCATTTTGCATTGTTACGATTCAGGGAAAAAAATATAAGAAAATCAAATCGTGAGCTCAGTATCGCGAATCGAATCATATAGTGAGCAAAGTGTAAATCGTTGCACCCCTAGTGCAGTTTAATTTAAGGTATAATCAGCCTGTTTTTAATACAAGTATAACAGAAAGCATGCCTGGTACAAAATCTATCTAGGCTAAATACAGATTTACAAAATAGTATGTATTTCCGGTCATCCTAATCTGTATCACAGGAGGGGGTAACGAGTCAAAAGAATTGATCTGAATGCTACACAAGTGGCTCTGTATGTCTAGTTTACTACAAATACCTTATAGTTTGGATCTGTCAAGCACAGCTTGGGCATTGAGCCTGACGTGAGCTTCGATCACAAAATCTGGACTTCCAGACCACAGGAGATTTAGAGCAATTCTCTCACTCCTTCATCCATCTCTCTCTCTCTCTCTCTCTCTCTCTCTCAAACGCGCGCACACACACACACACACACCCACACAAACTAAAAACTATTGGTCTAGCAAAGCGCCTTCACTACTCTTAAAAATATCAGAAGCAGCAAAATGCAAATAATTATATAAAAGCTCATGAGGCACAAATATATAAATATAAAAGTACATAATGAATTTATTGATATTTTGCCTGTTTTTCAGAGCTGAGGGAGTGGCGGAGCAGTGGGCCGCACCCAGAAGCGGCCCTGGCGCTCTTAAAAAGTGGGTGCTCTGGGGCCTTGTGGGAATGCGGCTCTTTTTGGGTCGCGGCACTGAGCGATGGTGAGCAACCTGGATCTCGCTCACACAAACATCCCTGATCTCTCCGCTATAGCTTCCAATTTCAAAAAAATTTCCCTAACACGCCAGCCACCATATTAAGTGTCAGGTTATTTCTTTTGGTTGCCCTTTCCTCTCTCTCTGGCTTCTTTCAATCCCTCTCTCTTTTATTCATTTCGTCTCGAGTTGCCGTGCTTCTTGCATTTTATTCCTTTTCCTGTCCACATTCACAGAAGTCCATGTGTCCTAATGTCCAGGAAGGGTGTTTAGAGGAGATAGTGATATGAATTAAAGTTTTAGAGAGACAATGGCGTTAGTCATTATTATTTCCACTGATTAGGATTAGGAAGTCAAACCAATGAGTCTGCTCTTCAGAAGTATTAGCAGTAGCGTGATTGAGCTCCGACTGTTGACACATCAACTCCGAGATCAGAGAGTCGTGTTTTGGTCTGGGTGCATCTGGACGCTGGTCTCTGATTGCACTTGTCTGCTTTAAATCACTATCGATGACAAATTGGAGCTGAGGTGGGGCCTTCAGCACACGCTAGCTTGGCCAGACCATGGCCACCAGTTTCAGCAGCTGCATGGGAGTTTCCATTATTACTTCCTTCAGATGCTAATCTTTTGTGAGCATGAAGTTTGTTCAATGAGCCGGCATCGATTTCCTTCCTACTCTAAATTCGACTTTCAATTGAGAGCACACTCTGAAACCCTCCACCCATGTCTATATGTGAAAATAAAGTTCCCTATTTGTAGATATCTTCATACATAAGTCACCTTTCTAAATTTGGGAGCAGTAACAGTTATATAGTGATTCATTAGGTATTACATACTTGCGAAATACTTAAAGTAAGAAAAATACTGAGTCAGAATACTGAGCTAATTCCATGCTGCGCTGTCCTGTAAGCTGTGTAACCAGCTTATGTTGGTATGAGATGCCTAAGCATCTAAATTACCCCACACTTGGTTCAAAACCATGTCGAGTTAAAAAGTAACACTTATGACACACTGTAATCTGTAAGAAACAGACAAAAGTAATGCGATACGAGTAGTGTTGCAGTCAAGGACCGATAGAGCTGAGGTCCGATTAAGATTTTTTTTGGGCTCAGAATTTGTTGTCGAGTTTAGTGGTGTGTGTCTGAGGTACGTTAATTATTAACTGAACTTTTTCCTATCATTATTGAATATCAACAATCCATTCAAACAGAATAAATCAGTCATTTCTCTACATGCCTACATAAAATCTGCACTCTGATTGGCTAACAGGAAAAAACAAGTTCCTGTTCTTCTCATTCAGTATCAAATCAGTGAACGCGTTTTATTTTAAATTGCTCAATGTTAAGATTGTACGTGTGAATTTTTGACCGCTCGCTTCACTTTACCATGTTTGCAAAATCTGGAATTATACTCTTCGTCTATGTGAAGCACAGTTAATTTCTATGCAGGATTTCACTAAAGAAGAAACATTCAGCTGAATATAACTTCAGAAATAATATATAACATGTACAACCCCAATTCCAATGAAGTTGGGACGTTGTGTAAAACATAAATAAAAACAGAATACGATGATTTGCAAACCTATATTCAGTTGAATTCACTAGAAAGACAAGATATTTAATGTTGAAACGGACAAAATATTTAGATTTTTGCAAATATTCACTCACTTTGAATGTCATGCCTGCAACACGTTCCAAAACAGTTGGGACAGGAGCATGTTTACCACTGTTACATCACCTTGTCTTTTAACACTCAATAAGCATTTGGGAACTGAGGACACTAATTGTTGAAGCTTTGTAGGTGGAATTCTTTCCCATTCTTGCTTGATGTACAACTTCAGTTGCTCAACAGTCCTGGGTCTCCGTTGTCACATCTTGCGCTTCATAATGCACCACACACTTTCAATGAGAGACAGGTCTGTGCTGCAGGCAGGCCAGTCTAGAACCCGCACTCTTTTACTATGAAGCCACGCTGCTGGAACACGTACAGAATGTGGTTTGGCATTGTCTTGCTGAAATGAGTAGGGACGTCCCTGAAAAAGACGTTGCTTGAATGCCAGCATATGTTGCTCCAAAACCTGTATGCACCTTTCAGCATTAATGGTGCCTTCACAGATGTGCCAGTTACCCATGCCATGGGCACTAACACACCCCCATACCATCAGAGATTCTGCTTTTGAACTTAGCGCTGATAACAACAGTCCTTTTCCTTTTTGGTCCAGAGGACACGACGTCCATGATTTCCAAAAACATTTTGAAATGTGGACTCGTCAGATCACAGGACACTTTTTCACTTTGCCTCAGTCCATCTCAGATCAGCTCGGGCCCGGAGAAGTCGGCGGCATTTCTGGGTGTGGTTGATATATGGCTTTCGCTTTGCATGGTAGAGTTTTAACTTGCACTTGTAGCTGGAGCGACGAACTGTGCTCACTGACGATGGTTTTCTGAAGTGTTCCTGAGCCCATGTGATAATATCCGTTACTACATCGGCCTTGAGATTTCTCCAGATTCTCTGAATCTTTTGATGATATTATGGACTGTAGATGATGAAGTTCCTAAATTCTTTACAACTGCACGTTGAGAAACGTTGTTCTTAAACTGTTGGACTATTTGTGGTGAACCTGCCCCATCCTTTTGGGGATGCTCCCTTTATTCCCAATCATGACACTCATCTGTTTCCAGTGAACCTGTTCACATGTGGAATGTTCCAAACAAGTGTTTTTTGGGCATTTCTCAACTTTCCCAGTCTTTTGTTACCTCTGTCCCAACTGTTTTGGAACATGTTGCAGGCATCAAATTCAAAATGAGGGAATATTTGCAAAAGAAAAAAAACAATACATTTTATCCATTTGAACATTAAATATCTTGTCTTTGTAGTGAATTCAATTGAATATGGGTTGAAAAGGAATTGCAAATCATCGTATTCTGTTTGTATTTATGTATTACACAGCGTCCCAACTCCATTGGAATTGGGGTTGTATAATGAATGATAATGAATCAAAAGTGAATTACAAACTGATTTAATCATTTCAATTTCCTTCGTTTTCTTCCTTTATTCTTAAAAATCATAACCTGGTCTTGTTCTCGGCCACTTCCAGACTCGATGTGTCCTAGGCTTGGTCTGTCGGATTTGACTACAACACTAAGAAACGTGGGCAATATAAAACTAAGTCTAAAGTGTTTATGTAAAAACCTGCTCCCATATGCCAAATGTAGCCAGCTACACAGTTAGCACAGTATGGGTCCTGTTTTCTTAAACTTTTACACCAAATCTGCTTGCACTAACTCTGTTTTAGGCTCTCAGTCTGGATGTAATCTGTTACATTCAGCAGCAGAATCTCTTTGATTTACTATGAATAGATTATTTCCATTCGTTCCTCCTTGCTTTGATTGATCGTGATCTATAAAAATATGAAAATATACATGAACCATATAATGCTGTACCACATGAACTGACTGAAGGGAAACAGCTTGCTGTTGATTCTCCACTATCAGGAAAAGGGGAAAAGGGATTAGGATTTTTGTTAGTTTAAAGATATTGATACGTAACATAAGAGATTTCAATGCAGCAGTGATTTGACAGAAAGGACTAGATCAGTTATAATTACTAATCACTTGTCATTTACAAAGACTTGCAAAATCACTTTTTCCAGGTTTCCTATGATACATTTTGGCCAAAGTGATGTTAAAATAAGCTAAATAATAATCAAATAAATCTTTCTTGGGTGGCTATGGTGGCACGGAGGTTAGCCCCTGCCGCCTCATTGCTTCAGAAATAACCTGGGTTTGAGTCCAGGCCTGGTGGCTGCCTGTGTGGAATTTGTATGTTCTTCCATGTCTGAGTGGGTTTCCTCCCACATTCCAAAGACATACGATACAAGGAAAACCTGCCTTGTCTAAATTGTCCCGGCATGAGTGTGTGTGTGTGTTCATGTGACCTGTGATGGACTGGTGCCCATGCTGAGGGTCAGTTCTCGCCTCGTGCCAGTGCTACCACTTAGGCCCCAGTCTCCCATGACCCTGAAACCCTGGGTTTCTCTCCTTTTTTCATATTAGCCATAAAAGGTCACACAGCATCAGCTCTAAAACAGAAATAATTCTGCATATGTTTCCATATAAATGCTGGACATCTTGCTCTGGTGAATGATTTGCAAATGCAAAGGAAAAAGGCACCCCTAACTTCCCTGGGTGCAGTCTCAATCTCAAGGTCATGTCACCGCACCCCCTGATCTTCACAATGCCAGCCCAGCCCAGTTCAGGATTGGACCCCATGTCCTCATGACCTGCTGTTTCCAGCTGCTGGATCTTAGCTCTGAGCCAGAGGAGCCGGTGAATGAATTGCTATTTTGATTAAATGGTTTATGTATAAATAGTATCACTTAGCCAAGATTTAAAATGACGTAGACGTGCAGTTTGCACAATACTAACCTGATATCTATAAGAGCCCCTTCCTTATAAGCCAGGTTTGGAAACCAAACTTGTTGTGGCTGATAGACCACTTTTGTGGTAAGCCTGTAGTTTGCTTTTAGTAGCCAGCTATTATGAGTGATTACATTAATCCAGAAACAGTAGCTATAACTCAACAAACCAAAGCAGTGTTTAGACTTAATGCCGCCTTACTGTAGAAATCCAGACCGGTGTCATTCATTCAGGCAGGCCTTCATTCCTTACCTTGTCTCTCCACACAAGCTTTAAAGAGCTATGGGCTAATTTGAGCATAACCTATAATGTTATATATACATTTGTAAGGTACATATACAGTACACACACACGCACAAATCGTGATGACAGAAAAGCTATCGGCAATAAATTACTGCGGTTTCTGAATGATATAACTACCTCCAGTCAGTCTAGTCCTCCAGTCAGAACTTTTCTTCAAGAGATCCCCTTGATGATATGTGAGCCGGCATTCATCGCTCTGTGGTATTTTTGTCCATTATGGTGCTAGGTGAGCACGTTTGTGGTGGGGCCATGTTTACCTGTGGTCAGATCTGCTATACTGCGCTCCTGTCAGGCGTCTTCTACATATAGGTGAGAAGGGGAACGAGGGAAGCTGAAAACAGATGCGGAAAAAGTTAAAAATAGGAGAAAAGTGCTCTCCATTCTTCAGGCTGAAATGGTAAACAATCAGCGTCCGAATGGCCCTCATGTTTAATCACTGATTCAGTCCTAATCCTGAACCAGACTTATATGGAATGGAGCAATAAAATCACTGCTTAAAGCCAAACCTGAAATCCAAACTGCCCTTATTATGCTTATGTGTCTGATCATAGCACACGTACAGCAGCTCATTTCATTAAGAGAATTGATTCATTTATTAGATTTGAGCTACTTTGATGGTTAAGAGCCTAGCTCTAGGCAGACTCGCGGAGCCTTTTACAACCTAACAACCTTTTAAATTACATTTACCTTTTGTCACTTACAATAGATACAATCCAAGCAATGCCTTGCTATAAGACCCAACAGTGGCAGCTTGGCAGAGGTGGGATTTGAACCCTGGATCTTCTGGCCTACAGTCAAGCACAGTGTTGTAGACCATAAATGGGCGGTCTCTGTCTCGTCCTCATTTGAACTCGGTCTTGTCTCTGCCTCCTCCGGTTGGCTGGGGTCGAAATGTCACCAAGGACTTTCTTGCAGATGACTCAAGATCCTAGAGTGACTCTCTGTATCGGACTACATAATGCCGATATGCATATTGTACATTATTTTATTTGAACTATCACTGTAAGACTTATTTGATTAGATAAACAAGTTTCACTCTTACATTTATCATCTGCACCACCCAAGGAGGTCGGGTCCCTTTTTGAGTCTTGGTCCCCGCAAGGTTTCATCCTCATAACGTTTAGGAAGTTATTCTTGCCACTGTCGCCCTAGGCTTGCTCAATTTGGGATTGGCTGTAGATAACAGAAGATCATCTAAAATTGTAAAGTTGCTTTGAAACAATGCTCTATTGTAAAAAGTGCTATATAAATAAATCTGACTTGACTTGTCTTGGGCTCAGAAATTGTTATAGAGACCAGCCGAGTCCAATGCATCTGTCCGAGGTAACGTTAATTAGAAACTGAACTTTTTCTATTGTTATTGAGTATCAACAATACATTTAAACAGAATAAATCAGTCCTTTCTCTACATGCCTAAATTAAATCTGCAGTCGGATCGGCTAACGGGAAAAACAAGGTCCTGCTGGTCTTGTTCGTAATCCAATCAATAAAAACATTTTATTTTGAATAAATTCTGACATTAAGATTGTAAATCTGCATTTTCGCCCACTCACTTTACTTTGCCGTGTCCACAAAATCGGAATTATTATTATTCTGTTTTGCCATTTAATAATAAATATGAATAGAATGGCCACTCTTGGGTTTGGTCTTGACTCAGACTCGACAACTGAAAGTCATTATCTTGACTCGGACTCTGCTCTGGCTATCTTGGCTACAACACTATGAGTACCTTAACCTCTGAGCCACCACAGACCCAAGTCCCAATTTTAATTGGTACCCCAGCATCTTAACCGTTGATCCACCCCATCCCATGGGGCACACAATCCATTTCCTGTGGCAATAAGGTAAGACCACGCTGCTGGAAACAGTAGTTCCGGAGGACCTGGGTTTGAACTGGAATTGCAGCGTGAATTTCAGGTAGCACAATTACAGACAGATTGGCTGGACGCCTGGCATCCCATCCAGAGATGACCAATGAATTTCCAGGATAGAATCCAGACCCTCTATGACCCTGGCCAGGATAAGTGGGGTCAATCAATCAAATCAAACCATGGTGACCCACGTTCAAGTTTTGGCGGTGCCATATTGGAGGAATTGTTGGAGAAAGTGGCCCCTTTCTCACATGTTCACACCACAGGAACTGGGGACGATTGTAGTTCTTAGAGTGCCCTGTATATGGACTTTTTTAGCTCCTACTTCAAGGCAGGGTCTTTTTTCAGCACATAGGAACCCCAAGTGACGGTCCAGACATAAGAATATGGCTATTGGTTCAGACGTAGTGACGCAAGTGCCTTGTTCAGGGCGACCGCCATTTTTGAATTATTAAATATAATGGTACACTGGTGTAAACAACAGATCTTTGTGCTAAAAATAAACACACAGACACACACAGATCGACCATGGACTAACAGTGAAGTTCAGGCTTTACTGAGCAAATATGCGACGGAGGTACGAAGCGATTTTGATTCGTCTAAGGATTACATCACTTCAGTGTCACGCAACGTCCCTACTGGCGATGCAAATGCAAACCAAAACAGGCCCTGAAACGAATGTAGTTTGCTCCATGGGGGATTATTCCCAAATTAACTGGAAATGTTACACAAACTAGAAGTGTTTTGTGTGAGTGTAGAAATGTTAGTCAAGGGATCTTCTCCTGGCACTGCGACAGTGACCCCTGTTGGCCGTGTGATGGACTTGCATCAAGATCCAAGCTACGCTTATATCCCCCAAGACCCTGACTAAGAATAGTGGGGATAAACCGTGAGCATCAACAGGAACAAAATAGTAGGTTATTAACCCCTAATATGCTGTTTCACCTTGCCTCCACCCACTGAGCCAAATCAGCAGGCTGTTTCACCCAGAAATACATCATATAATGGATAATGCTATGTTATGGAAATGATTTCCATTTCACAGGATGGTCCTGATAAGCCTACGTCTATTGTGCGCTCTGCCCCTCTCGATCTGTCAGTCACTTTAATCCAGCCCATGTGTTAACTGTTTTCCCCATTTACAGGGTCTGTGATGTGCTGATTGATGAGAGACCGAGAGCGAATCAGGGCGAGCGAGAGAGCAAAGCGAGAGAATGGTTCTGCGTGTCCATGTCGTATGGGTTTGTCTCGTGATCCTCTGCGGGATGCCGCTGTCACCCGGCTGTGGCTAGCTGCTCCGCTACTGCTGCAGGCTTCAAAGAGTGCAAGCCTGCCCACAGCCCTAATTAGAGGGTCCCTGCCCGGAGCTGGGGACAAGCTAGCGGAAAGTGTGCGCAAGTGCACACACCACGCTTCGCTAGCAACAGGCCGACATGGGCCGCGGATGAAGGGAGGAGTAGCGACCTCATCAAATCTGTCCCACGAGACCTCTCTTTTTTGAAATGTAAACATGCTGTTTCTCAATTCTTAAATTCAAACTTTTGTTTTCATTCTCTATTTATGTACGTTCGCAGCGGTGGTTCGGGAGGGGGGGCGCTGTGGCGCTGGTTTGAAGAAGACGAGAAGAACGAGCGGAGAATGCTGGTCACGTTCAGATAATACCTTCTACTGACGTAAGACTGAGAAGAACTCGAGCCATCTGCTGCGGAGACTGACGTGAAGCGTCACGTACTGCCCAAAACCCCAAAACCAAACGAAAAAACAACTAGTGTCTCAAAATCTCAGTAATCACCATGGCCTCTCCAACAAATCACCCTCATCCCTATCTTTCCCATGATCACCCCGTTGGGATTCCCTCCCAAACGTTTTCTAACCGGGTTCATATCGACGCTGGCCTGGATTTGTTTATATTAGCTCGGGTTTGAGCCCTTCTGACCATATTGTCACAGCCTAGTTAAAGGGAACAGGGTGTTAGGCAGTGCACCGTTGGCAAGGCCATCGGCGGTGTAGTAAAATATAAATATAATAAGAACGTTTTGGAGCTGGTGTATCCATTCTGAGCAGTGAAACATCACCACAGCGACCACAGCTGTGGCATATGTGCAGGAAAGAAAAAATCAGGCAGGCCTCAGAAGCCTGAGAGAGGGAGCCAGCAGGAGCAAAGCTGAGGCAGTGATGTGCAGCAAGTACTTCAGCTTCATATTTAATGCAGTAGTCAGCATATCCGTCCGAGGAGAGCACAGATCCGCTGTCACCTTCATCATCTTCACTGGCGTGCTCATGATTCTTTCACTGTGTTAACCTCAGACCGTTCCCGGTCCGCATACAGGCAGCATCTGTCTTCACCTGAAGTAAATATGGGACGTGGTATTACTAGCCCAAGAGATTCTGCGACCGAATGCGACCTGACTTGGCCGCTGTGCAGCACCTCACTTCTCATCCTAATAATGGTCTTATATTTAGCTGAGACTAAACAGGATGTAGGTCAGCACAGATCAGGGAAGAGTTTAGGTCAGGATGATGCTGAAGGTAAGAAAACAGAAAGAGAAAAGAAAAGCTGGGGGAAGCTTCCACATGATCTATTGGGTTATTTAAGACTCCGGGTTTTGGGCCTCAATTGCAAGCAGGAGCTCTAATGAAGAGGGACGGTGCTGCTGTAAGAGTTTTATGATGTAATGTTAATCAAAACAACAAAATACATTACCTGTTGGACCTGTTTCTAATGTATCATCTGCAATAACTGCTTTATCCTGGTCAGGGCCATGAATTCAGGGGCCAGTCCATTACAGACTCGAAGTTTGTCTTCTTGTTTTTATCTTATTTGTTCTTTTGTTCATTTTAGTATACTTTAACGAACTGGGACAGTTGTGGAGCTAAGGTACCTACCCAGATAGCAGACAGTATTGGGTCAAATATGGCTCAGTTTAAGCATTTACCGGTTGTCTGCAACAACAAAATTCATCATTTGAGCTGCATGCAAAATACCATTACTACTACTACTGAGCGTGCCACACCAACCAAATTTCCCCCTGTGACTTTGTGTACCAGAGTAATATTGCCAATACGCATATTCTCCACAAAACTTTTTTTTTAAATACACTATTGCCTTACATGCCATAGTTTTATCTTCTCTATTTATTATACTCTTCATAATATTGTATTCTGTTTCATTGATCATAGTCTATATATTATTACATTTTATTTTAATTCTTATATTGTCTTTAAATATGTTCTCTCTGTCAATCTTTATTTAGATTCTGTTTATTTAAACAATTACCATAAACCCATTAAATAGATAGCTTAATTTATAACACCTAAGGAGGTTGGGTCCCATTTTTGAGTCTTAATCCTCCCAAGGTTCCTTTTTTATAATGTTTAGGGAGTTTTTCCTTGCTCCATTAGAGGATTTGGGTCTAGATAATAGAAACTGATAAAGCTGCTTTGAGTCAATGCCAGTTTTGCCCGTGACTTGGCAGCCAGATTTGGTTGAAGTCATGACCTTCAGATGTATCAGTCAGATGTATCTTCACTAATGAAAGTGGTAAGTCTGGTCCAGGAATTGTCCGTCATTCATTTGGTCTGAGGGTGTGCATCACAGTGAATCAGAAGGTCCGGGCTTCAAGCCCCAGCCCCGTCAGCCCTTAAGCAAGCTACTTAACCCACAACTGGTTTGAATGCACATGTAACAGTTGTGATCTGGAAACAGTGTTGACTGGAATAGTGTTGACTAAATGAAATGCTTGTAGTGTATTCATATAGCAGGTACATAAAATCTAAATACACTGCTCAAAATAATAAAGGGACCACTAAAACAACACAATATAACTCCAAGTAAATCAAACTTCTGTGAAATCAAACTGTCCACTTAGGAAGCAACACTGTTTGACAATCAATTTCACATGCTGTTGTGCAAATGAAATAGACAACAGGTGGAAATTATTGGCAATTAGCAAGGCACACTCAATAAAGGAGTGTTTCTGCAGGTGAGGACCACAGACCACTTCTCAGTACCTATGCTTTCTGGCTGATGTTTTGGTCACTTTTGAATGTTGGTGGTGCTTTCACACTCGGGGTAGCATGAGACGGACTCTACAACCCACACAAGTGGCTCAGGTAGTGCAGCTCATCCATGATGGCACATCAATGCGAGCTGTGGCAAGAAGGTCTGTCTGTCAGCGTAGTGTCCACAGGCTGGAGGCGCTACCAGGAGACAGGCAAGTACACCAGGAGATGTGGAGGAGGCCGTAGGAGGGCAACAACCCAGCAGCAGGACCGCTACCTACGCCTTTGTGCAAGGAGGAACAGGAGGAGCACTGCCAGGGCCCTGCAAAATTGCTTCCAGCAGGCCACAAATGTGCATGTGTTTGCACAAACGATTAGAAACTGACTCCATGAGGATGGTATGAGGGCCCGACGTCCACGATGGGGGTTGTGCTCACAGCCCAACACTGTGCAGGACGCTTAGCATTGCCAGAGAACACCAGGATTGGCAAATTCGCCACTGGCTCCCTGTGCTCTTCACAGATGAAAGCAGGTTCACACTGAGCACATGTGACAGATGTGACAGAGTCTGGAGACGCCGTGGAGAGTGATTTGTTGCCTGCAACATCCTTTAGCATGACCGGTTTGGCAGTGGGTCAGTAATGGTGTGGGGGTGGGCATTTCTTTGGAGGGCCGCACAGCCCTCCATGTGCTCGCCAGAGGGTAGCCTGACTGTCATTAGGTACAGAGATGAGATCCTCAGACCCCTTGTGAGACCATATGCTGGTGCAGTTGGCCCTGGGTTCCTCCTAATGCAGGACAATGCTAGACCTCATGTGGCTGGAGTGTGTCAGCAGTTCCTGCAAGATGAAGGCATTGAAGCTATGGACTGGCCCGCCCGTTCCCCAGACCTGAATCCGATTGAGCACATCTGGGACATCATGTCTTGCTCCATCCACCAGCGCCACGTTGCACCACAGACTGTCCAGGAGTTGGCGGATGCTTTAGTCCAGGTCTGGGAGGAGATCCCTCAGGAGACCATCCACCACCTCATCAGGAGCATGACCAGGCGTTGTAGGGAGGTCATGCAGGCACGTGGTCACACACAATACTGAACCTCATTTTGACTTGTTTTAAGGACATTACATCAAAGTTGGATCAGCCTGTAGTGTGTTTTTCCATATTAATTTTGTGTGTGACTCCAAATCCAGGCCTCCATTGGTTAATAAATTTGATTTCCATTGATGATTTTTGTGTGATTTTGTTATCAGCACATTCAACTTTGTACAGAACAAAGTATTCAATGAGAATATTTCATTCATTCAGATCTAGGATGTGTTATTTGAGTGTTCTCTTTATTTTTTTGAGCAGTGTACATGTGTTTAAAGTCATCAACACAGCATGACTTTAGTCTTTTAAAAATCTTTTCAGAATCTGGTGTGTAGACATTCTAAGGGGAAGCGCAAGTTCAAATCTCAGCTCTGCATCTCAGCTCTGCCACTGTTTGGCTCTGATCCTTAACCTTCTACTGTTCATCTCTATTGTGAGTCAGTCAGTCCCTCTAGATAAGGTCATCAGCTAAATGGAGTAAACCTAAACGAATTAATCATTAATGAATCCACTGGGTTGTGTAACTATATGTTTTTGTTTTGTGGCTATATGTGACTGTCAGGTTGTGAATGTATGCGCTGGGAAAGGAGCAAAAAAAATCAAATAAAATATAAATCATAAAAAGTATATTTATCTGGCTTTATATTTAGCCAAGACTAAACAGGATTTAGTTCAGCGGAGATCGGCGAGCTTTGTGGGTAATGAGGGGAAAAAGTGAAGGTGGCGCTGAAGGTATAGCAACAGAAAGAGAAAGAGAAAGAGAGGGGGCAGCTTCCACAGGATGCCATTGATGCATCGAGTTATTCAGGGCTCTGGGCTTTGGGCCTCAATTACAGCCATTTTGGCAGGAGCACTAACGCGAAAGAGACGCGGCTGCGGCAAGTCCGGTCCACGCTGCCCGACCCTTCGCTCGTCCCCTGGGCAGCGCTTTGTTTTTTTAGCAGGCCACTAGCTCGGGCTGCTTTTAGCCTCTGCGTTTAGACGTCGCTGGTATTATTTTTTCTCCACACACTTCAACTACGATGGCCTTAACCGCTCGAGCGCTTGCACAGGGAACCAAATGATCAGTCACTGACAATCTGCAGCATGGGTTTCAGAACATCTGCCCCATCTCCTCATTCTGCTCCAAACCAAACAGCTAAATCTCTAGAGAACTGACCTAGGTTAACGGAAAAGTCTGGGATGGACAATAAGAGAGTGCAATAGATTTCAAAGGCTTAGCACTGCTTCTACTTGCCCTGGTCCTTATGCTGTTCATGCTCCTTTGTATCCAGCACCTACAACTTTGATGAGAAAGTCAAATCCCACCACATTCTGCAAGAATGCCAGTCCCGGGAGCTGGTAAAAACATCTAAAAACAGAGCTGTTTACCAGTTAATACCAGGAAAACATCGCCTATGCTTTCTCCTCCCTTTCCCCTCCCTCTCCCCTCATTCTCCCTCTTATATCTTTTGGTGGTTTGTTCTGTGGGGAGCTCTCCTCGCCATGTGCAAGCCCTGTGAATCCAGCCTATAGCCCATATGGCTGGTATTTTCTGACAGACACCCATCTCCCCTGGTTTGGCTCTGACATCCTCTTATTTAAGCGCAGCAAATTAATAACTACATCAGTGGGATTGTGCTAAAGGAGCCCAGCTTGGCATCCGAGCCACTTTCCTTGCCTGCTGCAGCAGTGAAGGGAATCCTGACTGGATGTGACCACTACTGCAGTGTCACATTCAATAGGCAGGCCTGCAGGCAGCCATGTCTTTATTTACAACCCACAAACTCAAGACGACACACTCACACAGTCTGTAATCGGGTCTCTGTGATCTCCAAATATGATCTCCAAGGAAAGCCCATGCGTCGCATGCATGGATAATGCTCTCGCTTCACCAAAACGTCCTCCTTAAGCGACTTAACCGTCTTGTAATGCCACATTCTCTCAGCCAGAGTTCTGATATCAACCTTTAAGAAGCTGATAGAGAATCGATAAGTAGCATGGGTGAGGGCATGGCAGAGGGAGCATGAATGACAGGGCAGTCTTTTCCCTACCTGCTCTATCCCGAAGAAGAACACACAAGCCTTTCCAGAACGAAAATACTTTATTATTTAATATGTCCTGAACTAAAATACTTTATCCACACAAATAATAAAAATATAATTCAATGCCAGGCCACAAATGTCAGTAGAATTTGCTTTTGAAATAGCCACAAAACCACAAGCTTCTTTTTGGCAAATATTTGAGGAGCTAATTCGGAAGATGTCAGGCTGTTTTTCTTTCTTTTTTAAGACAGAGCTAACAGAGTGCAAGTGTCACAGATCTAGCGTTTCTCCAGGCTTGTGCTGCTGGCTGACCGACAGGCAGACTCATCGACGAAAGCACACAGTCCTCCATCTGTGTAAGTGGAGCATCCTCTCTCTCTCTCTCTCTCTCTCTCTCTTTCGCAGTGTGTTAAAATAAGAGCCGCGCCTGTAAAAGCGTGCTCCTAATTATACTGTACTGTCCTCTCTCCTTACCTGCTCCATCTGCAATTAGAACAGTGGAAGTCTCAGGAGGCTCGCACCACTGCCATCACCTGAGTGTAGCCTGGCACCATTTATGCTATAGGTACAGAAAAACTAGGTTCTGTGTGAAGCAGAAGAAAAAAAAAACAACCCTCAACTGTTCTGCACGCAATAACTGGCGATTCTACGCAACAACCATTGCAGTTCGGTGCTAGCGATAATTTTCTGTCACGTGAGCCAGAAACCTGATTCTCATTTCATTAAAAAGACCTGTTGTTTCTATAAATTGTAGAAAGAAATTATGTCAGATGTTATACTTGGCTATCATGCAAGAAAAGACTGTTTTAAATGTAGCTTTAACTCATAATGAGAGGTTGGAGCTCCTCAGGATGAGTAGTAATTCAGGAGTGGCTCTTGGATTTGGGCAATGTGGCCTAAGACAGACTTTCTTTTAGCTTGCTGGAAAGGATGGAGAAGTACTGCAGTAAGTGCTGAATATTTCTTGATATGCTGTAGTACGGGACCCAGGAAAGCAGTACAGTGAGCGCACAATCATGATATATAATGTAAAGTTTATCACGACAGTATCTTTTGGACTTTAATCATTTATCAATCTTCATCCTGGTCTGGAACCTGTCCTGGAAGATCTAGGAGCAAGGCAGGGGTACACTTTCATATACCTTGTCTTCGGAATATTGCCTTCTTTATGTATTATTTATAATGTATTAGTTGTTTTTATGAATGATCACCCTTTATGTTATTTTAGGTCTGTCACCCTGCATTATCTTGATTTCCATCTGTGTGTTAGTTACTGTCATGGTGTGAATTAAAATGAAAGGACATCTTCATAAAGAAGCATCTGTAACTGTTTTCACGTTCAGCATGGAAAACTTTACTTGACTGCATCAGTGCAATCAATATTGCGTGGGTGGGTGCATGTGTGTATGGGAAAGGGGTCAAGTTTACATTTACAGCATTTAGCAGACGCTCTCACTCAGAGTGACTTGCAACCGATATAATCTTACAATCCAAGCAATTGTGGGTTAAGAGCCTTGCTGATGGACCAGTGGCAGCTTGGCAGAGGTGAGAATTGAACTCTATGACAAAGAAATAACGCACCCAGATACACTCATTGACAAAAAATATCACATCAAGAAAGAGTTGTTGGAACTTAATGAAACTTTGTATGTGTGAATGTAATGATGACATATGTAAGTGATCACAATATTAGAGTTTAATAAGTTTATTGGAGAAAAGTGTACAATTGAAAGCAGGCTCTAGTTACCCTGTTAGGCCGCCTCTAGCCTGGATACAAGATGAGATACGGATGGGCATGCAGGCATACAGGTTCCGTATGGTATCCTGAGGCACATTTGCTGACAGATGTTGCAGCTGGGCCTGTAGATCCTGCTCACTCACAGGGTGCTGAAGCTGGCATACAAGCTGGTCCCATAAATGCTCGAATGGTGATAAATCTGGCAACCGGGCAGGCCAAGACAGTGTCTGGCCGAGACATTCTTGGGAAACCCTTGCTGTGTGTGGGCATTACCCTGCTGAAAAATGCCAGTTGGAAGCCCTTCCATGAGAAGCAACACACATGGCCACAGGATGTCCTGCACCTATTGTTAGTGTCTCTCGTATCACTACTAGAGGTGACCGACTGTCATATGTGATGGCTCCCCAGGTTGCAGTTGCGGCATTGAGTCCCTCCACTGCACTGGACTGAAGCGCTCACCACGAGGCTTCCAAACTAGAGCCTGGCCGACGTCAGATCCCAAACAGAACCTGGATTCGTCGCTAAAGTTCCAGTCCATAGCAGTCCAGATTCTTCGTTCATGACACCATTGCAAACGAAGGCAGCAATCCGAGATATAACTATCTGGCTGCATTATTTTTGTCAATGAGTGTATCAGTTTATGTATCTTTGTGGGCATCACGTCCCCACTGGATAAAAAGATCTGACATTTTATGCCTTGTGGGGACGTTTTGCTGGTGTTCACAGTATTCAGGAGGAAATTTGGCCTTTTCAAAGCAAAAACTGCAATGGTGATCCTAAATGAGGAGTGATTTAATTAATTAATCCTTTTATTGGCCACAATCCACATTTAGGTAGAACTGCAACTATGTAGGTGCAGCAATAAACAGTAAGATTATTATATTAATGGAAAGTCCCCACAGTGATAGAAAGAAACACTGTGTGTGTGTGTGTGTGTGTGTGTGTGTGTGTGTGTGTGTGTGTGTGTGTGTGTGTGTGTGTGTGTGTTCATGTGCGTTTATATATCTACTCACGTGTGCGCACTCACCGGTTTGGGGAAGGAGGAGGAAGTGTGGGCTGCTGTTAGTCTGAGGTTTGAGGTGACTCAGGGCCACAAAACCGCTTCAGTAATCAATGTAGAGGTTGGAAAAACTCTGGTAGCTAGGCTATAGTACACAAAGTGTGCTGAGAAACAGTTACAGTCCTGAGCAGTGGGTGCATCGGCCTGTGTGTTTGTGTGTGTATGAGAGACCGAGGCGGCGGTCGGTGGCAGAGCCGGTGTGTATGGCGGGGGAGGAGTAGCGCAGGCGGGCAGGATTGGGGTAGAAGTGCAGGAGCGCCAGGGCGCGGTCTTTACTGCTCTCCCAGATCACTGCAGACTCCAGAGACGAGTGGACGTAGTGCGCACGGCAGAGGGCTAAGACTTGGCGCAGAACATGAGGATTCCCATTCCCAGCAGCCGGCTCTCACCTTCTTCTCTCTGCGGTCTGTGCTGTCAGTGTGTCCGTGCGCGCCGAGGCTTTCAGACTGTCTGTCAGCGCTGATGAAATAAACGGACTGGGCTGGACTCTGTGTTTAATCCCTTCTTTCTCCTCCTTGCATATGGAGAGTGCCTTCGGGCACCACTGGATGTTGTTTTTCAGTCCCTCGCGACGCATGACAGCTCGCACAGTTGACCGCGCGTCCCTTTTACGCACCGACAATGACAAGGATAAAGGCAGTCCAGAATCGCATATCCTTCTGTCTTTAAGGAGCTGAAGGAGACGACGGTGGGAAGGGGGGCAGCTTGAGTTTCCTTGACCCGTGTCGCCCGTAAACTCCGCACTATATTTCTGAGAGGGGGGTAATGCGTGTCCCCGCGGTGCTGGGGCTCCTGGTCGCCTGCGCGCTGATCTGCGCTCCGGTAAGTGAAGCGTGCGGCCCGGGCAGGGGCTACGGCAAGCGGCGGCCTCCCAAGAAACTCACGCCGCTCAACTACAAGCAGTTCAGCCCGAACGTAGCCGAGAAGACGCTGGGCGCAAGCGGCAGACTGGAGGGCAAGATCACCAGGAACTCGGAGCGCTTCAAGGAGCTCACGCCCAACTACAACCCCGATATCATTTTCAAGGATGAGGAGAACACGGGCGCGGACCGGCTCATGACCCAGGTGAGCGATTCGATTACGGGGCCATTAGGAGAGGCGCTCGGCGCCTTGGATCCGGTTACGCACTCCGCTTCGCGTGTCTCTCTGTCCTCGGCCTTTGCTCCGTGTTTTAGGCTTTAGTGAGGCGCTGCTATCGATCGCCACTGCTCTCATCTGCGCGCTTACAGGGATCAATGGCTTCTTCTGCACAGCCCAAAGCTTCAGTGATGAACTCACTTATGCGGTGTGGACGTGTGTCCAAGCAGGACCTGATTGAACAGCTACACTCTTTTTTTAAACTCAGCTTTGTATGTGGCACTCATAGGTGCTATTTAGCGTACCCTTAAAGGTTCTGTGTGCAACCATACAACAGCGGGCTGAAATTATTTTGATACCCTTTAACAAGAAAACTTTTGTAGACATATCAGTTATTAACCTTGCCCACAGCTTCTTGTCACTGTGCCAGCTAGGCCAAAAATAGTCAAGTTCTGAATATAACTTCCTTGTATGCACTACAAATGTGACCTCCATTAAATTACAGTGGCAGCACTGTATAAATAAGTCACCCTCTGTCCCCTCTCCAGGTAGGTGAGGATGGAGGGTTACAGGAAGGACAGGTTTAAGGAAAAAAAACTCTTAAACTAGTACTCCTTTGGACTGTGGCTAGGCAAAGAGCATTTATTATTTTTAAGAACCAGTGGAGCGGCAGAGAACCTTTAAATCTTTCAGACCTTTGAGGAACCTGTTTTGCCAAGAGTGCACCCACTGAGCGCCAACTGTCCAGAAAACCAACTCATCAGACTAACTCGACTTAAACTGGCCCACACAAAGGTCTATTTTTGGACCCTGCTGCACTGCCTTGATCTGGCTCCTTAACATACATAATTTTTTGGTTAATTTAGTTTGCCATATCATACGCACTTCTGCAGAACACGGTTCCTCTGGGATTATTTGGATAGTCGAGGCTTCTGAAAGCGACCTGTCAGAATGGTTTTCGCACATCCCGAAACAGACTAAAATAGGGACCGTTTGCCTTTGTAGGAAACACCGTGCTCACTGCAGTATAGTGTTCATTCAGTCTGTAGGTGTTCGTTTGGGATTGTAGGTGTTCATTCAGCACTTGCACTGTTCATTCAGGACTGCAGCAATTCATTCAGCACTTACAGGGCTCATTCAGGACTGCAGGCTTTAAATCAGCACTGCAGGCTTTGGTTCAGCACTGTAGACCTTCATTTAGGACTGTGGGTGTTAATTTAGCACTGCAAGCTTCAATTCTGGCTTCTCTAGGTCCTCATTTCCAGACTTAGAGTGTTGAATTGGCGGTGTAGGTTTTAATTCGCCGCTGCAGACCTTCATTCAGGACTGCAGCTGTCAAATTGGCACCGTAGGCTTTAATTCAGTACTGCAAGCTTTAATTCAGCACCGAAGATCTTCCATCAAGTGTTAGATTGGCACCGTGAGCTTTAATTCAGCACTTCATTTACTTGTGGATTGGCACTGTAGGGTTCAGTTCAGCACTTTAGATATTCATTCAGGGCTGGAGGTGTTCATGTATGATTTTAAGTATTAATTACAGTATTCAGTCAGCAATGCTGGTGATTCTTAATGCAGCACTGAGCTGAGATTTTTGCTGAGTAGTCCTGTATGAGATTTATACTGATTTATACTGACCTATTTGTTTGCATGTACACACATCGTGGTTTGTTAGTGTGGACTTTGTGCCATGACTGTTGGCAGTGTTAGTAGGGTATTGTTGATAATCACACAGTTATAACTACATTCAACAATCTGATACTGCACATTGGTATCTGCGTTGATACTGGCTTTACATAACTCAGAAAAAAAGCCTTGCAGATGATGGATTGGGTTTCGTGGATCGACCGATGAGCTCTGAGCTCAGGGGTCTGTATATTTACATTAAGCATACATTTATATGCAGCACAGTGTGATAAAATGCAGGTTGAAATGAACAAATAAAGCTTTTTAAGGTGCCCCTGAAGCCCGGACCAAAGGGAACGTCTTGCATCACACCATAACTTTTACCTTATGTAGATTATTTATAGGACAAAAGCCACTTTTGTGAAGAATAAATAACATGAGGTTGTATTGTCCTTTAGGACAAATATAGCAAAAAAATAATTCTATAGACATCAAAGCCTTACTGATGAACGTGTAGAGTGGGAGCCAGTCTGAGACCATTAGTGACAATGCTCCTTTTTTTCAATATTTCTCGATTTGTCTTTTGTTACAAAAAATTCAAAATCAAACAGCAAAACAATTTGAATCTGCTCTTTGCTCTAGTTGGCGTGAACTTCACAAGTTTGTGTAAAATCTGATGATCCATGTTATCTAGCACAGTTTCACTATTTTCCAAAGGGCATCTTGTGATGTTACTGTATGCTCGCCTTTTTCTGTCTTCAAGTGCCCCCTTAAATGCTGAATGGTGTTTTGGTCAGTGGGACATACCAAATACTGATTCACCGTTGATCAGTTAAAGATTCAATGTTTAATTTAAAATTGTTATGATGATTATCTGATTTGTAATAGCAAACAATGTACAAACTTTGAGAAAGATGGAAAATTGAAGCATTGTCACTAACGCTGTTAGACTTTGGCCCCTCTGTGCCTAACAACAAATCAGACATCAGACATCATACATAAACCTGTGAAGCTCTGTACACATTAATCTCTGACACATATCATCTGCAGTAAAATGTCATGTATGTTTCCTCCTTTGTTCGTTGTCATCGACCTTTGTGCTTTACTGATCACTGTGTGATTGTGTGTCTTTGTACACTCATCTGCCACTTTATTAGGTACACCTCCTTTATAGCGGCACTTTGTAGTTCTACAATTCCAGACTGTAGTCCATCTGTTTCTCTACATACTTTGTTCGTCCTTTTTACGCTGTTCTCTAATGGCCAGGACCCCCACAGGACAATCACAGATCAGATCAGGTCCTATTTGGGTGGGATCATTCTCAGCACTGCAGTGATAGTGTGTGTGGAGCTGGTACGAGTGGATCAGGCACTGCAGTGCTGCTGGAGTTTTAAAACACTGTTCACTCACTGTTCTCTCTATTAGACACATCTACCTCATTGCTGCACCTTATAGAGGTAAAGTCAGTGACAGCAGCTTGTCTGTTGCTGCACAGTTTGTGTTAGTCATCCTCTAACCCTTCATCAGTGCTTACAGAACGCTGCCTACAGGATGCTAGTGGCTGGATATTTTTGGTTGGTGGACTATTTTCAGTCTAGCAGTGACACTGAGGTGTTTTAAAACTCCAACAGCACTGCAGTGTCTGATCCACTCATACCAGCACTTACACACAATGCTAAGAATGATCTGTGGGGGTCCTGACCATTTGGGAACAGAGTAAAGGGGACGAACAAAGCATGTACAGAAACAGATGGACTACAGTCTGGAATAGCAGAACTACAAAGTGCTTCTGTATGGTAAGTGGAACTGATAAAATGGACAATGATAATAGTACTTCTTAAATATTTAAAACCAAAGCATCCACTTACAAGTTGGCATGCACTTCCTTTCCTTTAATATCCGTGCCGAAGCTTGTCTGTGCGCCTATATTTGCCATATGCATGACCCTGATCTAAATGTCTGATTTTGTAGCGTTGTAAGGACAAGCTAAACTCCTTGGCTATCTCCGTCATGAACCTGTGGCCGGGTGTGAAGCTGAGGGTCACTGAGGGCTGGGATGAAGATGGCAATCACCCAGAGGAATCTCTGCACTATGAAGGCAGAGCTGTGGATATCACCACCTCCGACCGGGACCGGAACAAGTATGGCATGCTGGCTCGGCTGGCGGTGGAGGCCGGCTTCGACTGGGTCTACTACGAGTCAAAAGCACACGTCCACTGCAGTGTGAAATCAGGTAAGAATCTCCGCTGGAGCTCGGAGTGGCTTTAGAGACCTCAAAATCAGTTTGTGCGGTTTTTGAAAGGAGAAAATGGCAAGTTTTGCAAATGTATTAGCTGAACAAATGAATTTAGGGGAGATTGTGTAATGAGATATCTTTTCAGGACTATTTTATTACTATTTTTATATAATAGCCTTCCTGATAACGCAACCTGTTAGGTCAAAGATGTCTAATCTTGAAAATACTGTAAGACATTCTGGTTAATTAATACGCATAAAACTTAAGTACACTTGAAAATGGCTGTAACATGCATGTCTCTCTCATTATATACAAGTCCTCTCTAAAGTGCATTATCTGTAACAGGAACCAAGATTAGCTTCATGCAGAGGCAGTAAATGGTTTACACTGCGTCGTTGACACTGCCTGTTATGCCTATTGCACTCATCGAATTACTGACCACGAAATAATGATGATTCGATAATTATCTTCTCTCAAGCTGTGCGGGACTGAATAAAGGTCTAGATTAGATGTGCTACATGTACTGTATCGCCAGCTGTTAATAATAGTGTAAATTTCGGTTCTTATAAGGGTAGGCTGCTAGGTGTGACCGGGTACACAGTGCTCAGGTGTGTCTGGCTGTGGATTGCGGCCCGCTCTCATTAGCAGGTGAGATAAGTGAGAGACTTGAGCTGGAGGTGATGAACGGATAACAGACCACATCATTAGGTTGTAAAAACTCACCTCTAGCCGTGTCATCAGGGGAGTAAATTACTGGTCGGATCACCAGGAAAGAGATTGGAATTTTTCTGTTATCGCAATGAACCTTACTCATCTTTTGTACACCGCAAGCAAGGTTTTATTTAAATAACTAAATCACTAGAGGAGCAAACACAAACAAAAATGTCATTTGGCACCCTGTACGTAGTTGTGTTACTCTGGAATGTGGGATCTCTTGCCCCGTGTCTTACAGAAACTTTGTTGCATCTGGAGTTTCAATCAGACACAAAGGCTGAGCCTGTGTCCTGCGACTTTCCTGTCTCACTGCAACACTTGAGTCTGAAAAGTGTCAGTTTTGGGCCCCTGGTGAGGAATGAGACTAGTGTGTGCGGACGTTTATGAAGCACTTTTGTTATCACTCTGATAGGGAGTGCAAACACCGACAAGCCCTGTTGTCTGCACCTGCCTTATCAAAGTCCTTTAAAGGTGTGTTCTACTGCTAAGGCCACAGCACCGCCGCATATTTGTGTGTGTGAATAAGTCATTAATATGAAACCGAAATGCAGATTTGAGGAATCAAACTGGAGATCTGAGATAAGTGGATAAACTGTTGTGTGCTGATGATAATCAAGATACATACGCCTTGTGTGTTAATCCTTCTCTTTGTACGTAGCAGAGTATCTTACCGCAGAGATAAGCTGGTGTTGCCATGTGATAAGAACATGAAATATGAAAAACATTGTATAATTTTAGCGAAAGCGCATTCCCGTGATCATCTCGTTGTGGAAACTGGCTTTCATAGCGTATACCTTTGGGTACTAGAATGTAGGTGTGGACAGGGTAGAGAGAGAGAGAGAAAGAGAGTGAGAGAGAGTTTGAGAGAGGCCGATTGCTCAGAAGTAGAGCAGGTTATCAAAGCGCTGTGAGATGATTAACCCGCTCTTTTGTTTTCTAGATGGTTATTCCGTTATTCTTTTCTCTCAGATCTCTTATCTCAGCTATGTCTTATCACCTGGCCTTGGTCCTCACCTTTCCCAAATATTTGTGTTCGACTTGACGGAGACTTGAGACTCTCCTTGCAAGCCCCGTAGCGTCTCATAGGGCCTGACCCAGGAACTCCTGTAGGAGAAAAGTCCAGCTTGCCATCAGACTCATGGTTATTTATTAGCTTATATTGTATATTACACACCGACTTAAGTGGAGGGAAAAGAGAAATCGAATAGTTTAAAATGTTTGCTTCCGCACAAAGCTGTTTTCGCACCGCAGCTGCCTTTCGTTTTATTGCTGTTTTATGTGTCGAGCGAGTGAAGATCAAAGAGACAAGACAGAGCAAAAGAGAGAGAGAGACAGAGAGAGAGAGAGAGAGAGACAGAGAGAGAGAGAGAGAGAGGGTGCATTTATGAAAATAGTTAGGTCGTAGTAGATCATTAAAAGTAACTATATGTTATCGCTACTGTATTATCATAAGACGCGATGAGTAACATCTTCTCATTTACACCCCAGAGTAACCTGAAGCACAATATAATATACTCATATCCAATTTTCAGTTTTCTGGTGGCAGCAGTAATTTGGTAGCCCACCTCCCATGGTGCCTTTCGGCTGAGTCGGATGTCACACTGCGACAGGAACCTCTTCCGAACCTTGAGTGATGGACTGGGTATGCGTTTGCCCGCGCCCTGCCAATTCCAGGATAGTTCCTGGATCCAAATGAGCAAGGCTTACAAATGGGAAAATGAAATAAACAAATAATATCATTTCTGCACCACTAGAGGGCAGAGCGTGTTTATGTTTAGTGAGGTAGTTTGCTATTACTGTGGATTTTTGAACGAGAGTTCAATGTCAGATGACTCCATAGCCATAACAACACTGGCCATGCAAAGGGGCAGGAAGTGCACACCGTCAAGAGGGACGATTTCTAGTAGTATTGCACGACCTGGAGGTATGCTTCATAAAGAATAGTTGGTTGGTTTACCCTCACAGGCTGATAGTAGCCATGCAAAAGCCCAGTATTTTGTTTGTTGTACATGTAAACACAAGTATATTGAATACCTAATGTATATTTCCAAATAAAATCCAATGATCTGTGAATGTCCTAACTATTCTCTGGCTTTCAATCAATGCACATTTGCATTGGTATGATTAATCTTGAAAACTTTAAGGAAGTTTCCCCCAACCTTTTCCACTTGGAGCACCCCCACAAGTATCTAAGAATATCTGTACCCCCCAGCCCCCACATACACAGACCAGAAGAATAAAGTGATTCATTGCAAATCTTTATTGGCAAAAAAATTACATAATTTATAGCTATTTTTCTTTTCTCTTAGAGCTTCCCCTTTTTTCATTTAGGCTTATTTTCTCTGTTCAAGACACTTAAACATTTAGTTAAAAAGCAAACAATATATTTTTAAGTAATTTTATATACAGATTATTTCCCAGTGAGTGTATCTTTTTTATTTCATTTAATATGTGCAAATTGTGTTTTGACAAACTCAGAGTTTTTGGACCACAGTTTACGAACCATGGCTTTAAGGCTTTAAGGAATCGGGACCTGTAATGATTTATTAAGTGTATTTAAAGATCTACGATGTGGTGTAGGATCTAAATGCTGTCTTTGTTTCTTTTTCAGAACACTCCGTGGCTGCTAAGACGGGCGGTTGTTTTCCCGGGAGAGCTCTGGTGACTCTGCAAGATGGCAGCAGGAAGGCCATGCGGGATCTGCGGCTCGGGGAGCGAGTGTTGGCATCAACAGAGAGTGATGGCACCGGGCAGCACGTCTACAGTGAGGTCATCGGCTTTCTGGACCGACACTCCTCCTTGCGCACGCTGTTTTATACGATAGAGACAGAACTCGGTGCCACATTGAGTCTCACGGCTGCTCATCTCATATTCGTGGCAGAGGGGAACTGCTCGGGCTCTGCACCCAGAGGCACGCTCAGGAGCGTGTTCGCCAGCGAGGTGCAGCCAGGTCAGTGTGTGGTTTCGACTCAGGGACCGGGGACAGAAGGAAGTCTTTCCCGGGTCATCAGGGTCCAAACAGAGGAGGACACGGGAGTGTTTGCTCCGCTCACCCTGCACGGGACAGTCGTGGTTAATGACATTGTCTCCTCCTGCTACGCAGCAGTGGACGAACACTGGCTGGCTCACTTCGCTTTCGGCCCCGTAAGGGCACTTCATCACTGGGGAGGGTCGTTGGGCCACCAGGCTGAGGGGGTCCACTGGTATTCCTCAGTGTTGCACTGGATTGGAACCCGCATTCTAGAACCAAAACACTTCCATCCATGGGGCATTTTAACAAACTACAAATGGGACAAAGAGAACTGTGTGTTATAAACAGAGGCAGAACTGAAAAGACAGAATGAGCACACAAGTCAAGAAAAGAGGACACAAAAGGGAAGAATCTTTTATTAAGCAGGAGACATTCTCAAACAAAATAACCTCTTTAACCCACAGACATGAACGATGCAATAATTTCTTGGGTGTATCCGAGGCAATTCCAAAACCCACATGTAAAAATATTCGATACTTAATGGTTTTTTTACTGCTACACTGGAGCATACTCACAAACACACAAACACGCACACGTCTACACATAATCGCATACGTGCTTTTAATAACCATTCTTATGCTGACTGAGGTAATGCAACAGAGGTTAACTGCAAATTAGCTCAGGTAAGCAGCGGCTCAGGCATAGGACATCATGCTTAGCCTCACTCTGTAGGTGTTGAATGGCGACTCAAAGAAATCGACCAAATCTGCAAAGTTATCAGGAACGTTCCCATCCTGTTTTTTTCCGTTACAATGCTGTCCTTCCTCTCACTAGTCTATCACAAGTCCAAACGTAGACTCGTCATGCTGTAATGTTTCATGTTTCCCTGCTGCAAATGATCTTTGTAAGTTTATTAAGTATTTAATAGTCACATTGTACACTGTATTTCTACATATAGCATACACTAGGGCGGAAAATACACCAATTAGCTGTACCAGTTAAGATATACCGTGCTGTTTACTATTTATTGAATACACTCATGCCAGAGAACATATCGTCTCATCGTACTCCCGGAAATCAGCCTCTTGTATTCCCTATGTATGCTTTATGGAGTGATACTCACAATCTGGCTCGCTTTATTTACTTTTTTTTTTTTTTTTCGTGGCATTATTCACTTTTTACCAAAAAAAGATGTCAAGATTCTATGTTCTATATTCTATAAATATTTAAAGATCTATTTTTCAAAATTAAAGTATATGGAAATACGTGGACGCACCTCCTTTTTTCACCTTCCGATTTCAGACTAGCCTCAGCTCCAGAGACCTGGGTTCGAGTTATGGCCCTGCTGCTGCCTGTCTGGATTTTGCATGTTCTCTCTGCATCTGCACGGGTTACCTCCGGGTCCTCCGGTTTCATCCCAAAGATATGAATTATGTCAGTCTATAAACTGTCCCAGTGTGAGTGAGTGTGCCCATCCCTGTGATCTGCGATGGACTGGCACCATGTGTTCCCGGTTAGGCCGCAGCCCTTGTGACAATGAACTGAATTAATAGGGTATAGAAAGGGAGTGAGGGAGCAATTCATACAACAGAGATGTGAAAGGAAGCATATTTTTATGAAATATCACCAGAACCTGCACCATTAAAGGCAAAAAAGCCCAAAATTCTGACACGGATGTGCAAAGTTAAAGCATATGTCACGCTTTTCATCTGGTCTCAACAGTCCTGCTCGATTCTTACTCTACTGAGACAATAATCCAGCCGTTTCTGCTGACGAAACCGTGATATCCTGCAACTCTGGTCTCCTGCAGGCGCAGAAAGGTAAGTACTTGAGTGCGGGTAAGTCCAACACTCTTGTTACAAGTTGTGGGGGCTCGTAGACAGTCACTCGGTTTTGGTTGGTGTCTTGTGGCTTGTCAGCGAGTGAAAATATCTTCTTGGTGCTCTGATTCTGTTCCAGACCTCTCTCAGACAGAGTTCCTGGAACAAAAAGTGAGAGACTTTATAGAGGATTTTATAAATCCACTGCATAACATTAGTAAGAAACAGTTTCCTGTGCTGGGAAAAGAACTTGTTTATGAAATTCACTTCTGGGAGAGTATAAGAGCTGTTTATGTGCAGCTAATAACCATTTATTCTGTGGCTTTTGTAGGCCACTCCAGTCCAAATTATTCATAACATAAGCTCTATATATACAGCTGTGATGCATTATATGATTACTTTAATTGATGGAATCGATTATACCATGTCACGACATTTCTGTTCCCGGCATCTGTGTGCTATATTCCAATTGCTTGTGTTCATTCCTTCATTCGTTTTCTTATGCACTTAATCCTGGTCAGGGTCACGGGAAAGCCGGTGCCTAGCCAGTGGCACAGGGCACACACACACTCAGCGCAATTAACGTAACACGCATGTCTTTGGACTGCGGGAGGAAACCGGAGTACCTGGAGAAAACCCAGGCGGACCTGCTGGGTCACATGCTGACTCCACACAGAAAGGACCCAGACCCCTCCACCTGGGATAGAACCCAGGATAACCCTTAGATATCTTCTAATATCTAAGGACAATCCCAAACTGATTAAGCCTAGGGTGACAGTGGCAAGGAAAACTCCCTAAACATTATAAGGAAGAAACCTTGTGAGGACCAAGACTCAAAAAGGGACCCGACCTCCTTGGGTGGCTTTTGTAAGAATTAAACTAAACACAGTTACAGAAGCTATGTTCAGCACTGAATGTATCACAAATGTTCTGGAAAATACAAAACTGTTCAAACTATCATTGTCCTGACCACAAAAGCAAAGTGTCCACAGTGTTTCTGTATCCGTACCTGATACTGTGTGGTCTAGCAGAAAGGACAACAATCCAACCAAGAACACCGGTAGCATCAAACAAGACTGGAGAAATACATCAACACTGGTAACACCTAAAGGCACAAAGGTTAGGGTGAACCACAAGATAACTGCCAACAAACGAAGCGAAACGCTAACAATTTAATCAGAAGGTAAGCACACACCCGTGTAGATGAAGCCGGACTGCATTCTGAACCAGCGAGGCAGAACTAGGGACATAAACACAGTAAAGCCTGTGTTTAAAATGTTACGACCTGAATCCACGTCCGTGTACTGGAGGTATGTTATACCAGTCGCTACAGCCACCGTGTAGGTCACACTGAGCACAGCGCCTGAACAAAGGGGGCACAAAGAGCAAATTCAGACCCACAGCTCGACACCGGTCTCATATATGATGAGGGAGTGTGAATGTTAGAGGATGACCGTGGACAGCCAGAGGGATTGAGGTGAGGAGCTGAGTCAGGGGAGGAAACAGACCAAGAACCAGCAGCATTACACCAGCAAGCTGCACCATGACCCGGGACCCACACTAAAACAAGAGAGGATCAAGAAATGCTGTGACAGGAACAGGGTTTATAGGTGACTTAAATGGTCTATATTTCAAGAAGTGATTCCTTACATCTTAAGAACTACTGTACTGTGCAAAAGTCTTGGGCCACCATTAGATGTGTTGCTTTAGCAATGGTATAGCGACCACATGTAACATATTGTCAATGACTGGACACAAAAATTGAACAACTACTTCATTCCGATCTTTGTTAGCTGTAGCCTTTTCACCTTGTTCCCCATCAGAAAAAGTGGTTTCTTGGCTGCTCCCCTTCGAAAAAGACCATTCCTGATCGAGCTCTGGATTGTAGAAGGGTCACCTTGGCATCCCGATGAAGCTGCCAGATCTTGCTTTTGCTCAAGTGTAAGGGAAGCTCACACTAAATACGTCCTTAAACTCTGTGGCCTAGAGAAGCTGTTTCTCCTGAGTTTGTTTCAGTTTTTAATACTGTTTACAAATGTCCTGTATTTTCTGGTTGTATACTAATAAAGAGATTGAGAAATAATTATATGTGATCATTGGACTATTGCTAAAACAATGGTATAATCTAATCAAATGGTGGCCTAGGACTTTTGCATCTTCAAGTGTCAGATGCTTGTAACAGGTCTGCGTAACAGGTCAGTGCAGAAGATGGCAGAATGTAATCTCCATATATTATATTAGTGCTAAAGTACATTATATATACATACAGTACAACAGCTAACAGACTATTACTGCTAGATAATATAACAATCTAATAAAGCTACAGCAATATATTTACATCAGAATACACATTTATGAGTATTACTTGAGTCAAGTGTCAGTGCCAAATACTGTCGTGTGTCACGTATTGGTTGCCAGAAGTCTTTGTTGAAGTACCGTGTTTAAAGACCAAACCCCTTGTGCAAACTCCTTAAAAGTATACATTAAATGATAAAGATGAATCCATACATGACTGTCAACCGAAGACGCTGCTGACCAGAAAGTCCAGGCTTCAAATAACACCTCACAATTGCTTTTAATTGTAAGACTGTATCAGTATAAGCTATAATCTGGATAATGTCGTCTGCTAAATTACCAAATGTAGATCCAAATGAGTTCTACCTGGCTGAGTCCGACGGTACATGCATTAGGCACACTACTGCAGAGCCCCACTGGTGCTCCCATCAGTCCAGTGATCATGCTGCTCAGCCCCTCCACACTCAGCCCCCGGTTACACGCCTGTGCCGGTGGTGTGGGAGCTTTCAGGAGTCTTGCTGTCAGCACATATACCGCCTCAGAGCTGATGCAGGAGGACAAACCTGCCGCTATTCCTGCTGCAATACTGCGTCCGGACAGCAGGGGGAGACCGAGACCTGCACGAGGAGATCGGTATAAGCACTGTGCAGCACGTTCTAAGTGCATCTAGCATGTTAATATTAGCTAGTTCATTACAGTTCAGTTATAAGTACACTTTGCAGGTTTTCATTTACTCTGAAACGGATTGCAATTTATATTTCAATCCGTTCAATCCCCCCCCTTAATAAATTCAATATTTGAGCTGTTTTGCTCTGGAACAGATACCTGGCAGGGGTAGACTGAACCACTGCACACGTGGGGGACGATGTGAAGATGAGTTTGAAGCAATCCAGTCCTGGCTTGTGTTAAAAGTGTTTTTCTTCAGAAGCAGTTCAGGCACAGAGTGAAGTCTGATGTGGCGGTAATGGTCCAGGGGAACGCACACGGCACACACCAGCAGCATGGACGCTAGAACCTGCGTGTTAGATGAAAATGGGTCTGAATTAAGTTCCTGTGATGTTACAGTATTGTTCTGCGCTGCATGTGCTCAAACACAACATACTGTCCTGATGATAATACGGGTTCTTTTATGAGCCTTCTAATCAAATCTTTTTAACACTGCCTAAGTCTGAACTGGCAGCACGGTGGTGTAGTTAAACTCCAGAGTTGATCCTGACCTGGGGATCTGTGTGGAGTTGGCATGTCCTCCATGTGTCTGTGTGGGTTTTCTCTGGGTACTCCGGTTTCCTCTCACATTAATTAGGAACATGCGTGTTAGGTTAATTGGTGTTTCTAAAGGGCCATTAGTGTGTGAGTGGATGTGCCCTACGATGGATTGGTGCCCTGTCTAGGGTTGTCCCTGCCTTTGGGACCCTGTGCCGCATGCTAGGCGCCGGCTTTCTCGTGACCCTGACCAGGATTAACTGGATAAGAAAATGAATGAAAGTCTGAACTACAGTACGTCTGATTAATAGATGCAAAATGGTTGAGACTGAGCAAACATACACTTCATAACTCAAACTTATGATGTCACAAGACATGTTAATATGAGTGTTTCTCGATAGACTTATACTTTTGGTTTATTTGTAGTGATCTTTGTACTAAGCATTATTTGTGGAGATACTCACAGAGAGCATACTGACAACTGGGACCAGCTTAAGCTTTCGTTGGGACGAGAGAGACCAGCAGCGCAAGTGCTGAGACAGACCCACCAGCAGAACCACCGTCCTGAAAACAGAAGCCATGCATGTTACTTATGGAATACAATTGAATAACAGTATAACAATAACCTTAATCCTTTACACCTGGTGTTAAATAGTCAATATTCATTTTATTCATGCTATAACATAAGGGATAGCACATAAGGAATGTGGTAGCTTAGCAGTTAAGGTACTGGACCATTTGCCAGGTCCAGGGTTCAAATCCCACCTAGCTGCCACTGTTGGGTCCTTGAGCAACGCCCTTAACCCACAATTGCTTGGATTGTAAGACTGTATCAGTTTTAAGTCGGTCTGGGTAAGGTCGTCTGCTGAATGACATAAATGTAAATGTACATAGGATTAATGTATATTTTATATTTTACACATAAGGATCTGAGGCTCTCACATTTACCTGGTCAGAATATCTGGAGGTCCTATATCTATGCCTAGGAACTCAGGACATATCCATAAGCATGCCCTAGATTGGGCACCATCCTATTGCAGGGCCAGTAGGGGCCATTGTTGCAGTGCCGCCAGAATCATCTGGCCTCCCCTAACTCAGGCACTGCCTGTTGAGTTCATATGAAGCCCGACCTGGTTGCAAGGCACAGCTGGGCTTCGAACTGGTGTCACTGGTGGTGAGCTAGTGAAAAGTCGCTGCGCCCCTTGAGTAATTCTTATTATTATCCATGTAGGCTGAGCCTTTCCGAGCACACAAAACACAGTAATAAAGTGTGAAGCACAGGGTGTGAATGGTGATACTCACAGCATAGCAAAGCCCCAGTGGTCTGAGCACAGCAGAGCAGCCTCTCTGTAGATGGAGAATCCCAGCATGCACAGCACGGGGGTGAGGACGAGAGGACCACAGCGGGGCAGTAACGCTCCTCCCACACCACACAAACCTACGCAGAACTGCACCAGGCCTGCAACTACAACCATGCCCTGCAACTGAACACACAGACATGCATTCACATACAGTACACACATATGCTCATGAGGTGGGAGTGATGGAAGCTCATCACAAAAAATCTTTTATAACATTTTCAGATTATTTGTATAAAAAAGAAAACTAATATAAACTATTCATACAGTACGTGCAATGGGCAGTGGTGCTGACGTCTAAATGTCCTCAATCTGCAAAACCAATCTAAGAAAAATGTACTACTGTAAGTGTAACGTGTTGGCTCCCTGATCACCTTCTCAAACCCAGAGGATTGCTGAGACTCTCTAGCCTCTGGAGAGGTGGAAAACCTGGGCATCCAGAAACTTAATTAAAGTGCAGGATGATAAATCTGATGCCAGGAAACCCACAACTTGACTGTACAGCATGGAGCACCACCTGGGCATCACGATGGTGCCAGGAACCAAAGTACCACTCTGTAAATGACAGATCTTGGAGTTAGAAGCTCAGAGGTACAGCTGGCTCATAATCTGCCTGTGGTTTGGCGAGATCTGTCGGCTGCAGAGTTGTGTTTCACTTCCTGGCACTGTTGTCAAACCCAGGTGGTTCCTCATCACTGTGAAGTCCAGTTGTGAGTTTCCCACTTGTCGTACTGGAGTGAAAAACATCTTTACCTTGTCTGCAGTGTGGCTGAAAACTTTTAAATATTTGCAGATGTCAATTAATCCATGCAACTGAAAGAAACTGATTTGCTGCTCAAGCTTTTGGAAAGATGCTGGGGTATTATGGGAAATGTAGTGCCTGTAGTGAATCTGTATGCAGTGTCCTGTAGTTCTGTAGCCATGATTTTATTAGGGCACTGCAACATTTTAAGTGGGTCTGATGATTCCCCTGCTAACATCAATTTTCCTGAAGTTTCCGACTCGCCAGAGCCTCCTGAGCATGTGTGTTCCTCAATAAGAGGGCTAAATGCACAGTATATTCAGTCAATGGCTAAAAGTCTTAGACAAAGTCTTAGTCTTAGTCTTAAATTAGACATACCATTGTTTTAGCGATGGTATAATGAAGCTTGATATGGAAAGGGTTTGTTGGAAGGGTCCAAGAAATCACTTTTTCGGAAGAGGGTGAAAATGATAAGTTATGCAAAAGCTCACAAAAGTTGGAAAGAAAATCTGACGAATACAAGTTTGAATGACGAATACAATGTTATATATGGTCATTATACCATTGCTAAAACAACAAATCTAATGTTGGCCTGAGACTGTAACTCAGACCTAATGAACCTCTTGAGCACAAATATTTATACCTAAAGAAATCATGAGACCATTTAAACAGATAGAAAAGGCCATTTCACAGGCTACATACAGCAATCAACATTTAAAGCTATGTTAGGCTTTAGTATGGAGAAGATTTGATATCATAGCACACTGCTGGTCTCAGTAATGTGACTAAAGGTCTCATTGTAAGTCTGATCTGATGCTGTGAATGACACCAGTGGTAAAAGTGATAAGAAGGGGGTGGTCTGAGCGTTCAGGACCACGGACAGTGCTGTACCTCTCTCAGATGCTGTGTGGAAGCCTCAAAGTCTTCAGATTTATGACACTGCGCCCTACAGGCTGCCTGAGTCCCTGCAGGAAGTACAGCAAAGCAGTGCAGTGATTTTTACAATGCAAGCTGAGGAGAAGTGCTTTAGTGATAACACAGTTTTTCCGAAGACTGACCTGTCTGACCCCAAAGTAGGATAAGAGCTGGAACCAGAAAGTCCATAGATGGTGCCTGGATCAATGGCAATCTGCAGAAGGTACGCAAAGTTTCAAACAGACCATGTGACAGGAAGAAAAGAACATCAAAACACAACTTACCGTGAACCTAAACAAGTCTGCAGGAGTGTAGAAACTCCAGAGTAAAAGAACACAGAGGCAGCCATTGTTATTCTGTCAAGCTCCGGCACTAACACCCCGATCGCCATGGTACACAGAGAGGCCTGCACCATAACATGCTACAAACACACACACACAAAGAGAGAGAGATTTGTAAGGGAACTGTGTTCAAATTCATTCATTCATTCATTTTCACACCCACATAATCCAATTCATAGGAACCTGGGGGACCGGGACATAATCGGGACCTAACCGGCAGCATAGTGCCCAAGGTGGGAACCGTCCAGCATCCCTGGACTGGTCCTGAACTTGAACTCTGTCTCTGAATACATGTCCTCCTGCGTGGGTTTACTCTGGGTGCTCCCTTTTCCTCGTACAGTCCAAAGACATGCTTTAGGTTAATTGATTATGAACTGAGTATGTATGACTAGTTTTGAAATAAACTTGTGTGTCGATGTAACCTAGTGTCCACTGATGCTGAAAGCAATGTTAAATAAACTAAACAAACAAACAAACAAGCCAGATTTGATTATCAGAGTACAAGCCTGCCTGGTTGAGCAGATTGTGTTTACACGAGGGTGAGGTGCACTTTTGTGCTTTTGGGGTTGTACAGTGGGGTCCCACTTTGTTGACAGTCAGTTTTGTAGTAGCATTCCTTTATTCCAGTCCCCAGGTACCATTCTCATTGTCTACCTTTGTGTATCATTGCCTATTTGTGTCTCCATAATTCACTGGGCACAAGTCGTGATACACCAAATGCACATAAATGTTGTAAGCCCCACTTGGGACTCGAAAATAGGCCTTCAGAAATGGGTGTTTCCAGCAGCTGTATCTTCCCACCGGGCCAGCAGCTGCTACAAGGTTAATCTAAATAAGACCTATTAAATAAAAGTAGAGGTGGTGGAAAGGCGCTGAGGCAGATCACACCTACTGTATTCTTGTACAGAATGCAAAGATTTGATTAAATAAAGTGACTCTTTGGCAGTCCTAGCCTGTGATGACCTTGAGCCACATATTTATTAAATGGAACCATACCTGCAGAGCCAGGGCTATGTTTAGCATTAACGGAGGACTGCGGTCCACTCGAAGACTCCTCAGCCTCTTAGCTTCATTAGGGTTTGTGGTGTCCTGGCGTTCACACGGCGCCGTCGTCGTCCCCATGTCCTCCTGGAGCTCGGTCTCAGCTCTGTCTCAGCATAGGGTAATCCTGCTTCAGTCCTGCAGCTGAGTTATGCCCAGGCCTCTCTCCTGTTTTCTGTGTGTGAGTTTCTAAATCATACGATGACCTTTGACTTGATTGTGAAACCTGAACAGAGTGAGACAACCAGATGGATTTGGTCCATTTAATCATTATCTTCTCACTCACTGACAATAACAGTCAAGGTTTGCATAACAGCAGCAGCTCTAGGCTCACATGATGAGTGGTCAGTCATTCTGCTGTGGCAAGCACTGCTCTGCTGTTGTTCATACTAAGGTAAGACTTAAGCAAAAGTTGAGCCATTCTTGGCCAAATTTTAGGTATGCGTCATTTAACGTCCATCCGATCATCGTTGGATTCACTGTAATGGGCGAGGTCTTAAAAAAAATTATAATAAATTATAATAGGAAATGAAAAATCTGTCTTTTAACTCCGGATGTACCATATTTTATTTAATATTACAGATTATTACAGATTCCTATGTTCATTGCTTATTTATGTACCGGTAGTGTATTATTATTGTTTTGAGTGGGTCACACAAGCTAATCAACGCTGATTGCACAAGCAGAGCTGTGAGTTAGAGTTTAAGAGCAGAAGTCCGTCATTCACTCAAAAGCTCACTGCCTTACTGGTCAAGCTCGTTAGCACACATTTGGACTAGAGACTGTTTTAACTCGGCTGATGTGTTTAGAAACGTTTTTGTGAAAGTTCCTCGTGTCTGTGTGGATGACTTTCCACTACTTATTTGTACCATGCTGTAATTACCGTCCATACGTATATGTACCCGTCCTATTGTAGGTAGTACTCCTTTATTTGTCCCTCCACTTCCTGTATATTCTGTCTAACCTATAACTATATAAACTGGTTCACACTGAGTGGTTCGTGTTGAGTCTCTGTTTCATCTGTCTGATCTTCCATGTTCCTAATAATGTCTATCAGTACCTCTGACGCCTTTGCGTATCATTTTACATCAGAGCGTTGTCTCAAAGCAGCTCTACAACTATCCAGGCCCACAGCTCTAACTCTAACAGATGTGAGATTTTAATCTTGGACTTTCTGGTCCAGAGTCCAATACCTTAACCCTTAAGCCACCACGGTCCATGCTTGGGTACATGCACACCTTCACCCTGTGATAAGCTTCGGACCCCTCACCGACCGCCGACCGACCCCCAACAACCCTGACCGGTACAACCCAAGGTTAAAATGTTTAAAATGTAATAACGTATGGCATCAACAAGGCTTAAATACAATTCCAATACTTAAATAAGTGATATGATAATCTGTGAAAGCGCTCTATACAGATCCTTCCTTTAAACCCCTCTTAACCGTCTGCTCTTTCTCTTTCTCAGTCCTGCCACAGCAGTTGTTAAAGAGGTTGCTTGAGTACACAGTGTCGGTGGTTGGTGGAAGCAGAGACACTAAAATTGCAGCCTTGACGTACTGAATCAACATCTGCTCAAGCTGAACAAGCTCTGTTGTTCTTGATCCGGTGCCCTTACACACAATCTATACCACTGCTGCCTGTGAGCTGCTATTTCCATATTAACATGGACACCTGATATAACATCAAGCCCGTTTAAAAAAAACCCCAGACAACATAGGGTAAGAGGAGGAAGGTTTATTAGGATTGGTCGGACAGCAGAGGGATAACAATATTCATGGCTTATAGAGGTGGACGATGGACCTGGAGGTCAAACCAGCTCAGGAGGAGAACAGAAATATGCCTACACACAGCACATGGGGCTAAGCATGCTTCAGTCACATTAACACAACGGTCACGTGTACGCGTACAGCAGATGCGTTTGCGTCTTCACACGATTAAAGGTCACAAAATTTCACATTTACAAATGCACTGGCACAAATACACTCTCCTAAAGAAGGACATGAAGGATAAGTATCAGTGCCTAGGAAAATCTAATCTAACTCCATCGAGGGCTTCTCTAAATCGCTTTTGTGAAGGGATTCAAATCAGATGAAGCTCGTCCATGCTTGGGCAAAGTCTTACTGTATAGGAAGATCAAAGAAAAAATCTGCACCGGTTGCACTTTATCTCTTCCTGTGAGCACACACATGGTGAAAGTTCATGACAGGGAGAGTAAATCACAAGGGAAGTGAGCTAATGCACACGTGAAAAGCAACAATACTCTAGAGCCCGGTCCATGGCACTTGAAGCACTCGTCAGTATCTGTTTTACGCACAATGTACAAAAATAAAACTATAAATACAGAGTAACAGGGCTGAATAAATATTATGCATATTTCTTGCGGTCGAGAACTGCACCACAGGAGAGTAATTACAAATCGCAGCACAGCCCGAAACGCTCCCCGTTCCAATCCCAACAAATGTCAATATTTCGGAGCGTGCGGCGGCAGAAAAAATAAAGATTATTATTGCATACTGACACGTGTGGAGGGAAAAGGGGTCATGGTGTGGAACCACGGAGTTTAAAATAATTGATTGTAAAGAAATACAAATACACAGTCGAACAACGTAGACTTTTGTAGATGAGGCTCAGGCAGGGCACAGTGTTTCTACTCGTTTTTCTGTTTATCCTGAGCAAAATGTTCCTCAGTATCTAACACAGATGCATAAGTCACTTTATAGCTGCATATATTTCTGGACTTTTTTTTAAATCTCTGTTATGATTAATGCTGAATGGTCCTTAAGTGAATGATAACATGCGGGCAATGTTGTATTCAAACTACTGTATATTATAGGTAGCTTTATTTCTATTTAGAGATTTCTCTGTTCATCTAGCTACAGGTAGAGCAAGGCCACAACAGGGTGTAACAGTGGCCAAAATATGGTCTGAAAACCCCACAGTTAGTACCAGATAAAGAATGACCCCTGAAGGATAAGATATCATCTGTTTACAGGATTCACACTCGAGCGATAGAATGATATTCGTGTTATTAGTAATACACCAAATGCAACATAAATCACAAACAAATCCCGGCACCCAACAATCGAAACACTGGAATTACAGTATGTCAACTCAAATATCTTCTGCGGACGGGCTTCGGTTGATTCCTGTGCCGTCGTGATGATCCTTCACACACCTCCCATCTCACGCATGACTGAGGATGGATTAAGGAAAGCATGAATGGAAAGCAAACATCTGGGGTCAAGGTCGGTCGTGCTGTTCACATCCTCCGTGTGAAGTTTTCCGGAAAAACTCCTTTTTTGACAAGCTCTTTCGTCTGGATCCAGTCCGCTTCCTTGACTCCCATCAACCAGCCCTCATCCTGCAGGAACTCAAAACAGGCTTGTTATTAGAGACACGTTAGGTAGTGTTGTAATACTTGGGACCGAACTCGGTCTCGACTGCATTTGGACTCTGGGATAAGCTGGACTCGGAAATTGTTATCTGTCTGAGGTAACGTTAATTAGAAACCGAACTTTTTCTGCCATTCAAGCAGAATAAATCTTTCCTTTCTCTACATGCCTAAATAACATTTGCACTCTGATTGGCTGACAGGGAAAAACAAGTTCCTGCTCCTGTCGTTCAGGATCCAATTAATGAACACGTTTTATTTGGAATAGAGGTTAAGATTGCCACCTGCTCACTTTACTTTACTATGTCTGCAACATCTGGAATTATTATTGTTATTTTTTCACATTTAATAATAATAAATGGATAGAATGGATGGTGTTGTTTATATTCAGGTGATGTTATGTGGTGATTCTGATTAAGTTTGAGAGAAGAAGGGAAGCAGAATCATCACCATCATCATAGTTTGACTATAATATAATATAATAATAATTCCAGATGTTGCAGACGAGGCATATCTTCAAGACATGACATTGTCTTGAGACACAGAGAACTTATGTCTTAAGATAGTTTAGAGCAAATAGTGCTGCTCAAGATGACTTTTTCTTTCATATTAATACCGTGTTGTATTATTATATATAACAAATGTAAAGTGAATTACAAACTTTTTGTCTCTCATTTTCTTCATTATATTCTTGTATGACGAAAACAAAATCTTAATCTGGTCTCGGTCTCTGCCACTCCTAGTCTTGGTCTTGACTTCGGCTCGGCCAATGAAATTCTTGGTCTGGACCCAGACTCAGCTGTAGTGGTCTTGACTACAACACTATTATGAGCTTTACTATAAAGCACAGGTGGGGTCTTAAGGGGGCTCCATGTCGGTATTTATATTGGTCACCTTTCCATTGACATAATGATTACTGTAACTTCTTAACAGCACACCTACATCTAACCCTAACCTCAGTAACCTAAAGTCTTTTTGCTATTTTGGATTTTAAAAAATTAGTTGTTTTTTTATTTTTAAAACAGCAGTTAAAGATGAGAGGACCACCAAAACGGTGTTGAGAAGTCAAAACTGCCATGTGCTCCTTTCACACAAAGAACTAATCAAGTAGCCTAAACACCAACTACCTGTTAGTGTAGTGTAAAATCCCAGAATGATCCTTTGCATTATACAACAAGTCTGTTTAATAGCGAGGGAAAAATAATTGCTGCCCAAAGTGATTCTATTAGCTCTTAAATATAAAGGTTTACATGTTTTTTAGTCTGGACTGTAAGCGTTTAATCAGTCTGTTCGGTGTGTTATTAGTTTAGGTAAAATGTGCTCATTATTATGACTTTTCTACATGAATGTAAGAACCAAAGTATTTATGAGATAATAAGCAGAAAAGCAAGTGCAGACCTGTTCGTCCGAGTTTTCATAGTTAATCACAAGCACCACGTCTCCTGTCTTCATCTCCAGCTCATCCGAGTCATTGGCAGCATAGTCATGCATGGCTTGAACCTGAATAAGAGATGGAGAGAGAGAGAGAGACAGAAATCCCTCAGATCAGACAGTCTGCAGAGGTTTTGGTTAGTCATAAAACAATACTAATCCCTTGAAACGAGGTTTGTAGTAGCCAAATGGATGAAGTTTGGACTCACTTTGAACAGGAAGTTTGGGGGCATCTCTACCTCTGCGCTCTCAGTAGTTACTTCTTCTGCTGTCTTGGTGTAGAAGACAAAAGGAGTCATGTTATATATATTGCTTTAGCAATGGTATAATGGTATAGCGTTAAGGTATTGGACTATGGACCAGAAGGTCCAGGGTTCAAATCCCACCTCAGCCAAGCCGTCACTGTTGGGTCCTTGAGCAAGGCCCTTAACCCACAATTGCTAAGATTGTATCAATTGTAAGTCGCTCTGGAAAAGGGCGCCTGCTAAATGCTGTAAATGTATAATGACCCTATATAACATATTGTTGGCGACAGTTTGAAACTTGATTTCATCGCTCCATAATCCTCTTTTCCACTGACATTCAGTCCAATCTTTCTGAGCTTTAGCATATCTTAGCCTTTTCACACTGTTTCCCTTCCAAAAAAGTGGTTTCTTGGCTGGTACCTTTCCAAAAACACCATTCCAGTTCAAGCTTCTTCGGACTGTACAAGGAACTACTTGTTACCCCGATGAAGCTCCCAGATGCTGCTATTGCTATTCATGTCTGAATGGCAGAAAACTAGTAGAGCAAATCTGTGCAACAACTGCTGACTAAAAAGAGAATCGCAGTCTTGAAGGTCCGAATACACATTACTTCTTTCACTCTCGTTTTTTGTTTTTGATAAGTGGTTCAAGTTTCAGGATATAAAGGTTATTGTACTATACTATTGTACAGTACAGTACTAAATGTTTTCATATTGTGTTTCAACTAATATTACTGTTTAAAATAAAACACCATGTGCAAAGTATCTAAAATACTGTGTGATTATGGTAATAGAAGGTCAACGTCCATTTCGGTCAGCACCCTTTTTCACAGAACGTAATGCGGACATGAAACTGTGCATACCTGTACTTAAATAAACAACCTTTGTTTCTTTCATACTGGTACCATGTAAGCATGAGTCCATTCAACTCAGAACTCTGAAGGTTGCTCTGGTGGAAGCCTACTCAGTTTCAGTATAGTATATTATCAGTATTCTACTTGCGTATACATGTTTTTAGAGTAACACTTACTGCTGCAGGCTCTTCTGTTACAGCTGCACTTTCTGTTGCCTGCAAAGCACACAGAGCAAATGAAAGTGCGAGAAAAAGAGAGAGAGGCGCAAGAACAAAGAGAAGGAAACGCACACAGACAGGACAGCAAAACACAACAAGAACATACATCCAGCTCACCCTACTACCACCAATACTACTGCTATTTCTACTACCAGCCCAATACTTCCAATACCATGCCATGTGACCTCATGCCTATTTTGTAGTGCCCGCAGCATCATGCTTTCTGTCTGGCTCAACATCAGCCAGTGAAGGCATGGGCACAACCCAGACTAGAACAATACCTGAGCCCCATCACCGTTCCAACCCTCAGCCTGCTCCAGCTGGGACCCATCATCGTCCCAAGTGGGCTCTGAAGCTGGTACTGGTTGGTTGCCATCATCATCCCAGGTAGGGTAAGCAGGTGCAGCAGTAGGCACGGGCTGACTACCATCATCATCCCATGTCTGCGCTGCTTCAGCTCGACTTTCGGATTGCTGCAGGGGGCGAGGGTGGGTGAAGAGGGTAGGGGCGATGGGTGGAGGACGCACAGCAACCAGGTAGAACCAAGGCCAAAGATCATTCACAAAGAACAGTGAGGACGTGAAGGCCAGGAGATTGTGAAAGAAGTTTTGCCATGAGTGCAGACTTTTAAAAGGATTGCATCTAAAACATATTTCATTAAGTCATACTCGCTTTTATTGTTAACCACTCAGGACAGATCAAGTGAAAGTGCACATAGATAAAGAAGACTGAAATATAGTGCACTCACCTCCCATGAGTCCCAGTTCTTCAGTAAAACAAGGTGAGATTGGGCCAATGGAGTAGTTTGAAACAAAAACATGACATAACATTAAACAGATGAAATGTCTTTATATATTAAAATACATCCACCAAAAATGTTTGTAAGAGTTCCACAGTTAGGCCATAGGGGAGACAGACCTGTGGTGCTGGGGTGGTGGCAGCTGGTGTTGTAGCAGCCTGTAATGCATCAAAATCCATGTCCAGTAGATTGCTGGTGGCTGGAGCATCGTACTATTAGGAGAGACCACAAACAAATCGTTAACTTTAAAGTTTTAAGCATATTTTAGTATAAATCTAAACAGAGAAGGTATGAAAAAACACTGACTTGTGTCGGGGATGTAACACTGACGCCTACAGCAGAAGCCTCGTCAAACAGGTTAATAATGTTCTCCTGCTTCAGATCCTTAGACGGAGTGACTTTAGGAGGTGGAGGAACTGCAGGTTTCAGCTGCACACATACACAAACACAAACTATAACTCCTTTTGCAACCAAAGTGTTGAACTGCGAAGCCTTTGGACAAATCATAAACGACATATAGAAAGACGTGTAACCAAGAAAGTCAAGTAAGATTTATTTCTATAGCGCTTTTTACAGTGGAGCATCTCCTCAAAGCAGCTTTACAATTTTAGATTATTGTCAGATTTATTCTAAGTTTGCTACCAAGGAATGATCTCTCAGGTCCAGACCAAGCTTGTGGAAGACAAAGCACACCCAGGTCCAAGGTCTTCTAACTCTTTATTCACCACACAAAGGGTTTTTAATACAGCAGAACACTGACATAGCGTGTGTAGAGTGGGGGAATGTGTGTAATGGAGTGAGGATGTGTGTATTAAAAAGATTGCACAGTGTGCAGAGTTAAGAGGTGAAAGAGAGGTTAAGTTAACGTTCACATTTAACCTCTGACCTCTGTCTGCTAAGAATAGGTTACTGTGTAATGGTTACTGTGTATAGCAATTTAAACTTCCTATATAGTAAGAGCTAATTACCATGTACGTGACAAACGCAGTTCAACTACCTATTGAGTTAAAATCCTTAACAATTATCTTCTAATATCGAAGGCCATTCCCAAACTGAGCAATCCTAGGGTAGCAGTGGCAAGGAACCACTCTGTAAACGTTATAAGGAAGAAATCTTGGGACTCAAAAAGGGACCCGACCTCCTAAGGTGGCTTTGATGGTCAGATAAGTCTGAGAGAGAGAGAGAGAGAGAGAGAGAGAGACGTATGTATTTCAAATATCCACCTCACTACATCATTATTACCTTTGATGGAGATTTGGGGATAGCAGGTGCTCCAGGTCTGAGAGTGTGATTGGCATCTTGATTCTTCTCGCTTCAAAATGATAGACAGGTACAGTCATTTGAACCCTATCACATCACTGGCCATGTTCACAGGCCCAGAACAAGCCCGGCTAGACTGCTTTGCAACGTACTACGTTATATTCATGCAAAAACCCTCAAACATACTTCTTCAAGTTCATTCGTCACATGCATGCCTATGGGGCACACATAACTGCATCTCTTTAAACACATACAGTGGGCCTGTAGAAGCGGGCGCATGTTAGCAGACTGTATCCACACAAGTGACAAACCGCTGTTGAGGCGAGCAGCAAAACTAAAACCTATAGACATACATACAGAAAGACACACACTTGCGCATTTCCGATGCACACACACACACACACGGCGCACTGCATGGCTGCTGCCGTTACCTCCTCTGTTCTGCCGGCTTCTTCTCCACTCGGCTATCTGCTTTTCTGTGAGAGCGGTGGTGTGTTCATTGATTTGTTTACTCATTTATTTCTCTACAATGCAGCGCCTCTACTAAAGGATATCGACTCTTAACGATCTTCAAGCCAACACTTAAATCATGATCAAATAAGAAAAAATATGACTGACCTGGTCATGTCTTGATTCTCCAGTTTCACCAGTGTATCATGCATATTTTGGCTTAGCTGTAAGACACAGGTCGGCACAGTAAGACTTAAATGCCTGACATGCATTTTGATCATAGGTGGAGATTTTTTACCTTTCCTACTTCTCTGTGAAACTTCTCCTCGAGACCAGCCACGCTCTGGAAGGTGTTCACGTAGAAACCAACACGGCTAGAAAAGAGAAAACAGCACAAAGCGCACAAAGTTGTGCTAAAGCTCAGAAAGATTGGAATGAAGATCAGTGGAAAAGTGATCAAGCTTTTTTTAGTATTTTCTGGTTGTGTTCTAATAAAGAGGCACTCTAAAACAACAGTATATCTAATCTAATGGTGGCCTAAGACTTTTGCACATTACTGTAATTCTAAAGCTGCTTTGAGACATAGCTCTAATCTGACTTGGACTGAACTGGATGTGTAACCCCCCCACTTTTAAACTTGCTGCATTTCTCCTGCGGTGACAGATTTGGTCTACAAACTACATTACACCACTGATGATAAATAGAAAAACAAACATGTTCTTCTGAGCAAATTAATAGCCAGTGCTTTCTCTACAGAGAATAAGGAGGCAGCAAGGATAAAATCTAATCTAATCTAATCTAATAATGCTGATAGAGTAAACAGGACAGTGTTTTAAGGCACCTCATTAAGCCCTTACCTGTTCCAGAGTGATGGCAGTTCTTCTTGGAGATCGATGTTGATATCCTCAAATACCTTCTGAGCCCTCTCTAACTCTTCCTCTGCCTGGGTACGATTGTACATATGGGAAAAACAGTAGTAAAGATGTAATGGTGCAAAAGATCTGAAAAACAAAACTAACTAAAACTAATTCTACATGAACTGAATGGTCGTCCACATTATCACCTGGTTATGATTAATTACGCATGAGCATTACAACACTATCAGTAATAAGATTACAGAGAGGTGATTTAAAGCCAAAAGTGTGTATAATGATGATATTTTAAACTGGGGCACACATTTACATTAGCATTTTGCAGACGATCTTACCCAGAGCCCCTTAGTCGAGCAGTTGAAGGTTAAGCGTCTTCCTCAAGGCCTACAGGAGCAGCTTTTCTGAGTCAGAATTTGACCTCGCGATCCTCTAATTAGTAGTCCAGACTCTTAACCACTGTCCAGAAATGACTGCCTAAACTGGTCGTTACTTTTGCATTTCCATTTCACAAAAGCAAAAGCAAAGCTTCCCATTTTACCTCCGCTTATCCTAGTCAGAATTCCGGAGCTTATCCCGGAATTCACTGGCCATGAGAAGAGGTACACCCTGGACAGGGCGCTGTCGGGTTCTCTAACCGCACCACATGACACGTTCACATATTGCAAGCCCAGCCCCAGGGGCCAAAGCCATGATCCTCAGGAGATCAGGAGCTACAGATACTTTAGAACAAAAGCGACGAACAGTTCATTAAAATCCAAGCATGTTAATGACCAACCTTAAACCGTCTGGTAACGAACAATCGCTCGTACCTTAACCACCTAGAGAGACAAAAACGTCAATCTAGGGTCTCTTGATTAGACTGGCAGTTTGGTAGATGAACCTCCAACCTTCAGGTCAATAGTTCAGTAACTTAATCACTAAGCCACCTTCAACCAACATGTAATTGTAAGCGAGTGTTTTTGCAGCAGTTAAGGGTCTTCACGGGATTCACGAAAGCTATCTTAATGATAAAACCTGCGAAGGTTCTTAATATAAAACAGTTCATATGAAGCTTCTTCAATGCAATTCTCGAACAAAATGTAAAAAGAGTTCTCCAATATTATCTTAAGATAATGTATTTCTTTCAGATTTCGTTCCATTGCAGCTTATAGTTTAACATGATCTGGTAGGTTTAATGGACTGAATTCTCAGGAGTCGGTATTGTCGAATAAGTAATGATCAGGGAGGGTGAACCGGTAAGTGGGAATAGTCACTATAAGGAGAGCCAATGGGGCGGATCTTTCAGGAGTTCGGTATTGTCGAAGACAAAGAAAAGGAGGGCGAAAAATACATGAATAGCATAATTAGAGGATACTGCGCCCCGTCTTTTGAGAGGCCCTTCACTCATGGAGTTGCCTCTCTCTCAGAATCCATCAAAAATACAGATTTTTTAAAGCAACAGCTTGGCCAGTATACTTTCCTTATGGACGAACAGCTTCAGCTACTGAATCAACTTATCTGACGATTAAAGCTGTCGATTCAGTGCTGCTCATCATCTGCCGGATTATTGCAATCCTGTGGTGACTTTCCGTTACGGTGCCAAACCTGCATATTTCTTAGTCATCTAATTTACTGTTATAGTCAATATTATATTTATTTATACTAATATCTTTATGTGCTATATTTTTAAGTCTCTATTTTGTTATACTATATTTCTTTCTATTTTGTTTATTTTGTCATAGTATAAATATATTATTGTATTCTAATTGAAGTACACTTTTTTTTTCGTTTCATCTCTCTTTTAAATTCTCATCTTTACCTTCTGTTTATTTAAACAGCTATTATAAACTTAGTAATTAGGTAACTTGGTCTTGCGTTTAGAATTTGGGCTGCCCATGTAGGGTCTTCCTTAGGCTTTTCCTTGCCACTGTCGCCTCAGGCTTGCTCAATAAAGGCTTTAGCCTACATATACTGCATGTAAAGCTGCTTTGAGAAAACTCTCTGTTGTAAAAAGCACTATAGAAATAAATTTGACCTTGAATTTTTGTATTCCAAGGTTGACTTTCACTCAAAAGGCTTTTAAACTTTTGAATTGAAAGTCTGTAGGACTTACTTCCAGCAGCTAAGCTGTTTAAATTTGGTCAGTTTCGATGCTTACCTTGTCAACTCTTACAGCCTAAGACAAGCGTGAGGCTATCGTGAGATAAAGAAAAGATTTAAGAAGAGAATGTTTTCAATAATACTTTGTTCTTGACAAAAGAGTTAGGAAAAAACAAGATAATTCTTAAGACGTATAACAATTTTTCTTAACTTTTTTATATACACATTTTAAGACAAGTTCTTCTTTCTTAGAGACTTTTGTGAATTCTGGTCACAAATCCCATCACTGCCAATTTCCCACTGTTGGGACCATGAGCAATGCCTGTAACTCTCAGTTGCTTGGATTATAGCTTATAAGAAGCAGAACTAGTTGTAAGGTTCTCTGGATAAGAGGGTCTACCAAATGACTACATGTAAATGTAAACCTTTATGGAGATGTTTTAGGTGTAGTCTGTACCTGACACCTGGACAGATTGGTCTGAGCGACATTATGAGCAGACAGAATGCCCTGTGCCCATCCTGGAGCGGCCCTCTCCAACAAAGACGCTGGCTTCATAAAACAACACAAAAACAGATCTCAAAATCCCACACAACTTGTGTCTGATTTGTATACATTTCTGTCCATGGTTACCTTGGACATCTTAATCCCTCCTTCCTTCTTCTTGCCCTTGTTAACAGCAGCAAAAGTGTGGCGGGCGCTGTCATAGTCCACTAGCTTCCTGTCTCTCTTTGCAATACGAGCCTTCATATGGACATAAAGCGAAATAGATTTGAGTATATCACAAACCTCAGACATCTAATGATCCAAAATGAATGCTACCTTAATGTCGGGAAACTGGCCCAAATAAGTGTCCATGGAGATCAGAGCATGATCGACCAGTTTCTGATGAAAATCTGTCCACAGGAGATCCGAGTCCTACAGGTTCGATCACAGTGCAACAAACAGGCCTGGCTTTATGTGTGCTGGTAAATCACAATCATAGACCAAGAGCAAAAACTACAACTAACACCCTGCTAAGTCTACATCATGACTGATAGAGTACCACAAGGATAAAGCTAAAGAAACAGGCCTGACTTACAAGGCCAGTGGCTTTCTGTAGGACAGGAATGTAACACAGCTCTGCCCTAATTGTGGATGCAAGAGGTTTCTGCAGCACACTGACAGCAAGTATTGATTTTTATTGGTTTCACCAAAGGCACCCTGTGGTACCCAAGCAAATGGTCTAAATCTAATTTGTAAGCGAGAAAATATGAAGCCCTCACAAAGCCTTTAAAGCGAAGATTTCATCGATGGATTGGGTTAGTTCAATGCCCAAGTTATCCAGACGTTTATAGCCGTGAAGGGCCCTGAAACATTGAGCCAGCACCTCATACAGTGCACCAGCTGCCTACCTGGTTGAAGTAAATAACAACACTGTATTACAATCACAATCAGTACAATAAATCTGGAAGTCCCTTTGGTTTTGTGGAAAAATCTCTCGCCGCATGTGATGGCAGGACGGCTTTCCCTCCTGGCACTTTAGCCCAAAAAGCCGGCAACCTTGGCTCTCGTTCTAGCCATTCTTGAAATGTGACAAATGTCTTGCCAGCAATGAAATTCTACCCCATTACAGCACCAAGTTTTCAGACCCTGCTCTCTCTCCTCTGCTGGGAGCTCCCCCTGCCGGATCTTGACCCTGCTCACTCTGGTGATGCCTCGCTGCTAATTGTTATTGCCTGTTGATGTGTTAATCTCATCATCAGCCTTTTAGTTGGCCTAAAGCGTTCAACACTCGATTGACACGCTGCATAAATGAATCGCATAAATGAATAGAAACTGTACATGCACATACATGTTTATGTACATTATTAAAACACATTATGTCAGCATCAGGTATGAATGTCACTCCCTTTGTCTAGTTTTTCTGTAACCTCATTAAAACTTGCCTCTTACCAATAATAGCCATAAAACAGAGGTAGGCGAGATAAATTTAGACTGTATTTGAGTATCTACAATGCCAACCAACCCACACACTGAAATCAGAAATTTTGCTCTGCATCACAACGAGGCTCATTAGAATTATCCCTCCTCTCATCTGAGTAACTCCACCTATTGCTTGAGAACCGTGCCTGTGAAGGGGTACTATTTTGTTCTCGCAAGCAATGGTTACGAATTCCAGATTTCCAAGATTCCACTGCAATATGGAAAGAAACATCATATCCCACAACGCTGCAGTAATGCCAACTAGTCTTAAATATGTTTAACTCTTCTGAACACAAACACAAACAACAGCAGATGACCCGGAGCTGAGAAATGTTGAGCTGATGAAAAAATGTTCTTTGCTAGTTTTCTTACCTCCTCCACACTGCTTCGCTTAGCTAAGTGATAGAACTTCTTCTCACTTTTTGTCTTTGTCTTAGAAAGCTCAGACTGTGCTGACTACTGCCAACCGGTTTCGACCTTGAAGGACACTCGGAACAAAACTACGGGAAACATTTAGCTAAATGTATCAGGGCCCTTAAGCTTTATTTCTCATTACCTCCCATCTGTTCTGCCCTTCTGCTAGTGCATTTCTAAAATCCTCTTCAAAGGGAAAAGAGAAAACAAAACACACTTCAAATGAACAGTAAAACATTATGGTAGAGGAAACAAAAGCGAAATTAATTAAAAGCAAAATGTCTCTTGCAGGGTTTCTCTCACACTATTCATAATACTCATAATGTAGATAGAGCAGTACCTCGATAACGGATTCTATGTCATCTTTGCCGTACCACTCTGGCTCGTACATATCAGCCAGACACTCGTGCAGGCGATTGGAGGACTCGTGCATCGCTGTTGAACAAGAACGCGAAGGTTAGCACCAATGGAACGATATGTACATAACAATACCACAAAGTAATAAACATACCTTTCACAGCAGATAAATAGGCTCGCAGGTCCTTCTGAAGTTTGGTTCCTTCAGCCTAGCACAGTAAGTATGCAAAAACAGAGGTTAAATAAAGGCACTGGACATACAGTACGTAGCAGGATAAATATTATAATCATAACGAATAAATGTGAGAGCTCACCAGCTGTTTGTGGAAGTTAATCACTCCTTCTTCAAATGCGAGATCTTTGGTCTCGTCTGCCTTTCCAAGCTTCTGCATGACCTAAAAGATGAAAAAAGTTTCAGTGTTCAAAAGCAACGTACTCCTCTGCAAACCTACAACTGAGATGCTTAGATCCTCTTTGTATCTCAAACCCTCTTCCTTTCTGTGCATGCTGCCAAGATACACTTTGTTCCTTATTCTTACAGCTTTATTACAGCTCTGTTTGTTTTACATTGGCAGCATTTAGCAGACGCCCTTATAACTTATACAATCTTACAATTGTGGGTTAAGGTTCTTGCTCAAGGACCCAACAGTGGCAGCTTGGTAGAGCTGGGATTTGAACCCTGGACTTCTGGTCCATAGTCCAGTCTAACCACTAGGACATCACAGCCCACTAACAGTGGATACAGGCATTTGTAAGAGTGTATCCATTTTTATAGCCATTGTCAGATGCTTTAAAGCCAGTACACTTTGGTTTAATGTCATTGTGGTAATGTCATTCTGTAATCTTATTCATGGCGCTTAAAGGGATTTGGGTATGTTTTTGTGATTTTAAATGTATATCCAATTAAAATACAAAAGTCAGGGATAACTGCTATGAGTCCCTACATGCTTGTGTGAACTTACAGAAACATATTAATGGGTTTGTTTGTGTTTGACATTAACAGTGACTATTAATGACAGGACCAAGGTCATCTCAGTACTGTATGTGTGATGTGTGCTTTCAACAGTCGTTAGCTACGTCACCTTACTCCCGTCTGAACCTTTTCTCCTTCCACATCAGGCTGCTTAATGACAGCCTGTTCTGCTCCCCCTATATTAACCCTCCTTCCACTATACTTTCATGTCCGGGTTGCATCTCACTTTCTCTGTTGGTTTGTTCCTGCTCCTGTTCACGGTTTGTCTGTTCCTGTTTCTGTTTCATGCACTGAACCGGTCTTGTTTTGTGTATCTTGTTCTTAGCTCAATCATGCATTCAAACCTGTAGTTCATCACCTCCGTTTAGATGTTCATAATGAGTGTGCTGTTCAAAAGACCAGCCCCTATTGTGTTTTGGATGAAGATCATCATACTCGCCAAATCAGCATGCACTGTCCAGCTCACTGTCCCATGCTGATGACCATCATACTCAAGAACCGGCATACACACATATTGGTGAGCAGAATTCAAAACATAACATTTGCTGGTGTTTTTAACATTTCCACTCAGTGTTTTTATGTCTGTAAGTACAGACAAACTGAATTTATAGTTTACAGTACTTAATTCCCCTGATAACAAACGAGTGACGGCCCAGTTCTGAGCCAAATTTGCCTTACCCTCGGTCCACATTCCACCATGGAATGAGGATGATCCACTCAGCCAGAAGTCATTTAACAGACACCCTTAACCAGAGCACCTGATAATGATCTTATAATCCGAGCAATTGGGACCGGTGACAGCTTACCAGAGGTGGGATGTAAACTCTAAATCAAGGACCAGTACTGTAACAGCTAAGCCCATCACAGTCCACAAATGTACAAAGACTCTGAATGTTCTGATGAACCTTTATTGTGTTTGCAGCAGTTTGGCAAATTTGGCCCACAATGCACTTAACATCGGCATAAAAGAGCCATGAGTGACAAAACCGAGCCATAACTGGCACAGAACTGTCTGCTAGCTGGGCATACCCGACGTGTGGTGGTTAGACATAAACCTGAACCATGTTGTAGTGTTCCTTTAAGACTGATCAATATTCCATAAAGGAGGCAACTGGTCCGATCAACCGAGCTCACTGCGGTACAAAATTAAAGGAGAAGATCATCCACCTCCATTGGGGGATCTTCTATGTGATCTCAGGCCTGTGCACAGCCAGGGCTTTTCCAGTCATTCTGTAGTCATGTGTAATAACCAGGATAGGTGATGTAGGGCTTTCTGACCACACCGCATCACTTGCAAAGACCTATCTGCCTTTAAAGCGTTAGTTTCCGGACGGGATGCTGGATAACGGTGTAAACGCAACCCTGTCCCTCACAATGAATCATCAGCAGAGCACAGACATCGTTCAGCCTTCAGGACGAAAAACCACATTGATTATATATGAGATATAAATGTACAAATGCACTCCTTACCTTTTCTTGAGCCCTGGTTATTTTTTTCTGCACGTTACTGGCTATTTTGCCCGCGGAAACCCCTTTGCCCATCGTCATCTCGGCCATTTTGTCTTGATTTTTAATCTCTTGGTGGTTTAAAAGGTCAATGAAAAAAGGTCTATCGCATCGGGAAATCGGAGATATGCACAAAAACAGGAGCGAACGAGCGTTTTGCGGGACGTCAATAATAATGTCCTTTATTATAGGGAACCTGCAAGCGCGTACACTCGGTTGTCGGTGCGCGTCACCGCGTCTTAAAGAGACCGCACACACTTATATGCGGGCACACCTGGGCGGCCATTTCAAAAGCTTCATTCCGTCGTCTAAGAACAATTTTGGCCAGATTTAGATTTAGATGTGTGCCAATTCCAATACTGATCCGATGGGAGCTTCTGAGGAAGAAAGATTTGATTTTTGAATCTTCCATACTTTATGGAGTCTATGATGCACTGTGTCCTCACAAGGTTATTAGAGATGACGAAATTTCCAAATCACAGATTTACATTTACAGCATTTAGCAGACGCCCTTATCCAGAGCGACTTACAATTGATACAGTCTTACAATCCAAGCAATTGTGGGTTAAGGGTCTTGCTCAAGGACCCAACAGTGGCAGCTTGGCTGAGATTTGAACCCTGGACTTTCTGGTTCATAGTCCTGCACCTTAACCACTAGGCCACCACAGATCGTTCATCATACTAAACAGCTGATTTTTTTTACACCAAACAAAGATCTGTTTTCTGTGATATGTTCAGCTGACCACAGAAAACAGTTTAAGTGTAATGTGTCCCAAATTAGCTCTGAGGTGTGGTTTTATTATGATTTTGTATATTTGGTGACCCTATAATGCTTCCAATATGGGGTGATTCTAGGATCAGAGCTTTAGGGGTGCAGAGCACCAAATGAGACCACCCCCATCCCATTTTTAAAACAAAAAACTGTACTTTTTAACATAATTTTGGACTGTCATTCCCACACTTGTGAAGGAACAACATCTGACTTCATGCCATTTGCGAGTCAAGGGGTCTAATGTATTTTTGATGACTGTATATACTATTTTAGGGGTGCTGGGAGTCATTTTATGGGGCCTGAGCAACCCTAGAAAGGGCTAGCATGCCTATGGTTCCAACATTTACAAATCCACCCATAATCCTGGAAGAAGTAATTGGTTCTCTAACTCCTTTCATACTGTGGATCCTCTTCACACCTGGATCCTCTTCAAGGCGGCTTGATAATACCTCTGATTTAGTTTATGTTTTTTTTTGTTTTTTATGTTTTTCCTGATCAGGGTCAGAGGTAATTTAGAGCTTATCCCAGAAGAACACAGTGTGCAAGGATAAGCACGAGGGGTGAAGATGTCACTATTGCGGTGACCTCCTTTCCCTTGAACCTAGTCACTTGTGTCTTTATGTGGTGCCCGACCCTGGACGGAAGGCACTGCCAAGATTCAAACCTGAGTACCCTTCTAGTTGTTTTAATCTTTTTAACTATTGTAAAAGTGGAGAGCATTTTCAGGACTGATTTGTGAAGGTCATGTTCATGGTTGGGTGGAACCTCCTGTTCCTGTTGGACAAATAGGATGAAGTGAACTATGAAGCCAAACGCAGGTTTTGTGTTTGAGTACAAAACTGTGGAACAGTAGCTGCACGGATTTCCCATGACTGGGTTGGGTGTCACATGCAGAAACCATGTCCTGTTTCTGAGACAGATGAGACCGGTTGAAGGATCAATACCAGCTCTGCAAAAGACATCATGCACAAATGAAGAACAAATCATGAAATAATAAAGATCATAAGAAGTGGAGTGTGGTGAGAGTCTGTCACAAAATGTGGTGGCTCAGCAGTCTGAGTACAGACCCTGGCTCTGCCAAGATGCCACCACCAGGACCTTGAGTAAAGCCATTAACCCTCTGCTGCTCAGTTTAAGAGTTGCTTTGTATAAGGACATCTGCTAAATGCTGTAAATGTGATTATATGGCCCAGACTCAGCTGTTTCACCCCTATAAGCCAGACCTCACTGAATTCCTGCAAAATACCTGAATTGACGTGTTAGTGTTTTACATAACTGTGTTCACCAGTGAGCTTTTTAAGGGCTAGTTCCTTCCCACATTCTGAACTCTATTTGTACTACAGTAATTATTTTCCCCAGTGAGCGACTACGGTTTGTATTTTTGTCGAGCGAAGTCTGCAAAGTCTGTCCAAAACATTACAACTGCTGCCCACATAAATGAAACCTTCTAGTCATGTCTGATGCCTCCAAATGCCAAGCTGCCATCTGTTTTGGATCTCATCCATTTAAGATGGCGCCATTAGCCGTTCAGCCAGAAACCTGTTCAATGCACCAATGAGCATCCCTATTAAACTTAACATGAGCCAATGCTAATGCTAATGCACTCTCTCCTGCTTTTATAATACCTCCCTGATTTAAATAAGTAACTCAGCTTTCTCCTTGTCTCACTGAAATCTGTCATTCAATAAGGGCCAACTCAGAAAGTGGGAACTTGAATAAAAATGGAAGGAAGAAAGACAGAGAGAGCATTCATTTTAAACGACTTTTTATTGTGCTTCATTTTATTTATTGACACCAAACATATTTTGGCTGATTGACTCCATTTGGAGTGATTATTATAGATTTCAATTTGACTGACCTGCAGCAGTCTCAGGGGTTCCCAACTTTTTCTACAGCCTGTTTTGTGGATAAAAGTAGTTTATATAGTAACACCCAAAAACCTCCGACACATGTACACACCTTTTGCTTCTAAACTTCTCTGGAATTGATTTGAATCATTGTAATTCATAAAAAATGCAGCTTCTTATTGAGTGACAAATCACCTATAGAGTGGAATTATTACAAGTGACATGCATTATGTTCATTAATATTTTACTGTGTAACAGCATACATTGCTTTCAACATATTTTCTCAAATGCACAAAAAAGCATTAAAATTTAAAAAGCTCCCTGAGATGAGTTGTTCTGCAAAAATTATATCTTTAATTCCCACATCTTTTCAGTGACTGGTGTTGGCTTGCTTTGTGCTGCAGATCTCAAATCGGGGTTTCAGAGGTGGGACTGTGGTCCAGCTTTGATGTGTATTTTGTCTTGATTGAGGTCACTGCAGAAAAACCTCACCAATCTCACACAGGTAGTCTTTCCTTCCCCATTGAGGGATGGAAGACTGGTTAATGATCCCTTGGTTCAGAAACAGGAACGTCTGAGTTTCATTCAGGGTCAGTTATGTCTGGTCTGTGTTCACCAGGATGTCCCATAAGTTCAGTATTAAAGAGGGAAAAATAAGGGCAAACAAAAGCTTTTATTTATAGATTTTTTCTGGTCAGGATAGGGGTGTGTTCCAGCGCCCGTCCTCAGAAACACAGGTGTAAGCGTAGCCTGGATGGAATGGAAGTCCATGGAGGGCTGGGAATGTTTTCTGTTGTTTGTTGCAATGCAGGCCTCTCCTCCCTCAGGACATACAGTAGCCAGTCGTGTCTGCATGTAATACATGACCTGGGTCCGACGGCACCACTGGGACTCAAAATCGGGTTCCTGCAGTAGTGGACTAGTTTTAGACCTCTAGTTCATTATATCCGCCATTATTCCCAATACACAATCACTTTGTCACCAAGTCCTGAAGAATGTTCCTGTCTCACTGTGTAATTAACCTCATGATGACAGACTGATGATGACACCCTGCAGCTTCGCAGATTACATGTCAAAACTGAAATCTATTGAAAGAAACAGAAATAGCCAAATTGCATACCTGGAGAATTTGGAACAGGAACACTGGGAGCCATTTCTCTGATGGATTACTCCACTAACAGAGCTCCCATTTCCTGCAGGCGCTAAAACCTTCCTGATCGCAGGCTCGCGGCATTTTGCAGGAGGACAATAGAGATCATCCTGAGCAGCTGGTTAATGGACATGCAATTCTATCTATCACAATATATTAACCGAGGCGGCGGCGGCAGACGACTGCTGACTATTGTTCAGCCTGATGTTGCTTTTTGTTCGTACAGCTATAGACAGCTTTCTGAGCAGCTGTATCAGTGTCTGGTACTGGAATTACAATCTTTCAGACGACACGTGACCCTAGATAATGAAATTAGCTAAATTGTAACTTGCTCGTTGTAACTCTTAAAAATTAAACTTCATTTTCTATAGTTTTTCAAAACTGAATCTAATAACACACATATGTAACTACTCATAATCATTATTGGTCAATCTCAGGCACCTTTTTTTATATATAGTTTCTCTTGTTACTGTTGCTCTTCATAAGATTAACAGGACTGGGTTTCCAGCACAGAATTAGCTAATGCATAAAATATCATCACAAGGGATCCATACTAATAGCATTAGGACACTGAGCACATTCTAATGATTTACCAAAAATGTGTATTTGTACAATTAATAAATAACATCTAAAAATAATCGGTAACAGGACAATAAGCTGAGATTGACTTTCTCAGTCATAGTTACAATATCATCAAATATACAGGAAAAAATAAGAGAGAATTTATTTTTGTTCCATCCCATGATCTTCAGAAGATCCACATGATACAACTTCTTATTAAACATGTGACTTGTGGTTTGTTACTTAATTTTCAGAAGTGGGAATATGTTAGGATAACAGGACTGAGTGGAACACCTGGGAACATGACTAAAATGTGTCTTTTAAAATAAAATATCAAGGAATTCTTATGAAAAAAATTTTTAAAACATATTTGGGAGATGAGTGACACAACAGTGCAAAAAAACAAACAAAAGTTTTTTGAAGGATTTTAATCATTATATTTCAGTGTAAAGTGTAATGTTAGAGACCAGGGACCACAAATATTATTTTAGTGTTCTAGGTAGACTTTTACTAATGTTTTACATTATATACATTATTTATACATTATTTACATTATATACTTTAAGTTTGCAGTTGTATCACTGTGCAGTCTTTTCTTAATAATAATATTGGTTTTCTTTTTTTTGTTTGTATGTTTGTTTGTTTTTTTACAGTTAAGTATATTGATTGTCTTTACATGTAATGTCTGGGTATGGAAATGGCACCCATTCAGTGGAATGGCTCAACTGGGGTGTTTCTCGTTCTTCACTGGGATCTAGATTACTTGTCTTGTTAAAATTGCTATATAAATGGGGTTTAATTGAATTGAATTGATTAAATCAATGTAGGTACCCATAGTCATTACTCACATCCTCTCATGGCATACGGTACTGACATCCTCCACACGAGGGCGACAAAATCATCCAAATTGGATGCACTTATCATAGTCGTAAGAGCTAGGACTACGCTGCAAAATACAAGTCTAAGTTGTCTAGTAACAGCAAAACAGTAATTGAGGCAGGACAGCAGAGTGGTGCAGCAGTTAGAGCTGCCCCCTCAGCTCCAGAGACAGGGGTTTGAGTCCAAGCCCAGCTTTTGAATTTGCATACCCTCCCAAAACTCCCATGTCTCCACCAGGTACTCTGGTTTCATCCTACATTCCAAGGACATGCGTTAAGTGGCATTTCCGAAGTGTTCTAGTGTGAAAGAGTGTGTGTGCCCTGCAATGGACTGGCACCCTGTCCTGTGTTGGGTCCTGCCTTGCACTCTGTGCTGTCGGTTAAGCTAACCTGCGGCCCTGAAATGGATGAAGCGGGTATGAGTAGTGAGTGAGTGATAATCAGCCTTACTGATTCAGGGCATTTCATGGATCCTAAAGATACATGACATGCTCTGAACCCAGACCTAATCCGGGTTACAAAGTATGATAATGAGAGTTTATTCAGAATTCAGGTATGCATTTTAAAAAGGAACAGATCTATGGGGAATCAGCTTTATTATAGTTATGACTTACGTCATTGGCAGATGCTCTAATGCACAGTGACTCATGATTGAGCGAGACACAGAGCCTCAGGAGGTTAATCTAGTTGTAAGAAATGAATACAGGTAAAAAAACTATTAATATCAGGAAAACTATTTCAAAACGTTCTGAAATTCAATACAACAAATACCAGACAGTGTTCTTTAATATAACAAGTACAAACCCAAATCGGAAAAAAGTTGTCACAGCAAGGAAAATGTGAATTTAAAAAAAGAAATGCAGTGTTTCTTATATTTACTTTGCCTTTTATTTTATTACAGACAGAATGAACCCAAGATACTTCATGTTTTGTCCGGGCCAATTCATTTTATTTGTTAATAGACATCCATTCCTGCATTTCATACCTGCAACACATTCCAAAACAGTTGTGACAGAAGCATTTTAGGGCTAGTAATGAGGTGACCAAATATAATGACGTGATTTTAAACAGGTGATGTCACAGGTGATTCTAACTATGATGTGGTACAAAAGCAGCATCCATGAAAGTATTTGGGGAGTAAAGATGGCCAGAGGATCTCTGCAATGCTTTTCCCAACTTTGTCTGATTTGGGGTTGTATTTTGTAATTCAATCCTTTTCCCATTTTATGGGGTTAAATCAGATCATGTGTTACATGTCTGAGTTAAAATACTTTGTCATCTGTAGTTCAACAGCTTATCCTCACATATATGACATTTCTAAAACGCTCAGGATGTATCCTAAGTACATCCAATGGGAAGCAAAATCTGATATCAAATTTTACAAAAGATATGGCGCACACTTCAAGACAGGTTATGTGAGACACTCCAAATAATGTGGGACAGTTAGATAATCTGGGACAAGTGCTGTATAAAGACAGAAATATAAAGGGACACACTTTTTGGCAAACAGAAAATAGTCCATTAAAACCGATATGCTCATCTAGTTAGACTCATTACATAACTTCACACTTACAGCATGTAGCAGACACCCTTATCTAGAGTGGCTTACAGAAGTGCTTTGTATTCAGGAAACACTAAAACACTGTGGGATGATGTAGGAGAAGGCACAAACAGTCATAAAGAGGAGGGAATGTGTCCATTTTAGTCTTCTCTTAAGTGCGGAGTGAAACAGTAGTCTTAGTCGCAATTAAAGACAGGCAATAGACTCAGAACATTCGGACATCACCACCTGGGTAGAGTAGAGAGTCAGTACAGATCAGAGTACCCCCCAGATCTTTGTGATTTTGTGCAGGTGGGTCCCAGTCGAGCCAAGCTGTGTCTCGAAGGGTACGAGGTGGGAACAGAGCAGGGTTTGATTAGAGCCTTAGGTACGAAAGGGACTGGTCTGTGGCTTTAGGCGAGAGCATAAATGGTTCGTATAAAAAAAAAAAAAGACCTATTAGAATCCAAACAGCATCTACACATTACTTTGAATAATTTTTTTTTTTTTTTTTCTTTTTCTTTTTTTTTTAGTGGTGGATTAGTGGTTAAGGTGGTATCCGGACACTAATCAGAAGGTCGGGGTTCAAATCCCACCTCTGTCAAGCTGCTACTGTTGGGTTGGGAGCAAGACCCTTAACCCATAATTGCTTGGATTGTAAGACTGTATCAGTTGTAAGTTGCCCTGGGTAAAGGTGTCTGCTAAATTTAAATAACTCAAATAATAAGGGGACTTCTTTTTTTCAGTCTTCATTTGATAATAAACATCCATTTCTACATTTCAGGGCTCCAACACATTCCAGAGCGACAGAATGTAAATTGTATGATAAGACATAAAAACATAATGCTTTCTGTTAGTAATTTTGAGCGTCTTTTTATATTAAAGCACAGTATTGATTGTGTTCGTTACTACTTCTTGTGTATTTAATTTATTTAGGCTCGTTGTGAATTGAACCCAGCCACAGGATTTTTTGTTCCATGATGTCATGCTGTGCAGAGATGTGAGGTTATCACGGGCTTCCCAAATGAACGAGCTCCAGCGTAATTGGATTATTAGTCCAACATGACATTATATGATGTAACACAGTGTCTGGGTCAAATCACTTAGACTTCTTTTTATCTTTAATGGTGTCCATTCACTAGGAGACGACTGGAATGGAAAGTAGAGACGCCTTCTATGATCTTGTTATGGTTAATGCGCGCGCCCTGTGCGCCACCTCCCCCGGTTGGCTCCACCAAATGGTACACTCCGAACAAAGCAGTGAGCGTGTGAGCGGCTGAACCGGACTGGAACTGCTGGAGCAAACGAATCGGATTCGGGAATCAGACCTGTGGAAACTGTCAAGCCTGCTCATGGTTCCGAGCCAAACGAAACGCGCGTGGGTTCGTTTGCGCAAGCGGTACCGAGCTGTTTTGTTCTCCGGATGAAAGGACGGCGGTGAGCAGATGAAATTCACCTGTTATGATGGTCCGTCGTGGAAATGGCCTTTAAAGTCAACAAAGGTGTTTAGTAAATAATATCGGGAAGGCTGTGGAGCTTTAATGGCAACTCGAATAACCGTGGAAATTACAACTCCCGAATGAACCGTGAAGGAGGGGAAGGAGGAGGTAAGTTGTTTTGTTTCCTCTCCTCCCCAAATATCGGACACAATCAGCATTTATACAAACAGTCTTCATTCAGAAAACTATACAAACCATGCAGTGGTTCATCGCATTTCATTTGGATCTTTCATTTCCAAACCGGACGCGTATTGATCTGTTTCCATCGCGCGTTAGTGGTCAATTAGAGACAATAACAACGGGGATCAATGGCACAGCCTGCTTTTATCACACATATTCCACCTGCATGCGTGTAGAAGAACTGTGTTGGCATTTGCAGTGTGTAGAGATGAGGCAGGAGCAGCCGGAGGTGTGGAAGGTATTGTTCTCAGACGCGCTGCGTGTTTTCTTTTGTTTCAGCGCGGCTTTGCTCTGCTCGCGCTCAATCACACGTGTGAAGGAGCGCGTCTGGAATGGAAAGAGTGCGATGGTCAGCTCGATCTGGTTGGCAATTTACTGTTTTTAATACACATCTGTAAGGGAATTTCAACTTGTTGTAATTTATTAACGCTGTCTGATTAACGTCAGTCGGTGAGGCTGGGTTCGAGGTGCAACATCACGTGCTTGTGTTGACAGAATATGGTGATCATAACAGGCTATAAGGGGTGTATGCTCTGATGATGTTATTATACCCTAAGGGTGGGTGATATGGCACAGTATCCTACCACGGTGTTATATTAGCCTGTATAAACGTCATATTTGTAATTTAGGTCTAATTTAACAAAACTGAGATGTTGGAGATGAAAGACAACCACAGTATCTACACACAAACATCTGCCATGGGTGATCTGCTACTAAAAAGAGATGCATTTTTAGAAAAAGAAAATGTAAAAATTATAGGTTTTTTTATAGTAAGCTATAGGTATCATTTATTAAAAAATCGAAAAACCAGATGGGAGTCATAACAGCCAAAGCTAAACCGGGAAGATGTTGACAAAATCTAAATGTGAATGAATTAGTCATAAGAGGAAAAAAAACAAAATTTTTTTTATCCACGCATTCTGCGAAGATGTGTGAATTGTGAAGATGTGTGAATTGAACAGACGCATCATTTGAATCCTGTCGCCACCCATAATAGGCTAATGAGAGCATCGTCAGTTTTAGTAGACACAGCCCAGGCGTGTCCCTCATGATGTCGTGAACAAACCAGGTCAACGTGTTGGTGACCTGGTGGGTCCAAACAAGATCTTTTCTCATCTTACTCAAATGCTTACTTGAAGTCTGCACTGGAAGGGGAGAACAACATTTTTACTTGCCACTGTTGTCTCTGGCCCTCTCATTGTGGTCTAGGCTGGCTTTTGTTAAAGACTGATTCACGGACAATGTCTGTACTGACTCACTCCCTTTCATCCTGCTTAGACCAGTTCAGGTAGCAGGTGGTAGGACCTTCTGAACGGCACAGGAGCAGCGGGAAACAACGTACAAGGTTTTACCCCATGTATAAAGAAATTTGCCTTTGGGAGGGACGTTTCTGGTCTCTTTGGTTTGCATGGCACTTGCCAGTAGGAACAGCGAATGTAGGACTCATAAAACCTGGACTTCACTGTTGGTCCATTTGTCTTTGTTTTTTTCCATTTTTGGCGTGAAGATCTATCTGGTGTTTATATGGCTGCCAGTGTACAAGTAGATTTAAACGTGGTAGTTGTGTCTGGACCAATCACTTAGGGTTCCTTTGTGCTGAGAAAAGACCCTGCCTGGAATAGGGGCTCAGAAAGACCCTATACATGGCGTGTAAGAACTACAATTATCCCCAGTTCCTCCAGTGCAAAAGAGTCTTGTGTTGCAAGTCCTTGTACTCGGTGTGTAAACATAGTGCATTCCTGTTCACTTCTGTATCACTGACACTCACGACACTGCACTATTAAAATAACAAATATTGTGAGTATTAGTAATCCAAAAAAATGTGTGATGTACATAAAGCTAAGCAAAAAGCTCTCAGGTGTGAAAAAGCTGGTAAGGCCAACCCATAGTCATTGATCTGTGGATAAGTCCCTACACATTTTAATCAAGCTGCACAGACTGGCTCTCCTTACAGTTTTAGGCCATTGGACCTACCTGTTAGAAGATTCGCTTGCTCTGATCTGAACCTGGTTATGATTAATTATAAGCTTTTTATATCAGGTCCTTGTAATTAACAGACAGAGCCTATAACGGTTTGTTCTAACTCGAATCGTGGGTCAGCCGTGTGATGGGTTGTGTTAATTACACTCGCTTCGAGTGCTTGATCATTTCACACCTCCTCTCTAATTGCTAATTAACATAAAGTGAATGAAAGGGGAAAAAATATCGGTGTCATTGCAGTCACCATGTGGACATGGGAACAATAAGAAAGGGGTTTGGAGGTAATGGGAATTTCAGATAAACATCTCCTTATGAACGAGACACAAAGCCACAGAGGATCTGATCTGATCTACTCTTCTGTTCCAGAGTCGAGGGTTACAGATGTTGTCTGCGTTTCCCAGACTTGTCATACTTGCACAGCAGGAGTTCCATCAATAATTAAATAGAATCCACCATGTCAGCATATATTCTTTGGCACAAACCAACAAATGAAATTAAAATGGAGACACAAGTGTGTTTAAAAGATTTAAAAGCCTTTGGACAGCCCAGATTTATTGACCAGCAAATGGCCTGGAGGGAACATGGGCAGGATAATGGTGTAGAGGTTCAACATCATCTCTGTGATGAAATTATGAGCACAGAGAAGTCATTACTGGATTTCGAGCCAGGCTTTGGGGTGTATAAAGGAAATTCTGCAGACAGATTGAGCGAGAGGATACAGGGGATCGGTTTTATTTTGGAAATGCACTTTACATGGTTTCCTAGTAAATATACTGGTCGTGCATTCAGTGCTTAAAGCCTTTAGCTGAACGTGAGTGACCTCACGAATATGTGCATAAAACATAAATAAAATTAAACATCATTCGGTAGGTAGAGCAGTTGAGGCTTGTGGTTTTTAAAGTACTGGACTATGACCCAGGGAGTGAAGGTTCCAGTTATCGGCTCTACCAAAGCTGCCCTGATAAATCTGATAACTGCCAGAAATTCATATCGTGTCAGTAATGGTGCCGATCGTTGAGGGTTAAATGCACTGAGTGATCAGATAATGGGAGGAACCCTCTAGGGTTTTGTGATTCAGGCAAGACATCCAGATTCTACTTTGCAACCAGAAAATTAATCTCACAGGAATATGTGATGTCAACTTCAAACTTATATCTCTGATGTTCTCGAACTATATGAACATATATTGAGTTTCCACCAAATGTTTGACAGCCTTTAGAGGTGTTGCTACGTTAATCTGAGGTTGCCAGAGATCTGAGTTGAAAAAAAAAACCAACACGTCTGGGGAAACTAATCTCACCGGTAGCGAAGTTTTCTAGAAATAAGCGGATGTTGCGGCATGCGCAGACTGAGAAAAGTAGGATGGGTATATTTTCACTGAATAATCCTGTTACTGAGATAAAATCCAGCTTTCTGTATCGAATTTCTTAATCTGATTTCTAGATTGGAGTATGCTGTTTAGATGACCACTTGAATGATCAGATAACTGCAGAAATCAGATTATGATCCGATTATTAATTGCATGTAAACACATTCAGTGTTAGGGCCTTAGTTGTGTGAATTTTACTTTGTAAAACTGTATCCTTTCTTAATTGCTGTGGATAAGGGAATCTTCTAAATGATGAAGATGTCTTTTTTTTTTTTTTTAAGATTGGGTGGTCTACCAAAACAGGACTGTATCATCCCCAGTACCTTAACACCATTGTCAAAATGTATTTCTGTGATGAGATGATGAGATTCAAATGTCTGGACACCCGTGCTAGCCCATGGGGGGTGTTAACTAAGGGAAATGAGAGAGATGCTAAATGAGATCCAGGCAGCGCCTGCTTTAATTAAGGCCATTACGTAATAATGTAGATCTGAAGGCAGCATAAGCCATCCTTAGATGGATGCATCGCAAATTGCCACACATACTATCGTCTGATTTGATCTGAGAGATAAAAGGGAGAGAACAAAGGGTATCAAAAAAATTCAGGTTAAAACAGTGATTTGGTGTGAGAGGCACCACAATGACAAAATGGATGGAAATTGGGGCAGAGCTAGAGATGCACAAGTGAGTGAGAAAAAGGGTGAGAAGGAGATGAATGAGAGGACGGAGAAAGTCAATGATAATGAAGTTATCCCTTTCAGTGCTGTCCCTTCCTCCAGCTACAGTGGTTTGAATTTGTGTCCACAGGGATGAAGGGGCCAGATACTTACATATCTGTTAGCTTTATCCTCAATTAGTGTCGTAATACTCGAGTCCGGTCTCGTCTCGGTCTCAACCTCATTTGGACTCGCTCTTGTCTCCGACCCGCGGTAAAGTGGACTCGGAAATTGTTGTCAAGACCTGCCGAGTCCGATGCTTCTGTCTGAGGTAATGTTAATTAAAAGCTGAATTTTTTCTCTGGTATTGAATATCAACAATCCATTCAAACAGAATAAATCAGTCCTTTCCCTACATGCCTAAATAAAATCTGCACTCTGATTGGCTAACAGGGAAAAACAAGTTCCTGCTCTTCTCTTCTCCTGCTCTTCTCAGTGAACAGTTTCTTTTGAATAGTCGGACATTAAGATTGTAAGTGTGAATTTTCGCCTGTTTGCTTTACTTAATTCGTATAGTTTAGGAGAGCAGATTTAAAGGTTATGATGTTTTCACATTTAATAATAAAAATGGATGAATTGGATGTTGTTTATATTCAGGTGGCTTTATGGTGATTCTGATTAAGGTTGAGAGAAAGAAGGAAACAGTAAATCATTTCCCTCCAAAAGTTTCATTACCTTAGTTTGACAATAATATAATAATAATTAATAATAGGTTTAGCCTATATATTATTTAATGTTATATTTTATAAAATATATGACAATTATTTATTAATATTATGCATAATGGTTAATAAGGAATGTGAAGTGAATTACAAACTAATTTAATTTTTTACAATTTCTTCTTTTTATTGTTGTTTGGTGAAAAAATTCATAATCTGGGCTTGATTCAGACTCAACTTCTAAAAGTCTAGGTCTTGACTTGGACTCGGCCCTAGCAGTCTTGACCACAGCACTGTCCTCAGTACTGGAAAAACGATGTGTAACATGAAACACTGGAGTTTTTAGGGGTTTTTTTCACCTTTATTCCTCTTAGTGTACAGAACGTCTACCATGTCATATTCTGTAACTTTTACCCTGCTTATAATCAATCAGTAAACATTTACAGTCTGTTCATTTGTGTTCATTACTCTGAACTTGGCCACAGAGTGAAGCTCTAATCTGATAAAAGCCTGTTTGGCTGACTGTCTTTCTCCTGGCTCTCTGTAGCCGTTTGGATCAGCGGGGATGATGACTCCAGTTGATCCTCAGAAGGGCAATCTAAACAACCTGTCCAGGCAAATGCTTGGACTCAGCTTCACTGTACTGTTATGGTTGATTATACGTATCCAAAAGTGTCTGTGCCGATATTTGAGTCTGTTTTCTATCTCAAACTAGCACAAGAGATTGACTTATGATTGTGCTGTTATCTGTATGCTGGCAAGAGAAGGAACAAATCCAGCACTGGTAGCTGTGTACAGGTGATAATACTGTTAGTCTCCCTCCACTTACCTCCTAAGTAACCCAAACTTTCATTTTCAGTGGTTATTTAGAAGGTATGGCATTAAGAGACGCACTGTAAGACAGCAGAGGATATTTTACTCTTTTTATTTATGCACACACTTAAAGGAAAACTCAACAGAGATTCTCACACATGCAGTAGTACATGGGAGAAATGCAAAAGTGAGGTGAAGCCCCGCCCAAAGGCCAGACTATTTAATCTCTTACTCCGAGGCAGGGTCTTTTCTCAGTGCATAGGAACCCTGAGTGACGTAAGAATGCGGCGAGTGAGCGAGCCATAAAAACAACAGAGCTTAACGCTTAAAATGGAAAAAAAAAAAGCAGACAAATGGACAGACGATGAGGTCCAGGTTATACTGAGCCTATAAGCAATGGAGGAGGTACAACATGATTTTGAGTAGCCTAAGCAAAATTCATTTAGCTTACGTGACTTCAGCATGCAAACCAAAAAAAAAGCCCTGGAACTAATGCAGTTCTCATTATTGCTCCACGGGGGACAGTTCCTCTCAAATTGGTCCCTAGAAAGGGTTGGTGTGAAAGTAGTTCAATACACAGATAACAAACCGCAGGGCCAAAGTCATTAAATCCAATATTATTCTGATGTAATTTAATAGGGAGGATTTTGAACATGTCAGAACGAGGTACTGAAATTAGAGCTGACTATCTGAACGTTTTTTCATAAGGAGGTATGTTTGGATTGAGTGGTTCGACAGGACCAACAAAACATTGAATAACCTTGTACAAGTTTGTAACAATGCTACACTACCTGGCAGGGAAATAATGTGGAAGCATGCTGGTGTATCATTGTATTGTGTATATAGCTATTATAATAATAAAAATGATACCCATTGATCTGAGACTCAGCAGCATTACTGTCATTTAAGCCATTATTAGAAACTGCAGTAAGTGTCTCAGTAAACAAAGTATGTATCTATTCAATAACAACCTCACATCATGTCATTGTGGGCGTGCTAACTTTTTTCCCTGAACGTGTGCATGAATTTTAGTTACATCAGCCAAAGCGAGAATAATTATTGCAGTGTGGGAGTGAGACTTTTCTGGCGTACCATTTGGATTGTCAGTGGAACGTTTTTCTGTTCTGTTCGCTTGTTTCCTCACATATGTGCTGTAATGCCTACTAATAGATGCCATAATTCTTCCTGGCAAGACAGAAAAACAAATTTAGCACGGGCACTGGGGTCCAGGTCGTTTGGAAATAATAACACAAACAAATATTGGGATCACATCCGACAGGTTTGTAAGCATGCTGTACGGCTTCACACTGCGGACACAAACGTGAACAATTTGCAGCAGTTAGCACACGACCTTATCTACAGAGATGCAGAGATGATGCAGTCTTACAACTTTTTGATTTAAGGGCCAAAAGTGGCAGCTTGGACCTTGTGGTCAGTAGTCCAGTACCTTAACCACTGGCTTACTGCAGCACAATGCATTGATCTGGACAGTTGATCTCTGCAATTGTGCAAGAGTGAATAATAAACATGCATGTACCGCATGCCTTTATAGTATTAGTCAGTGCATGGGTTCTTGCTACACCAGCCACAGCCAGAGTAATTGTTACAGTGGGGGAGCGGGAGACGAATTCTGGCTCCCGCTCGCTGCCAACGCTTTTTCATTTCCTTTTTTCCTCTTTTTGTTCTCTCACATACGTGCTGCATCACCTAGGCACCACAGCTGTATATCAGGCGTCTTTTTGTAGAGCTGACTGGCTGCTTGTTGACCTAAAACAAATAAAACTCTACATATGTGCTGTGCTGTGCTGAGCTTCCTTCTGTTTGCCTGGACCATCCTTTTTTGCTTATGTCCATCATCCTTTTCTTCTCCATCCAGTCTCCCATTTTGCCTGCATTCCTTCTTATGTTGAATCCTTTCCATAGGCAGGCAAGAATAGTTTAAATATAGCTCTGTATTGAGCCTGAGCAACACTGAAAGGTTCTAAATTATGATTTGAACATACAGTGATGAGGGTTATTGTGCTTTCTAAATGTGGGGAAAAAAAGGGCACGTGTGTAGTGTAGTCCCATTCCGTGAAGACGATGAATAAGGCTTTTATGTATAACATGCTACACTGAGCACTTTGTCCTTTTCCATGCTTTAACTCCTGCTCTGGGTCATGGGGTGGCTCTGAAGACTATCCCTGGAATTAAAAGGATGCAGGCAAGCATGTACGGCATTTTATGGCTGGGTAGTATGATATTTAATGATATTTTCTGCGATATTATTGATAACAATTATTAGACACGTCGGAAGTGTATGTCTTAGAGATAAGGTATTGGAAAGTTGTTTGAAACCATCTGCCTGAATTGGCACTGCAATATAATCTGTGACAATTTTTTTATCTCTTGCCATCTGTTGCTTTTTTGTCTTAAGGCACTTTTTTGCAGAATGATTCCTTTAAGGTTTGCCGAGTGTGTTTTCGTGCTGCTACTTATTTGGTTTAAGCCTGTCATGGACAGCTGACTCCCAGAGTTTGCACGTGGTGAAATAAATTGGTGTGACCTCGCCAACTATTACACGCCTTGCTCTTGGAGTGATCTTTGTTGGTCGACCACTCCTGGGGAGGGTAACAATGGTCTTGAATTTCTTCCATTTGTACACAATCTGTCTGACTGTGGATTGGTGGAGTCCAAACTCTTTAGACATGGTTTTGTAACCTTTTCCAGCCTGTTGAGCATCAACAACTCTTTTTCTGAGCTCCTCAGAAATCTCCTTTGTTCGTGCCATGATACACTTCCACAGACATGTGTTGGAAAGAGCAACTTTTGATAGATCCTGTTCTTTAAACTCACACCTGATCGGCATCCAAGATTGAAAACACCTGACCTAATCTCACATTTCAAATTAACTGGTAACCTAGAGGTTCACATACTTTTGCCACTACCTAATATATAATCGTGGATTATTTTCTCAATATAAATGAACCAAGTAAATATTTTTGTCTCCTTTGTTTAACTGGGTTCTCTTATCTACTTTTAGAATTGTGTGAAAATCGATGACGTTTTAGGTCATATTTATGCAGAAATATAGAAAATTCTAAACGGTTCACAAACTTTCAAGCGCCACTGTAAATGCAGCCCAGTGAGTCAGAATGAAGCTCTCTCGCTCAAGCACCAGGCAGCATCACACATATTACAAATGTATTATTCTGTTTATGTTCACTTCTGAGTATGGAAGTGTGTCAGTTGTGTCAAACTGTGTACAGTTTCTTTTGCTGAACTCTTTAAAAAAAATACGTATCCAGCTGCGACGTGCCTCTGGAATGGAAAGCATGGCATTCCTGGTTTTAATAAAGCTCTGATTCATAGATCTAAAAACATTAAAGCGTAAGTTTTAATATAAGCGGTTTAAATATCTTCATGTGAACCTAGATGCTACTGTGCATGAAGTCTAAACAAAATGCACTATAAGTCAAATATACCCATGTGCCCTGTGTTTGCAAATAGTGGTTACGTTTTATAATGTTAAATATAGGTGTAAGGGTTAATAATTTTGCTTTACTAACCTGTAGAAAGTAGCTACTGTATGTAATACGTAGAGATTTGTATAGGCAAGACAATAAGACCTGTTTGATTAACCCCAATTTCTTTCACCAAATGTATTTTTGTTTATTGGAGATTATACTTTTAAGAAGACCGGAGTTGCTCAGGCAATAAATTATGCCCAACAATCTGATAAATGTGCTGCATCTAAGCAGTCTTCCAAGTTGTACACAATCATGTATTCAGCTTCCATCTGCTTCTCCAGGTGAAGTTCGCAGCACAGTCATTTATTATCTGTCACATAATCATTATTTCAAAAATGAACAGAGTTAATGAAATGCTTCAGGAGTCTGTGTCCGCTCCACTTATATTTAGGGTCAGGAGCCACTGGCGCTCCTGAGTGCAAGTAATTATGTTTTTATTTATGTACAGATAGGAAAGTACTCTTAAGAACTTAATCCTGTTGTCCTGGTCTCCAGAGGACGATGCTTTCCCGTTTTGAGTTCTGGTTCCTCATAAGATTTCTGCCTTATACATAGAAGGGAAGGGTTGCCTCCCCTTTCCACTGTCCAATGTCGACTCCTCCATTTGGGGTCTAGACTGTTTTTGTGCAACATTTGTCTGTTGTTAAAAGTGGTATAGAAGTATGTTTTATGAAGGTTTGTTTTTTGCGTAGCCTGTGACAGTACGGCAATATATTTCACTAACTTCTATAGGACTGGTGTGGTAGCCCAGCAGGGTAAGGTACTGGACCCAGAAGGTCAGGGTCAAACCCCACCATCTGTCCAAGCTGGCCACTGTGTGTATCCTTGAGCAGATCCTTAAGCCACAATAGCTGGATCCCTAGATCGGGTCCAGTTTGTAAGTTGATCTAGATGAGGACTTAAGCTAAGGAGAACTTCATCTAATGCAGGGTTGTGGTAACCTAACTGGCAGAACAGGGCATAAGGCAGGAACCAACCCTAGTTTGAAGTGCAGTCCATCGCATGGCACGCACAGGCTCAGTGCAACCTCTGACTGTTAATCGCGCTGTGATTTCTGGAGCTGTGAGGCCCACGCAACCTCCAGTCAACAAGCTGGATGTGGATAAATTGATGTTTTAGGTGGTTAAAGCTTCGGGGCTACTTAACAGAAGGTCTGAGTCAAGATTCCAACTCTGTCTGAGCGTGGTACTGTAGATAGACTCTTAATTTTGAAATCGCTTCTGGATTACATTGGTTGGTTAAAAGCAAAATGTAACAAATATTGTCGCACTAATACGAATATAATGCAGAGAAACGCAGAGTTCATTACAAAATGTTGATAACTTGATGATCAATTGTTTGGGCTTTAAGAAAGAATAAAGAACCATCCTTATTTACTTTTACTCTTCTCACCTCGTTTAAATACAGTCTGGTAATGTCTCAGAGGGGTCAAACTCAAGCCTCAAATTAATATCCAAGCGCGTCATCAAGGCTCTCTCTGTTTCCTCTCCCACAGATGCTCTGTTAAGCTCAGCGTGAGCTGGTGGTTTCAGTACTCGCTTGGCTATAGGGGACAGACCTCAAGCGCGCGGGTATGTGCATTGAATAAACGCTCGCTCGCTCGATCATGATAAGGCTGCTAATTGTGATTGCACCAATCTGCTGTCAGGCGGCTGATGAGGCACAGCGTCTGGCCCGCAGTGCTCAGCAGTGATTGTTCTGTTCACAGAAATCACCCAGAATTCAACGGTCTATGACACAGCATCATTAAAAATCATCATCTGTAGCTTGCTGGAATGCTGGCCTTTAAAGAGCAGATTACTTCTTCATAGTTACGCTTTACTTCATCATGACTGATTAGGGGGCGACACGGGGACACTGTCGCCTCACAATGAGAAGGTCCTGGGTTTAATACCAGGTGGCTTGGCTTCAATTGGTTGGTATTGGCCTAGGTTCAATACCAGGCTTCAATTCCCACTTAAACTCAAGGCAATGTACTCCAAGAAAATAGACCTCAGTTGTTTTATTTTTGAAGTTAAATATGATCTTGGGTGGCGTAGCAGGATTGGCTGAGTCGGATAAGTTTGGTCAGGGGATTATCCTCCTGCAACAGTGACCCCTGCTTGGCTGCAATGGTGTGGTGTACCATCCAGAGCATGATTACACCTACGCCAAGTGACCTCCGAAGAAACACTACCCTGACTAGGGAAAAGTGGGGTTAGAAAGAAAGTGGAAAAAAGAAAGATACATGGACCTTTGCTGGAAAACTTTAAAAATATGACATTCCTGATTGTCAACATTTACATTTCGGTTGATAAAGCGCATTCTCAGTGAAAGATTTGGACTCCCAGACAATTCACAATTAGATTGTTTACTTGTTTTACTTTTGACCAGGGCTCCCAAAACTTTTGAACAGGATTGGCCTTCTAAAATATACATAGAAAAAGTCGTCTAGAATATGTATTACTTGACAGATAAACAAATGTATGCGGCACAGTGGCGCCGGCATTGGTAGATCTCCAGAGCTATGGGTTGAAGTCCCAGGTCGGCCGCTGAGTGTGTCTAGTTTGCATGTTCTCCCTGTGTCTGTGTGGATTTCCTTCAGTACTTCAGTTTCCTTTCATATTCAGGATGTGTTAGGTCAAGTAGCGGCTCTAAAGAGTCTCGTGTGAGTGCTTTAGAAAGTGAGTGAGCGATAAAGAAAAGTGATACGAAGCGATGGCTTTCATTCTTTTGCTTGTTGTTAAATCATTTGATGGTTACACCGATAAAACACTTCTTTCTTAGCGGTTGTGTAATCCAAAGTAAATTATTCTGCTCTTGTGCACTGACATTTTGTCACCCTGAGGCATTGTTTGTTGTTTGCTCTAAGCTGTAGTCGTGTTCAAGCGGTACTGTGATTTTAGTTTTGATCTGGTTAACTGTAGCAGTGCTGGAACTCTGTTCAGTTTTAGTAAAAGCCTGTGATTGAAAGGCTGTATGTGAAGGGTCGACAAAAAGACTAGTATCAGTTCAATGAAGACACCATGGCTAGTTGACCTGTTCCTATCCATTCATGGCAGGACACGGAAGCAGATTACCAGGCTTTTCTTCCGCATCTGCTGTCACTGAGATGCCAAAAACCCTGACCCACACTGCTGCCGCCTAATATGAGGTCAATGTGATCACAATGCGCACCCTTCAATGTTGTGAGTCAGGCCCGGTATCTAGAATTTCCTGCAGTCTAGCTCTTGCAACCAGACCACAGGAGCTAATCAGTTTACTGTATAAGAGTTTGTGGTGCAAGCTATGGGTGTGTGATACTGACGAAAAATGATATCTTGATATTTTCTGGGATTTTGTCGATGACAATAATTAGACGATACTTTGGCAGTGTATCTTGGGTCAAAAGTATTGAAAAGTTGATTGAACCCAAACAACTTTTGGGTGCAAAAAAAAAAGTTATAATTTTTGAGTTTACAAGTGTTTTACTTATTGGCCTAAATGGGAAGAAAATAGCTTAATGTAAAAATGATTACTTTCCTTTTGGACCACAGGTTTGCCATTTCAGCAATAGAGATTACTTATGACCAGTAATAATTGAGAGAGGTTTTATTGTTCCTAGAACATTGTTTTAGGACATTAAGCCCTGTTCATGGTTTCGATACCCAGCCCTAGGGCCAACGTTCCAAACCAGAATTAATTCAGCCAAAGCGAAAATGTTAAGTCACGGACAAATTGCGTACTTCCCACAATAGCAGACAATTTTGGTCTAAAATTGCTTCCTAAATTGAGATGAACTAACTAGGTTTCTGGTCTGTTCCTGGCTTTAGCATGTTAGCTGTTCTAGCTCTGTGTGTTAGCAGTGTGGCTACAATTGTTATGGCCAGATATTAAAGATGAGTTTCAGAATGAAGAGTACCTTCCTTGTTTTCTTTGCAATGTGCTACACAGTACTAAAGAATTAAAGGGTTTGTGGTTGGTGTAATTACATTTAAGCTGCTCATTTACTGTTTTACACCATGAATATCATACCTACATGCACCCCATGAAAACGACAGTTGCTGATGTAAATTCGCCTTTTAAAGTGCTAATCTCGTGCGGGACAGGAGAAGGGGAAGCCCACCTACTGCTAAAGGAATTTAGAGCAGAAGCTCTCAACAAGATTAATGAGGTTTAACAGAGCCACCTCTGTCCACTGAGTCGCTAAGCCTTGGCGCGCACACACGCCCTGTGTAGCTTTGTGTCTCTCGCATACACACTCAGTCCTCCAAGCATCCCTGTACTGAGACTGTACCTCAGGATCACCCATCATTCATGCCCTCCTCAGTCACCGATGCCAAGGAAGCCTGTACAGTGACGATTCCAGTAGAATAAGGACATGCATGGTGTGTGATGTTGGTATTTTTTTTCTTTGTCCCCCCTAAACTCAGCAGCCGGCCTGTGCTGTATGCTTGAACAGCTACAGTGAGTCAGTGCTTTCTCTGAGTGTTGCAGTTAATTTAGTGTGTCAAACATTGCTTTGTGTGGACGTGCCTTGTGTGCGAATTCGACTGAATAAAGCGTTATTATGCTGCTTTCTGGAGTCCACAGAACAAGGCCGACTTGTAAGCAGAGTCGGCTGTAACTGTGTATAAATATAAGACTGTTTTACCAACTGGCCATAAACTAAAAATCTGTCTGCTAACAGGGACTGTTAGTGTCGTAACCTCTTCAAACGTTGGAGCTGGAGCATCTGGACTCTCTTTCTCTGAGCAAATAGTTTGTATTGAGCTCCAAGTTAGTGACGATATAATTTAATGAGGAAAATCATTTTGATCTGATCCCCAACGATAAGCCAGGTACATTTTAGGTGAGCAATTTGCCAGTTTATGATGCTCTTTATATGAGCAGATGCCTTGGTTTAACATAAAGGGCCTTGTTTGAGGACTGAGCAGTTGCAGTTTGGTAGAGATGGATTTGAACTCTCAAACTACATATTAATGAGACAAAGCCTGAACAACAGAGCCATTCCATTCATTTATTAAACTCATTTGAAACAATGCAGGAATGAAGTCGATTTGATGTGCTGGAGGAACTGAAGTGTTGGAATAGCTTAAAAATAAATTAAGCAGTGCGCTTTGTGCACAAATGCTGTGCTTCTTCTATTACTGTAACGTTTGCCATGATCATATTCTCTATTGCTTTTATGATCTCCTCTTGCTCTGCATAATTAATGAGTTCAAAGATTAGACTCTGATGCTCTGCTCCTTGTTTCAGCCCCGGTTGTCGGTCCACGATTCCCACTCTTTGCTGTTATTGCCAATAATTCTGGAGCTGATAGTAGATAAATAAAAAAAGAACAGTACAGAGTTATAAATGCACAATAGGCGAGGTTGCAACTTACGATTCAACACAAATAAAAGTGAATAAATAGAAGGTCCTGGGTTCGATCCCAGGTGAAGCAGTCTGGGTCCTTTCTGTGTGGAGTCCTGCCCGTGTCCGTTTGGGTTTACTCCTCCGACAGTCCAAAGACATGCTTTAGGTTAATTGGTTATGCTAAAGTACCCTGAGTGTGTGCCCTACAATGGATTGGCATGTCGTCTAGGGTTGTTCCTGCCTAGGCACCGGCTCTCCCGCGACTCTGTCCAGGATTAAGCGGGTAAGACCTTGAATGACAGTTACTAACTGCACCATTCCCTATCCTGAAAGTCACTGGGCACAGGCGTAAGTGGCCCCTGGATGGGATGCAGGGCCCTGTAACTGCTCCACACAACCTTCATGTTCCAAGCCTGTCCACTGGGTCGAACCCACATCCTTAGAAATTGCTGGCTCTTAACCTCTGTGCCAGTCGAACAGGATTCGAGACGCTCTTCGGATCTTAAGTTATAATATTTCTTTGATTGTAAGACTGTATCAATTGTAAGTCGCTCTGGATAAGGGCATCTGATAAATGACATGGAGAACTGTGGTAGCCTAGTGGTTAAGGTACTGGACTATGGACCGGAAGGTCCAGGGTTCAAATACCACCTCTTCTAAGCTGCCACTGTTGGATCATTAATAAAGGCCCTTATCCCACAATTGCTTGGATTGTAAGATTGTATCAGTTGTAAGTCGCCCTGGATGAGGATGTCTGCTAAATGACATAAATGTAATATCTCTATAATTAATGAGTTGAACTCCACATAATTTGTCTTTTTTACCAAACAGAGTGATTAGGTACGTGGGTCTACCAGCTGTGGCCTGAATATGAAATGTTCTTCATGCACTATGGGCCATTAGGTGTGACACATTGACTGTTACTCTCTGGCTTTTATTTAGCATATTATAACATGCACACACACATCTCTCATCCGTGTGCACACAAAAGCGCACGGGTGTCTGGCCTCATTCTGCTGACATTCTCTCTGCGGGCCTCTCAGTGCCCTGTGTAAAAAATTTATGTGGCGTTGCATGCTCGATAGGGCCTGTAGTGCTTCATCATGACTGACATGTAATCATGCTGCAGATGAGACCGCCGTTCTCACCAGCGCTGTCTTACAGAGGAGTGAAAGAACTGGAACAGATAAGCTGAAGGAGAGCAACTGAAGGAATTGACTCCATTTGTTTCTTGGAGTTATACCGGTCTAGTGCAGTCCAGGACACAATGCCGGAGTGAGGTCTCTTTCTTTCTTCATTTTATCCATTAGAAAGGTTTGGCGCTGTGCAAAATCGATCTGGCATCTCGTAAGCCTGTTTGAATACCACAGTTCGAGCGAGACCACGTTCTCTACACTCAAGGCAGGTAATACAAGACTTCCAATAGATAGGCATTACACGGCTTACTGTTGCATATCGTCCTCCACACCACCTTCATTCAGACTCATTATCTTGCTGAGATTGTTTACACCGGCGTCTTGGCGCTGAAGGGGATGAGCGCTCATAAGAGCTTTCACCAACAATGAAGGAAAGCAACAGGGGCTAGACAATGATTGGCTCTAAACACGTTGCCGAGGTGGCTGACTTTGGAAAGTGCCATCTATCCTGGGGTATCCCAGAATACCACAGTTGTTATGACAACAGACAGGTATTGACACCGATGCATCATTTCTTTACTTGTGTATCTACCCGAGACTCCTTGAATGTCTGCACTTTAGCAGTGGTTTTATCCATTAACAATTACAGACAGAATAGACGCCTTGTGTGTCTCTAAATAGCTTTAAATAATCTTCTTACACACTTGACAATCGTTTATCTACCAAGTTCTCCCAAGGTGTCTCTTCTCAGTGATCAGTTCAGTTTCTGGGAGCTTTTGGAAAGCCAGAATGTCCATGAGATTGAAATAAATTCTCTTCTAATTGCTGCAAGTTGGCACCAAAGTGGAGAGCCCACCGTCTAGATTCATTAGAGTGTTTTTGTCTGTAGAAAGCAGTTGCACGAATGACTCATAGGTGCAAAACCTGTGAGATATTAATATCTTTTTTGAAGCTACACAGTACAGCAGGACCTGCAGTTCATGGCCAGTTCACTAATGGATATCTGCAATGACAAATGTTGGCAGGCTACACCTTGTGCTTTACTGGCGTTCACATGCAATTCAGTTTATGCTACGGTTTAACATTAAATGACCGAATAGAATAGTTTCAGATCTCCAAATAAAATGGCCTTAATCATCCATGAAGCCATCTGACAACCTTTTACACAAGCTGTAGAGAGAGTCTGTTCTCACTGAGGGGCTCTCAAATATAGCCACTTCACTTTCTTTTGGAAATCCAAAATACCCAGAAAATTCAAATGCACCCTCTCCTTATTATTGAACGTTTGCACCAAAGTGGATACTCCACTGTCAAAGCTACTTTTTACCTTTTTGTTTGTATATAGCAATGACATGGATGACTCATAAGTGAAAGGGCCCTAAATGGACCAGATGCAGTACCTGCAGTATTCTCATGTCTTTTTTCGGAAGCTACACGTACTGAAGCACCTCCAGTTCAGTCAGTTCACTAATGGAGGCAATGACTGTATTTATGAAAGACATGCCCAGTGGCCCTTAACAGGGAGTAGTACTCGATTTGATCACTGAGTAGTGTGTTAAGCATCTGTGGCCTTGGTTGTCAGCAAACAGTGTCACAATGTGAGCAGCAAACTGAATGACCACAAGCACGACAATGGTGATAAAATAGAAAGAGCCTGCCTGCAGTCATCCGCTTTTGCAGAACACCCACTGATGAGAAATGCAATGATCAGCCAAAACATTAAAAGCGTGCATAGACTGAACAACAAGTAAGTGATTATCTCATAACTGCGCACATTAACGTCTGGGATATTTCAGATGCTTTTTGTTGACTTGTAGTATCAAAGATCTATATGTCTTTTTGAGTGTCCAAATCATTATGGCAAGATGACTGATCTTGAGCATCTTGAAACAAGGCTTGTAGGGTCATGGCGAGTAGTGGTACGTATCGATCGACAGTGGTCTGAGGAGGGATACGCCACAAATTGGTGCCGGAGTCTTCCACCCAAGATCTGTTGATGTGCAAGAGCTATGAACACACTGTCAGGTCTAGAGCTGGGTATCAAAACCACTTTCCGATTTGGAATCAGTTGCAAAATTGATTTATACTGATTTAATCAATTGTAAAAAATTAATACCATATGGGAAATTTAAAACGTTACACTGTATAAAGCACTAGGGTGCACCCTTTACCTGTCGAGTTGATGGCACCAGGATGGGACCAAGATTTTTAAAAGCCCGACCTGGAAACTTGGCACTCTTTGCTCTGACCTGTCCCATAGAAGATCCAGCTCTTAATCCTTCAGATGTGTTTTAATGGCTTTTAAATGCTTTTTAGCTTTCAGCACTCCCTGATCCAGATCACAGTGGGACAAGTGAAGGCGCCTAATCCTGTAAGCTCTGTATTTAAGATTAATTATTTATATCCTCCATCATATCTCCTACAGGTTGCTCTGCAACAGTGCTGCTTAACAGTTACCAGAGCAACAGTATGGATTGGAGTAAACACGACTGGTTCTGTTGCTACAGTCAAGCATAACTGATCATATTATAAGTAACACCACCTCTGCAGTGAACACACTGAATTTTAGGGAGAAAAGCAGTTGGTCTGTTCAAAAGTACGCATCCTGTCAGTCAGTACTTAGTAACACACCCTCAGGCAAAACTCGCAGCTTTTTAATATTTCTTTAACAGTTCAAAGTCGTCTTGCTTTGTTTTGTTTTTTTCTTTAATGCATGCATAACATGTTTGAGATCTGCTTACACGCTCTCCATATGTAGTACTCACATCTGTAGTCATTCTACATCTTTTATTTCTTAAAGTAGTTAAAGGTTGATTTTCAGATGTTATGGATCATTGTGTTGCTGTAATGCCCAACGTCTGTTCAGCTTCAGGTTCTTCACTGACTCTAACATTGGCTTCCATCACTATTGAGGTGAATACCTTTCTTGCATCCATCTGCATAATAAAACCCCCATGATTAGATATTCTTTTCTTTTCTTTTCTCCAAACATAACTTTGGAACCAGAGTTCTCATTCCTGAATGCCTCTGGACAATCTATGTTTTGTGTTACAGATTTTAGACATTGACTTTTGCGCTTCTTGTGATTTTCTTCTGATGACTCGTAAACCCTATTCAGATTGGATTAGTTTCACAGTGGGATGTCTTATTAAATTTTGTACTCGTCTCTTCCAGTGTAGAAAATCTTGCATATGGACATTAATAAAGTTAGTGCAGTGTGAGTGAGTTTTTAGGTTGTTGTATTGTCTACAAATCTAGACATTTGCATTTCGTAACTGACTATTAGAACCCGTCATTATTTCTATAAACTATACGTATACAGTACTGTGCAAAAGCCTTAGGCCACCATTACATTTGCTGCTTTGGCCATGGTATAACCTTGAATTTGTCCCTCATGGTATAACCTTCAATTTTCTCCACTGATCTTCATTCCAGTCTTTGTGAGCTTTAGCATATCTTAGCTTTGTCACCCTGTTCTCCTTCTGAAAAAGTGGTTTACCTTTCCAAAAAGACCATTTTTGATCAAGCTTCTTCTCCAGACTGTAGAAGGTTCAACTTGGCATCCCGATGAAGCACCCAGATTCTGTTCAAGTATAAGGGGAGGTCACACTAAATACTTGCCACAGTAGCCTATAGAATCTTTTTTCCACTTTTTTAACACTGCATGCTAGTTTCCTGGATTTTCTGTTTGTATTTTAATAAAGAGACTGAGAAATAATTATATATGGTCATTATACCAATGCTAAAACGATGATTAATCTAATGGTGTACTGGTTCTGATGTAGAGCTGCTTTGTGACCCTATTGTTGAGTCCTAAAGTCCTAATAACAAATAAAACTGAAGGGATAAGATGGCATGACTGTCCTGGACTCAATTCCCAGCTTTACCAATTTTCCATTGTTGAGCTCTTAACCCACACTTTGGAAAGTTTATATCAGTTGTAGGTCACTAGAACATCTGGCACCATTTAACTAAAGGTAACTGGTAGGTCAAAATGACCGCAATGATTTTCCTTTCTTTTCAGATGAATCTTCTTAAATGGGAAGCCCCTCTTGACTTTTTCTGACCCCATTCTTGCCATAAATCCTCCTGACGCGACCATCATGACATCCACGGTCCTGCTGCCCTTTAAGCTCGCCCCGCCGTCACAGGATGGGAGCGGAGATCATCCACTTGGCTGTGACCAGGAGATCGAGCGGCGCTATGAAGTCGTCCCATCCGTCGTCTGCTCCATGTGCTGTCTCTTCGGCATCATATATTGCTTCTTTGGTAAGTGCTCGTCCAGCTGGGTTGGGACTTTTTGGTTGATTGAACACCAGTGATTGAGATATCCTACAAAATAGCAAAGATTGACCAACGCAATTAGTCGTTTGTCAACCGTGGAAGTGTGCGGCACGGCACCACACGTCAGTCTCTGAGCAGTACGAACACTTACTTCATATAATAACAGTATGAATATATATTTGGACGTTGATGGCCAGCGCTGGTCCCTTTCTATTAGATAAGCCTCATCACTTCCACTGGGGTGTGAAATTTGTCTCCGCCGTCCATCGAGGGTCAGAATGAGGCTGAAGGGAGAGCAGTTGAGGCCACTTCAGCTGTGACAAATAGCAGCTTTGAGAGTTGGCCTCTCCAGTGACACACACCCACTTCATCTCTCTAAACGCACAGCGCAGAGCTACCTGTCAGACACAGATGCGAGGTGATGGCATGAAGAGAACGGGTAACTGAGACTGCTCACCTCTTTAATAAAACTCAACACCTGGCTCTTTTGCACTGAGCAGCTTGTTTTTAATTGAACCTTTTATAATAGAACCTGAGAGAATTTTACATTCACGTGCTTTCAGAAGTGTGAAACAGATTTGTGTTGGCTGTAATTTGGAAGACTCCGGCATTTGTTCAGCCTTATCTCTGACTCATAACACTGCAGCTGTTTTTAGACCTTAGTTTGGACTCAAGATCATGACTTACAAAGACACTTCCAACCACTTGCCACCACACTAATAACCACCTGAGAAACAGTTCAACAAATCATCCATCTTAATTAAACAACGAATAATAATAAGTTCCATTTATGTAGCAGCTTTCTCATACCCAAGATTACAGAAAAAAAGCAACAATCACGTAGGATCTTGTGGAAACCTTGAGCAGGCTGTTGATGCTTAAATGTTTTAAACACAGGAAAAATCTAGTTAATTACAGGTACACCCCATTTTATGATGGTCTGGTTTATGATTTTTCCCCATCTATATGAAGGGAATCCGATAATACACTTAAATACGCATTCAGCAGATACTGTATTCTGAATTTTCAATTTCGAACTTTCCCGGGCAAGCAGATTTGCCAAGTGTTCATATGTAAATACGTAGTGTGTCAGCAGAGTGAGAGGAGTCGGCAGAAACGTTGGCGACTTTTTCACACTATGCCCCAGAGCACTCTATCTAACTATTCGTATACATGCATAAACATACAGTACTGTGCAAAAGTCTTAAGCCACCATTAGATTACTGAGGTTAAGGGTACGGTTAGGTGTAGTGTTAATTAGCTACAGTAATCATTGTGTTGGTGGAAAGTCCTCCTATTTTGTAGATATAATTTAGAATAGATAGACCATTTTAGGGTGCAATGATCTGGCTTATAAGCTGCAGTAGCAGAATCCCTGCCTTCTGCGAGTGCATTGGTTATTCTTAACTACCGGTCTAGCCAGGACTTTATAAAGGCCCTTTCCATGTCTCAGTTCTGATCCTGCTTCTGCCCTGATTGAAGCCATCGGTGCTGGCACGGCATAAATAAACAACCAAATAAACATTGGGGAAACCAATCATTGCACAAAAATGTGTTGTAACTAAATGAGTCTCGGAACGCCCTCCCTTTCATTCCAAGACCATTTTAGTTTGGTGTTGTTTGTGGTGATCGCTCATACGGTGATGCTCTGACTGTTTTATTTTTTTTGTTTTTTATTTAATTTTATTTTTTTTTCTCATTTTCTCAGGTTACCGCTGTTTTAAGGCTGTGATGTTCCTCACCGGTCTCATGTTCGGTTCCATCGTCATCTTCATGCTCTGCTACAAGGAGCGAGTGATGGACACGCAGCTGAGCGTGGAGGCCAGCGTCGGCATCGGTCTGGGCATTGGCACCCTGTGCGGCCTGGTCACCATGCTGGTGCGCAGCGTCGGCCTCTTCATGGTGGGACTGCTTCTGGGCCTACTGGTGGCACTGGCCTCCCTGGTGGTGCTCGAGGAGTTCTACCACCCGCGCACGGTGTGGCTGCCCCTGGGCGTTTTGCTGGGCTCGGGCATGCTGTTCGCCGTGTTGACCCTGCAGTGGCAGCGCTGCTTCACCACCCTGTCCACAGCCGTGTTCGGCTCGGCCGTCGTCACCGTCACTGTGGATTATTTTGTGGAGCTCTTCGCGCTCACGCGTTACATCTACGAGAGGGTGAAGGTGGCACCCGTTCGGCCTGTGTGCTGGTACACGTGGGTGGTGATGGGAGTGTGGCCTGTCCTCACTGTGCTGGGCGTCCTCATTCAGTGGAAAGTTACAGCTGATGGATACTCGCACACAGAAGGTAGGGTAACAGCAGTCCACTGCTGTGATTATGAGTACAGTGGTATCTGGGTACTCATCTCTAATTAGTTCCAGAAGGCACGTCGAGTGCTGAAAACCAGAGTGTCAAGATCATTTTTCCCATAAGGAATAATGAAACTGTAATTAATCTGTTCCAGACCCTAAGAAAATCCACACTGTATGAAGCACTATATGCATTAATGGAGTTGCATTGTACAATTATAAACCCTAAATACTAGTTAAAAAAGCTAAACAGCTGGGACTGTGGTGGCCTAGTGGTTAAGGCACTTGACTATGGACCAGAAGGTCCAGGGTTCAAATCCCACCTCTGTTAGTCTGCCACTACTGGTTCCCTGAACAAGGAACTTCACTCAAACTTGATTGGACTGTAAGGTTTTTGGGACTGTGGTAGCCCAGGAGTTAAGGTATTGGAGTAGGGACCATAAGGTGCAGGGTTCAAATCCCATCTCTGCCAACACTGCAGGCTCAAGGCTCAAGGACCCAACAGTTTGTAAGTGGCTCTGGATAAGGGAGTTGCTAAATGCCTAGATGATAGGGACTTACTGTATGTGCAGTGATAATATTTTAAAACATAATAAAAAAAAGACGAGAAAGTTTAGTTGGGATTTAAGTTTAGATCTGCACTGAGCGAGACATGATGTGAGACTGACTTTGTGCTCCTGTGTTTCAGCTTGAAGGGGCATACGAGTCACTCATCTCCATACGTTCAAGTTCTAGTAATTTCCCTGGGCGCTGAGAATTTTCTGTCCTCAAAATGCGTCGAGAACTGAATTCAATAAGTTGTGAAGCAGTCGAGTGCAGAGATACAACTGTCTTATGCTTATAGCTGCTGTTTAATGGTGGATACTCCGAGCCTATATCTTCCAGACGTCTTCCTACAGCTGTTTTCCTTGTCCAGTGTGGTTAGATGACATGCAGAGGTCGATGATGTCGGTGTATTCCTAACTGTCCTACTTAAACATTTCCTGTGATGCTGACACTGTGGAGGAAAAGCTATTCTGCTGATTTCTTTCTGCTGGCTTAGCCAGAGCTTGCTTTTAGTCTGGATTGTGCTGTCCCTGAGGAATTTTTATCAACCTACATTTGTGAGGTTTAGTTCAGGGGGACTGGGATGCCAAAAAGCTATGTTCTGTATTGTTGCCCCTATTTCTGGGTTGTACTTGCTGGAAGATACAGACACGACACAGTTTTAGCTGCTTGACCAGATTTACTCAGGGTGTGAACTCACTAGGAGATATATACCGCACCCGAGCACGTTCACCCCAAAGTCAGATCTGTTCGACTAGTAAGAGCTGAACCGTGCTCAGGCTTACCTGGAGTTTGGCTCTGGCATGGTTTAATTAGACTTGGGTACATTATGCATGTAGAGTGATCACTAACCGGGCCCAAGCAGTCAAACTGGAGGGTGCTACATTTACATTTACATTTACAGCATTTAGCAGACGCCCTTATCCAGAGCGACTTACAATTGATACAGTATTACAATGCAAGCAATTGTGGGTTAAGGGCCTTGCTCAAGGACCCAACAGTGGCAGCTTGGCAGCGGTGCTACGGGTGCAAATGGGATGGACTTAATTTATTCTGCAGCAAACATTCACATCCGTGGTTAATTCTCGTCCTGCCACGGGGTTAACAGCGTGTTAAATTGACCCCTGGCTGTTAATGAAATCTGGAGCATTAAGACGATGGCTGATCTCCCACTGACCGAGGATCGCTGGAAAATGGAAATGTGTTTAATGAGGTTTATTTTCCGCTCAATCAACAGTCAAGAACAATCAATGCAGGTAAAATAATAGCTGGAACTTACAATGAGCACCAGAATTATTGGCACCCTTGTTAAAAATAAGTAACAAAGATTATACATAGTAAGGCTTTTGAATATTTGGGTAGTCTTTAGCTGAATTAGGATAGAAGTGTAACCGCTAATCAGAGCGACTGTATTCTAATCAAAGCAAAATCTGATACTGAGCCCCCCTGCATTTTGTCATTTTATGGAGACAACAGCATTTGAATTTTCTGCTATGAAGCCTGATTAGACTGAGCAATACAGAGCAACAAATCTGAGACTCACCACAAAGCAGAATCTCTCCAGATCCTTCACATCAGCCTAAATTAAACACGATTAAGGTGTTATTATTTGTGGTTTTATGACAAGGAACCGAATAAAACACCAGAGCAAATTAGAATAACTTGCATTTGAAAATGACTTCGCCACTCGTAGCTCTGCTTGTCTCGCTGCTCATGTCCAAACATGTTTTTTAAAATGTTTTGCCTGAGTCATCGTGGGACTGCCTTAAGGCCTATTCACACAGAGTACGTTTTTTTTCGCACGAAAAAAACGGATGTGATTTTTAACTTTGCAAGACTTTCATATCAGGTGTGCTTGTTGTCTAAACACTCAAACTCCCTTCCGCTTTTGCTTTCTTTAATGTCCCTTCTCTTTATGTGTTTCACATTTCGCCATGTCTTTTTCACATCATTGACTTGATGTTGAGTGCAGGAAGCTCTAGTTTATGTTTTTATAGTCATGAACAGATTAGAATGCACTTAGATAAATATGAAAACAGTTCCATCCAGTCCCTGTGAGCTTTATCATCATCATTCTCCAGCCTTTCAGTTCTATTCCACCAGAGCTTTTCTTTAATATCCATGTTTTTAGACTCAGCGTGTTGCTCGTCCTATAAGCTCTCGATGAGCTGTTCTGCCCGACGACCGAGCTCTGATTGGTCAGCTTGATTGTAACTCAGCCATACAACGCAGAAATTAGAACATGCTCTGATTAAACTTTGTACACAGCATCGCAGTCTGTCAGTTTTGGACTCGGTGTGAAGGACGGCGTTAATATATGTGTGTTATTTACAAAACTTGATGTGCGTTTTTTTATTTTTGGTCTGATGTCTAAGTAGGCGGCATTTTTGAAGTAGGCTATCTAAGAACTGGCAAAGCCTTCTTATCATTAGCGTGTGTACTATCACCTAAAATGCTGTCTATGTAGGCAGCGCACTAGTTTTTGAGACAGACTCTGCTTGGTATCCGTAATAGTGTGTGTCCTAGCAAATTTCACTAAGAATTTAGTAGAAAAAGAGCTCAACAACATATGGTCCTAAACCATACTTAATAGTGAGGGTTAGATGTTTTCTAAGTAATAATCCATACTTGGTCTTGTCTGTTTGTTGCCAAATTTGCTCATCTGGCTAGAGATGTTGGCTTTAGAAGCATGTTGGACCATCCTGTATCATTCAGGGTGACTTTTAAATCGGTTGTTGGCGTGGTTGGTAGTGTGTAATTGTGCATTTGGAGAAGATTTCTCTGCAAATTCATGAACGTAGTGAATCAACTGTGGCCCTCTTCCTCCACCAGGCAGCTTCATTCCAGCTCTGGTTATAAACTGGCAGATTTTTTGCCCGATGAGCATGTGGGGGGTTGGAGAGAAGAGCATAATGAACGTAGTAACGTGAGGCTGTGGTTTCTGGTCGTCTCTTGAGCAGCATCCAATGTCTGATCGATAAGAGTGCGTGGAAAAACCAGAGCCTAATGAGCTGTGTGATACAGAATTGGCACGGCGTCTAATGCGCATTATTGTCTGGGCATCTTGTTTTTGTTTTTTTTTAAGATGGAACAAAATGCAAGGAGAAATAAAAGTGACACATGGGGCCTTTGAATTATAGTGCCGTGTGTGAGAGGGGCGGACACTTCTGTGGTGCTGGGGGACGTTGCCATAGAGACAAGCTGGGGCCCCTGTGTAGGGGAGGGAAGAGGGCCATTGATGAAGGGTAAGGAGAATATGAGCTGGGACGGGAGGGGTTGTGAGCGCGAGTGTGCGGCCGCACGTCAGGAGGAGGCAGCTCATTATGTGAATTCTTTGACAGATGGGCCCCGTAGCTGCCGAGGCACAACAGAGTGACTGAAAGGACAGAAATAATCCGTCTGCCTCCGTTAATGGCGAGGAACAGAATGCGAATGCTGATTTAGGCATGTGGAGTGGCAGAATGTGTCAAAACACTCAGCGGTTTGTTTGGCATCGCGGCGGCGGATCACGGAGAGAGAGAGCTCCGACTCATGCGGCAGCGTTTGTGCTGTTTAGGAAAAAAATCTATAGGTACGTCATTTCGTTTGTGTATGAATGGGTGTGGAAAAGAGGGAGTCCCTCGGTCTTGTCTTGCTTTCAGTTCATTCGTTATTATTCATCTTCCTAGATGCCAGATGGCACACACTAGAGATCCCTGATTCGATCCCAACTTCGGACTGTGTGGAGTTTGCACATCTTCACCGTGTTCGCGTGGGTTTGCTCCCCGTACTCCGGTTTCCTCCGAAGACATTTTCTAGGGTTATTGAAGATCAACAACCCATTCAAACAGAATAAATTAGTCCTTTCTCTACATGCCTAAGTAAAATCTGCACTCTGATTGGCTGACAGGGAAAAACAAGTTCCTGCTCTTTTGGTTCGGTATCCAATCAATGAACACGTTATACTTTGAGTGCGAATTTTTACACGCTCGCTTCATTTTACCATGTCCACAAAGGCTGGAATTATTATTAATTATTGTGTTTTCACATGTAATAAAAATGGTTAGAATTGATGTTGTTTATATTCAGATGACTTTGTGGTGATTCTGATTAAGTTTGAGAGAAGGGAAACAGAATCATCACCATTTGCTTCGAAAAGTTACATCACCTTAGTTTGACTATGACTATAAAATGATGATATTTAATCATAATTTTACTACTACATATTGTTTAATGTTATATTTTATGAAATATATGATTTAAAAGACTATTATTTATTAATATATGTCATGTATAATGAATGTAAAGTGAATTACTAATTCAGTTTTTTTCATTTTCCTCTTGTATGATTACAGAAATCTTAATCTGGTCTCAGTCTCAGCGCGGTCTCGGCCACTCAGATTCAGACTTGACTACTAAAAGTCTTGGTCTTGACTCGGACTTGATGTGCATCCCATAGCATTAGTTGTACTACAGTATTGATTGCAGCGTTGCGTAGTTCATACGTTAATGTTATGTGTACTACAGTGGAGGGAGGCGTCATGGCGATCCAACTAAATCTGTCGCTTTCTCTCCCTCTGCTCTGTAAAGTGTTCATCAGTCATCAGCAGAGGCGGCTGCAACTGATGAAGATCCGTCAGAAGGAGGAGAAAAGGGAGAGCAGAAAGAAGAAGAAGAAGCAACAACAGAAACCTCAGCAGCAACAGCAGCAACAACAACAGCAGCAGCAGCAGCAACAGCAGCATAAGCAGAAACAGAAATACCATCACCCACCCCAGTCTAACCCTCAGCCCAGCAGCCAACCAGCAAAAACCCTGCTCCAAGAGCCCACCTACCGCAGGAAACCCAACCCAATACGCCGCTACGATGGGGACGTGCTCTCCCCGGTAATCATGCATCCAGAGCTATAGACTTCGTTGCTTGTTCTCCCAGTGTCTGCGTGGGTTCACTCCGGATTCTCCGGTTTCCTCCCACATTCCAAAGACGTGTTAGGTTAACTGGTCGATTTAAATTGGCCAATCGGGAGTGTGTCTGACTAGTTTCAATGTAAGCTTGCAATTGTCCTGAAGAGCCATTGATGCTGATGTGACGTTAATTAAACAAACTAAATACATTGAGTTAAAGTCATAAATTGAGTCATTAATCTTAAACAGTTTGGTTACTTCCGTATGTTTTTCTGGTTGATGAACAGAACAGAACAGAAGAGAAAGTCTGGAAAATTCACACTCTAGTCTGGCCTAGCTACCCGCCCTCTGCAGTTGCTGACAAGACAACCTTATAGCTTTATATTTATGGCACATTTAAAAGACTTCAAGTGTCAACCAAAGTGCTGCACAAATAAACCAACTTAAGAAATATTCAAAGTTAAGACCCAAATAACTTTGCCGTTTTGAGATTTAGCTTGGAAAAGTATAACTAATTAATGAAATCAATCACATGAACAAAACCAATAAAAACAACAAAAAGTATAGTACATAATCTGTAACAGGATTCAAATGCCATTGCAAACTTTTGTTATTTTTTATTCAAGGCATATTTAAACAGTTCAATACCATCTCAGTTGGCTTGCATAACACCTGGAGCTACCTGGATTGGTCAGTAATGATGTGTGAACAACTAGGGGAGTATGGAATAAGCATACCCCAGGCTTAATCGTAAATATTATTCATTTGTATCATTCTTATATGAGTCATTATATTTTAACTACCAATATTTTTGGATAATCTACCCACCTCTGGTCATGTAAACAAACAAACAAAAATGTTACTTTTCACCTTTGCCTTTAAAACTTTGAGCTAAAGTCTTTACTTTTAAAACAGTATAGTTACTACAGTAAGCAGCCTTAGTTTATGTTCCACCTGAACAGGATTCTGACACATTTGCACATTCAGACAGGTACATCTAGTTGGATTGGGTGAGAAAGTCGGGAAAATTCATGTCTAAAACATGCCTGGAATAAACACCCACCCTCCATGGTGATTGGTGAGACGAGACAGGACAACTTTATTTATATAACACATTTAATAGACATCAAGTGGCGACCAATGTGCTGCACAGTAAAATAAATGAAATTGATAAATAATCAAAGACCCAAACAAATATTTAAACAGTTCTATACGGTCTGTTGTATTACAGAACACCTGGTGCTTCATTATTTTTAAGTAACATAAAGTAATTTGTGGCCACTCTACCAACCTGTGGTCATGTCAGATTTACTTCTATAGCGATTTTTACTATGGAGCATTGTCTCAAAGCAGCTTTACAATTTTAAATTTTTTTATATTATCTAGGCCTAAAGCCCTAAATGAGCAAACTTAGGGTGACCGTGGCAAGGAAAATCTCTCTAAACATTATAAGGATGAAACCTTGGGAGGACCAAGACTCAAAAAGGGACCAAACCTAATTGGGTGGCCAAGGTGTTTTATGTAAGAGTTAAACTAAAATATGTAATTAATAAGTTTATAGTAATAGTTTAAATAAAAGGGAGCTAAATAAAAATTGAGAGAACATATTAAAAAATATAGTCATTAAAATTAAATATAATAATATTGTAGATTAATTCATTAAAGATAATGTAATATTATGAATAATATAATAAAATGGAGAATATCAAACTGCAGTATAGAAGAGAATAGTGTAAATAATGCAGAAAAAAATGCTTATATCGGCGTTATTAGGGGGTCTCGTGTCCTCGACTCGCCCTTCATTGTCTTTCTTTCTCTTCCAGAGCTACATTCAGCATTTTCGGGACAGACACACGGACAGACGGGGCTACGCTCATGGAAGGCTGGTTAGCGGCTCTCATACAGTGGATATGGATTATGACTGTGGTTCTCAGGTGCCACTGACAGCCCATACAGTCCCCGCAGTGAGGGTGTGATCCTGCCCCCTTCTGTCCAGCTGTGGTATTTCGACCACATCACCCTAGTGTTGCTCGAGCCTGAAAGCGGCGGCTTTTACGCAGGAGATTCAAATGCCATGGCTGTTATATGCTGTGTAATAAGTGGAGATTATTGCATTGGCGACAGCTTTATTCATCATGACTCGGATTGGAGACGCTTTCTCTTTCTTAGAATGAAGCTCGTGTGCTACTGAGAGTCGTGTGTGCGGTTTGTGACGCTGTTGGATGCTCTACCTTGGCAGGCATTGAGGAAGGTCTCGCTTTTTAAGAGGTGGCATGGGGCCACGTCCGACTGATTCTGAAACATTTCCCATCTGTGAATCATGCACACTTGCTTTGACTCAAATTGACCACTACAGGCTTCTTCCATAAGGAAGATAAATATGAGCATTTAAGGGAAGCAGCCTGTTAACGGATCCTTGATGTTTACAGCACAGATGGCACCACAGGTACCTTTAACAGCAGCAGAAATCTCTCAGCTTCATTTTTCAGGACTAACTGCCCCGTTCTGTGCACTCTTACAAAGAAAGAACTTGTACGTTGAAAGGTCGTTGATGGAACCTCTACTGCCAAGCGTGTATGCTAACCGGTGTTGGTTTACCTAAGTCAGCTAAATAGGTTAATTGCTCCATTAAAGGAAGTATCCATTTTTTTTCAACCATGTCTCGATCTATTGCATCGGATAGCCCATTGGCTCAAAACTTGCGTACAATGGCATTAACAAAATAGAGATTTGGGAATTACATACTAGATCCCTGGCACTCCAGTGGCACTAGGTACTAGGGTGTCTTTGGACCTGGTCGGTCATTACATGTGGCATGACTGGCAGTGCATGAGGAAAGGAAGGCAGGTCGGCTGATCAACAGCGACCCTTACCCATCCATGCCATGGCCTTGCATCTGATGCAGGGCGTGCTTGCACTTGTGCTCTGTGCCCCATGAATCTGATCAGCAACAAGTGGTGATTAAAAATGTGGAGAGGAAAAATGGCCAAACAAAAACAGTAGATCTTTTACAGAAGAAGAAGAGAGATATCTGTAGTTATGTCGTTCTAGCCAACTTTGGAATACAGCGTATCCCGGCTACTGCTGCTGTCCTTTTTGGCTTTCCATATGCAATTAGACTGAAAACTGCGCAGGTAATTCGCAGCCCTTGTTTTTAACACACTTATCTGGAAGCAATGTGAGCATTAGGACTGATCATCAGGGGTTTCCAGCCTTATATCATCAAGTGCAATGGCATGCATCAGATGGAGTGGTGTAAAGCTCCACCTTTGGACCATGGAGCAATGCAAAACACTAAGTCAAATCAATTTGTGTGTAGTCTGGAGGATAAACATGGGTTTGTTGGATGCTAGGAAAAATTGAGATATAAAAGCCCTTTTTCTGACATCTGTAAAGAAAGTGTGGCGAGCGTGGTGCGGCCTGCACTGAGCCCTGACCTTACCCTGTTCGACACGTTTGGGATGAATTGGAACGTCGACTGTGAGCCATATCGTCTGATCAAACGACACCTTTTTAGTTTCTCAGCACAGGTAACTTCTGCCGTAATTGCTCACACACTGCAGATGCAGTAGACGGAGGCTAGGTTGAAAACTGGAGTATTTCTTTCTAACTAAATTTAGCTCCTCGTTGTGTCCCTTAAGGCCTTGTTAAAAGCCTTAGAAGCTCGGTGCAGGGACTCGTAGACGTGCAGGTGATGCGGCACTACCGGAGCGGAGCGCTGATGATGCAGGTAGCACTGTGAACACTGACTGAGGTTATGTACAGATGATTAAAAGTGTCCTTGTCAACTTGATTGGAAACGAGTGATGTGTAGTGGCTGGTCAGCCACAATAAACAGGGAGTGAGTGAGTGTGTGTGTGTGTTGAAGAGTGCATGTCGTGTATGAATTTGTTTACATCTTGCCTCTTCCCCCGAGGATCCTCATGGTGGAAATTAAGACGTCTTGCGTCTTTGCTGTCTTTTGCCGTGGCGGGAGGTGCCGGGTCGCTCCTGAACATTTTGTACATTTAGCTGAATGCAGAACATGTTTGTGCATACTGTACTGTACTACTACTGTGACGTCACCTGTCATGTCTGTACTTTTTTCTCGAATGATTAATTACATCCGAATGCTGATTCAGTGTCGCCATGTGTCTGCCAGCGCTATTTATTTACAACCTATTATAACGTTTCAGTTCATGTCTGTGTTTGACTGTTGCGGAGCTTAAAGTCTGAGGAAGGATAATATGACTTTGAGCTATTATTATTATTATTATTATTATTATTATTATTATTATAATTATTGCTGATGCATGTGTTTGTATAAACCTGGGTATGATAAAGCTCTTCTAAAGACCTCGACTTTCTTATTGTGTAAGAGTGCATGGGCTGGTTTGGGCCGCTGTGATTAACGTACTGGACTGTTGACCAGACGCTTGAGTCCAAGAGCAAGGTCCTTAACCTTCATTTGCTCGGATACTCTGTAGGCTTGTATCAGTTGTGTTGCTCTGGATACCTGCGTCTGCTAATTGCTGTAAATGTAAGTAGGAGTGACTGCTCATTAATATGCATATGCATGTGTGCTTGCATGCTTTATGTCATAGCTCAAGAGGCCTGGGTTTGAGTTGTAGCTCAGGTGCGCAGGTGTGGATTTTGCATGTTTATCCTCTACTACAGTTTTCTTCCACGTTCCAAAAACTTGCCGATTATGCATATTTTTACATAATTCTGTTCAGTATTCCTGTTCATTATTGGCTTATATGCTATAGCTTTGATATTCTGTATTTTATTATACTCTTCATAATATTTAACTTTCTCTAAAATGTTAGTCTACTTATTATATTTTCATTATTATCTTATTAAATAATAATTAAATAATTACATTTAAATTATTTGTTAATAAAAATAATACAATCATTATATTTTTAGATATGTTTTCTCTGTTAATATTTATTTAGTTTCGGTTTATTTAAGCTATTACTATGAACCTATTAGTTAGATACTTTGTTAATTCTTACATATAACATCTAAGCTGCCCAAAAAAGTGCGGGTGCCTTTTTAAGTGGAGTTTAAGCAGTTTTTCTCTGCCACTGTCACCCTAGGCTTGCTCAATTTGGGATTATAATTTAGTAGATAATCTAAACTTGTAAAGGTGCTTTTCAATGCTCCATTGTGAAAAGCGCTATAGAAATAAATCTGACTTGGCATGCGTTAGGTCAGCTGTTGACTCTGTAGTGTCCCACTGTGAGTGTGTGTGCATTAACCATCTTGCATCTTGCTGGTTATCTCAAACATTTTTATTTATTAACGTCATGTCAGCATCAATTGAAGTATCCATGGCAAGAGCAAGGTTCCCACCAGTTAATCTAATGCACGTCTATGGAATGTGGGACGAAACTGTAGGAACCAGAAAAAAGTCACGCGGACATGGAGAGAACATGCAAACTCTACAGTCCAGGAATGGGATTGAACCAGAGATCTCTGGAGCTGTGAGCAGCAAATGACCGACCAGTGTGCCACTCCAGAGATTGCAAACCTTGCTATACTCTGCTATACTGTGTACCACAGGGCTGTGTAATGCATCACCGGTGTTGAAATGAAACCCAGTGGCAGAATCCATTTGCACAAAGGGAAAAAGGAAATTACTTCAGCTTATCTTGGATACCTTAATAAGATACGGTTTCACGTTTATGTCGTGTTTTGCTCTAGTGCAGACGAGGCCATGTCACAAGTGAGTAACTGAGCTATTTTAAATTCAAAGTTGTGTGTGTGTGAATTTATACTGGGTGTCATAAATCAATGTGATTAATCTATATTCATGATGTTCAATAACTGAGCAAGAAAGATTAAATTGAATAGTTCTACACATCGGAAATGCTGAATTTAATAGATTCTATCCAGACAATAAACCAGTAACACAGTTATCAGACTTGATACATTTGTGTATTGGGAAACATGTACATAGCCACTTTATTAGGTACACCTCCTTGTTTCTACACTTGGTTCCACTTACAATATAGAAGCACTTTGTAGTTCTGCAGTGACAGATTTTAGTCCATCTGCTTCTCTAAATACTTTGTTCGTCCCCTTTACTCTGTTCTGTAATGGTCAGGACCCCCAAAGATCAGGTACTATTTGGGTGGTGGAACATCCTCAGTGACATTGATGTGGTGGTGGTGGTGTGTTTGTGAGTTGTGCTGATATGAGTTGGTCAGACACAGCAGTCCTGCTGGAGTTTTTAAACACCTCAGTGTCACTGCTGGACTGAAAATAGTCCACCAGCCAAAAATGTCCATTCATAACTGGACAATAAGTGTAGAAACAAGGAGGTGTACCTAATAAAGTGATTGGCGTGTATAGCTTTATTAAAGTATCTTACCTAGTCTGGTTTATTTACTTGCATGTAAAAGTGATTATTTGCATGTCAGCTGTGATACAGACGTCCAGTTCAGCCGGTGGCTTTGAAACGTCAGAGTCTGATTTCAGTATCAAATGCTCATTGTAATCCAGTTGAGTGCTCATATGGTACATGTCAAGTCAAGACAAATTTGTGTAGGTAGCGCTTTTTGCAACACAGCACTATCTCAAAGCAGCTTTATTGGCTCAAAGCCAGAGCTGAGAAAGCCTGAGGCCACAGTGGAAAGGAAAAACTCCCCAAAGGTTATAGGGACAAAACCTTGGCAGGATCAAGACTCAAAAAGAGACCGGACTTCTTTGGGCAGCCTGGATGTTAAATGTAAGAATTAAAGAATATATGTAACTAAAATCTACTACTTAAAATTAGTATTAGTATTATTATATATTAGTATTATAAAATAGAGAATAACAGCAATAGCATATAGGATAGTATGAATAGATGATATATTGAATGTGGCAAGTTGGGACAGTCCAATAAAAAGAGTCACTAAGTTCTTGTGCCCTCGATGGGAAAGATTTGTTGGTAATGTTTCTTGAGATGGATGTAAACTGAGTACTTGGGGAGAATATACCAAACTCAACACATACACACTTCATGTTATATAACCAGACGTCTGTGGAGACCCAACCATTCCGTCCAAAAACGAGTATTTAGGTTTGTCCCCATATTGTTGTTCTACAGCCTTCAGTCCTTCTAACAAAGCCTGTGTGTAAGCCGACCAAATTCTTCATTATTCAAGTTGGCAAACCCATTTCCTTACGGATTATTTTAGGAGGGCGGAGCCGACTGACTTGGTGCAGGTGGAAACCTATGAAACGTCATACTGAGAGTCGCTGACGTTTCTGTGCAACTTTCATGCCTGTGTGCTTCATATTATGTCTGAAATAATGCATCACTATTTAAAAGGCATGTCTACATACTTTTGCTGTATAGCGTATAGGATATAAGTTTAATAACGATGATAAGTGCTGAGAAATGGCATCTTGCTTAAACGTCTTTGTCGCACACAGGCCTGAGGGTGTGTCAAAACTCCCCTTTAACGTTTGAACCCGGTCTGTCAGTGCGTCTGCTCCGACAGTTCTCTTCTCCCCTGGTGAGAAAATGCTAACAGCATCATCACACGTTCCCAATTACAACCTAATGCTTAGCATCCTGCTGCTAATTGGCGCATGCTCTCCATAGAGGAATTCTCATGGATGTTAACCCTCCGGGAACTCGGGAGCACCAACACCTGTTTCTGCTACAACAACATCCCTGTCCTGAGATTGCGCTTCAGTAATGAGCAAAATGGTATACCTGTGACTTCCTGCTACAGTGAATGATCTCACCTGGGCACCTCGAGACTTTGGAGATCCGGTGCTGAGATCGTAAGCTGTTCCAATTCAGCTAATATCATGCTGCACTGAACATCGTCTACACCCTTCTGCTCTATTGTATTCAGCTCATCTTAATCTAGTATCTTCTGTTCAGAGGTGGACGTGGTACACCACTTCAATCAAAGTACAGATACTGTTGGTCAAATGTTACTTTGATACAATACTTTTACTCAAGTGCTGAAGTACTTGGTTTTAGTAATACTCAAGTACATGAAAAAGTTTGGGCACCCCTGATAATTTTCTGGATTTTAGTTAAATCATTGGTTGTTCAGATCAGCAACTTGAGTTAAATATATCATATAGCAGATGAACACAGTGATATTTGAGAAGTGAAATGAAGTTTATAGGATTTACAGAAAGTGTGCAGTAATTATTCAAACAAAATTAGGCAGGTGCATAAATTTGGGCCACCCCAACAGCAAAATTACATCAATATTTAGTCGATCTTCCTTTTTGTAAAATAACAGCCGCTAAACGCTTCCTACAGCTTCCAGTCTGGATTCTGGTTGAAGGTGCTTTGGACCATTCTTCTTTAGAAACATCTCCAGTTCAGTCAGGTTTGATGGTTTCCGAGCATGGACAGCTCACATTTGTCTAGGGACTGAGATGGCCATTCCAGAATGTTGTACTGGTTCCTCTGCATGAATGCCTTAGTAGATTTTGAGCAGGGTTTTGGGTCGTTGGCCTCGGTGCAACTTTGTCACTGATTCTTGAACATTGTTCTCAAGAATCTGGAGATATTAACTGGAATATGCGATCCTCAACTTTAACAAGATTCCTAGTACCTGCACTGGCCACACAGTCCCGCAGCCTGATGGAACCGCTACCAAATTTTACTGTGGGTAGCAAATGTTTGTCTTGGGATGTGTGCCGCTCCTTGTTATGTCCAAATAACTCAATTTTAGTTTCATCAGTACACAGCACTTTATTCCAAAATGAAGCTGGATTGTCCAAATGTGCTGTAGCACACCTCAAGTGACTGTGGCGTGTCTGCAGAAAAGGCTTCTTCTGCATTACTCTCCCATACAGCCTCTCCTTGTGCAAAGTGTGCTGTATAGTTGAACGATGATTAGTGACACCATCTGCAGCAAGATGAGGTTGTAGGTCTTTGAAGGTGGTCTGTGGCTTGACTATGACTGTTCTCACCATCCTTCGCCTCTGCCTATCTGAGATTCTTCTTGGTCTGCCACTTCGGGAGTTCCTTAACTAGAACTGTGTCTGTGGTCTTCCATTGCGTCACTATGTTCCTCACAGTGGAAACTGACAGCTGAAATCTCTGAGAGAGCTTTTCCCTTTCCCTGAACCATGATGTTGAACAACCTTTGTTTTCAGGCCATTGGAGAGGTGTTTTGAGGTCCCATGTTGCCACTCTTCAGAGAAGATGCACAAAGAGGAGAAAAACTTCCAATTGGCCACCTTAACACTTTCTCATAGTTGGATTCACTTGTGTATGTAGATCAAGGGTCAGTGAGCTTACAAAACAAATTTTGTGTTCCAATAATTAGTGCTAAAGGTATTCAAATGACAAGGGTGCCCAAATTTATGCACCTGCCTAATTTTGTTTGAATAATTACTGCACACTTTCTGTAAAACCTATAAACTTAATTTCACTTCTCAAATATCACGTGTTCATCTGCTATATGATATATTTACCTGAAATTGCTGAGCTGGACAACCAATGATTTATAAAGAAAAATCATGAAAATTATCAGGGGTGCCCAAACTTTTTCATACGACTGTATTACAAGCATTGTTTAATATTGCCACAATACTTAATACCCCTAATAACTGAATTTGCTCAGACATTCATATTCAAAAATGCTTGCTGAGGAATCATGAACTTGCTGTGACCCAGTTATACTGAACCTTAATAGGCTTTCTCAGTGTCACCTTTGAAAAAACCAATCGTTTTAGAAAAGAAAAAAAATTATTTACTGACTTTCGAAGCTTCTTCAAAGCAAAAGTGAGGTGGACCTTGATAGAAATGTAGTGGAGTGAAAAGTACAATATTTGTCTTTAAAATGTAGTGAAGTTAAAGTCGTATGTTTGCAACAAAAAAAAATAATACTCCGGTAAAATATAGACACTCAAAAAGCTAATGTCTATCCCTGCTTCTGGTCTCTCGACAGCTTTCTTAAGAAAAAATTTGTGAACCCTTTAGAATTTTCTATATTTCTGCATAAATATGACCTAAAACATCATCCTTGTGACTCCGTATTGTCACAGAAGTAATTGTATATGATCAAGAAGGGTGAGAGGATCTGCCCTGTCTGAGAGGTCTTTGTGGATTTTCCTCTCTCTCCAAGAAACACAAAACTTCCATCTAAAGCACAGATTAAAGCAACAGCTTTGCTGTACATTCCTTATGTACACAACTTTTATATTTTAAGGATGACCTTCACTCAAAAGGCTTTCAAACGTCTGAGCTGAAATTATATAGCCTTATTTTCGGTAACTAAACTGTTTAAAGTTTGGTAAATTTACTGTAGATGCTTACCTTGTCTACACTTAGAGCCTAAGGCAAGTGCTAAGCTATCATAAGGTTAATCAAACATTTAAGAGCAATGTTTCAAGAATACCACTTGTTTGTAAGAAAAAAAGACGATTCTTAAAAGGTTTTTTGAAGAATAGAAATTTTTGTGTCTTTTTTCTTATGTTTGAAGTTAATAAAAAAACACACATTTATGAAGATGTTCTTCCTTTTGTGAATCCGGTCCCTGGTTTCCTCTTTCTTGTGTATCTTATAGAGTTTTCTCTGCCGCTGTTATCCTCTGAGTCTAGACGTTTTGGAAAGCTGCTGTGTTACGATGTGTGTAATCGTCCAGAGCCTTGACCAAAAAAATAAAAAATCCTAGCAATGCCTGATTCCAGTGTAACACAGACTGCCCATGTTGTTGACACTGCAATGCTGTAAAGTTTCAGCTCCAAAATACAAAATAATGTCGTGTGTTGCCTTTTCTTTGACTGAAGACAGTGAGGAGTGAACAAATTGTCTATTGCAACTCAGATATCTGCTGCTGGACAAAGCGCTCTGATCCTAACTACCTTTGTCTGATCTCTTAATCTTCGTTGTTTCCCATCATGCTCTGACCAAGTGCTAAGACTGCTAAGAGCCTCCTATAACCCTGACTGGAACAGTGAGACAGGGCGCATGCTTTGTGTGGATCAGGAGCGGTGATTATGACCACTCAGAGAGAAAGGTCACGGGGCTAAAAAGATTTTGCACATACACATCAGCTCTGATTTATTTGGCTACTGAAGTGCAGCGTGAAGAAAGAGAGGGTAAGAGTAATCAGGTAAGAGTCTCAAGAGTCTGCTTAGGCTCGTTCCTTGAAATAAATAGTAATATAACTCTGAAATTTGACTAATATTTACTTGTTCTGTCACGGAAGACATAAAAACTTGCACTCTTGAGTTAGTGACAGACTGCTTGCTTTTGTATTTTTAGAGGTTATGGACATTTTGGAGATGCTTAGTGACAATAGTAAAAAAGCTCTGTATCTCGAACACTTTAATGTATCCGTTCCAAATTTTTTGACATTTTCTTCTGAATTTGATGATGGAAATGGAACCTAAATGATGGGAATAAAAGCCAAGAGGCAAATGAATATTTTGGCCCAAGTGTCTACTTCAATTTAAGCCCTGATGATCACTGTGCTATATGTAAAACTTAAAATAACTCCTGTTGTAATGTAATGGTGCAAATTGTTTGAAAATGAGCTTAATCTTGGATCTGCGTAAATTAATCTATTTCTTTAGTTTCAAAACGCAGGAAGACGTTATGACTTCCCAATGCTTTGCCAAGTCGAACTAAATCATTGTTACAAATATTCATGTTTAATATATTTTTTAATGAAATCAGACTTACTCTGAGTGGATAGCATTTTGCTGATTAGTATATTTTTAAGGTGATACCGGTTCAATCAATCACATCCCATATATCACAAAGTTTTACTTCAAGTTCCATTTTAATAAAAGCACAAAATCTGTGTTTACATGATGCAGTAAATCTTGCAGTGTGATGCTGATATGACCCGTCTACTCAAAAGCACACACATACAGTCACACACACAATTCAGCATTGCAGCATTTCGACGTTTCTTTCTTATCAGTGTCTGACATTCATCATCTTTAGACTTTTGCGTCTTTAGACTTCCAGCTTCTTCCTATATGGGCTCACGGATCATGGTCGCATCATCGAGGAGAGACACACAAAATGAAACCTGAAGGCCTCTGTGGCTTGGAAATGTCCTTTTTCAGATTGAATTTAGTTGCCCTTTTTGATGTTGTTTTAATTTTTTGACGTCTCATTACATGATGTCCTGCTGGTGCTGTGTGGACTCGCTGACAACCTTCAAAGAGAAAGAACGGAAGAGATTAAGTACAACAATTACCGGAAGATGCATAAAACTCAGCAGATGATTAAGGACATGCGGCCGATAAGTAAAGCAACTGGCAAAAAGGATGGAGCAGGTACGATGTGCTTTAGTTCTAACTAACGAGTCCATCAGCAGGGCTATTAGTGTGCTAAAGTGAATTTTAAAGGAATATTCTGTTGCTTTTTCACCTAACTGTGAATCTACTGCCATTATTGAAATGAAAAATCAAGAAAAACACCCATTTACTCCTAGATTCCTTATAACGGAAGTCTAAGGGTGGGTGTCCGGGCTCAGAATGTCTATTTTTGCATTTTTAAAGGTCCATGGGTACAAAGGTTCAATTTAATCGTTTCAGTTCATCTTAAGTGGCAGTTTCTACAGAGGATACTGTTTGTATCTTATGCATTGTCATTGTTTGCACCTTAGCGCCATGATATAATGATATGAAAAAAATCATATAATTACAAAACAACAGCATGGGTAAGACACTGCAGTCTCATTCCATGTTTCAAAATAATCTTCAGTGAAGTTGCAGTAGATCAAGACGTGACTGGAGTATTAATAAAAGCTTGCGAGTTCTCTAAAGGCATTAAAGGCATTACAGGCCTGCAGTGCTACAAAAGCATTTGGGGTGACCAGTGGTGATTTACAGGTGGAAGAGTGAGCAAGTTGGAGGAATTGTGAGGATTAGGCACGATGGGTGAACTTGACTTACAGACTGAGCGCTCATGGCACTCATGGCCTCGCTAGATTTCCTAATCTAGGGGCAGATGAAACATGAATTGTACTGTGTCCATGAATGAGTCATCGCTATGAGTTAACTGAAATGAAGGAGTTAAGAGGTGTGTGTCTGTATGAATGTTTGTAGGTGTGTGTGTTTGTGTGTCTCACCTCTCCATCACGGGTCTCTATGGTCTTGATCAGGACTGTTTTCTTCGAGTGGACCTCCGAGCCACGCTGCTGTGAGAACTGGTCTGCGCTGGACTCTGTGATATTCACAAGTATCATTAGAGCAGATCAATTATTTAATTACTCATTTCCAGAAAGTATAACACGTTTCATAATTATGGTTACATAATACAGAAGATGGACATCCCCCTGGTGGAGAGATTAAGAATGACACATCCACAGACTAGTTTCGGCTTTATAGAGAGAAGGATGGAAACGAAAATAAAGCCTCACCTCGGGCATCTCTAAAGTTCAAAGAGGCGAATGCCTGTGGGGGCAGAGTGATCCTGAGAAACAGGAAGATAAAAAGGGGAAATCATTTATAAAACCGTTGAGAAATACGGAAAAAAACACAATATCTCTATGATACACAGTATAGTACTTGGGTTTGATATCGAAGTGCAAAAACATACAGTACTGTGCAGTAGTCTTAGGCCACCATTAGATTAGATATACCATTATTATATGGTATAATGAATATATCTGATATGTTTCTTTTATTAGAAATAAATCACAAAGATTGGAATGACGATCAGCGAAAAAAGGGCATTATGGAGTGACAAATCCAAGTTTGAAATTTTGTGGTCAAATACTCGATAATATGTTATATATGGTCATTATACTGTTGCTAAAACAACAAATCTAATAGTGGCCTAAGACTTTAGAACTCTGTGGCACATTTAATTCTACTTTTACTCATTATTCATGCGCATCACTATAGGAAAGGATATGTTCCAAATCAGATTTTAACATCCAATAATCATCGAGATATAGTAAATAATATAAAGATTTATTATGCCAATATATTGCCGTCTTGCTTTCAATTGCCTGAATTCCTATGCATTTTCCAAACCCCTCCCTCACCTGCTCTCCTCTCCTTCCAGCAGCTTCCTGTAGGTGGCGATCTCCACATCCAGCGCCATCTTGACGTTCAGGAGGTCCTGGTATTCACGTAGGTGGCGTGCCATGTCATCCTTCATTTTAGCAATCTCACCCTCCAGGCGGCTGATGGAGTCCTGGTAACCTCCAGCCTCGCGGCCCATCCTCTCCTCCATCTCCTTCATTTGTCTGATCAGAGACTCGTTCTGGATAAAAGACCAGGAAAAAACAACTGAATGAATTAAACATGAATGAAGGGGAGAGACTAAGCACGGATTTAAAACGCTGGAACTGAGTAACACTCTACATAACACCGGTTCCTTAATTCCTAGCAAACAACTGAGCAAACATAATAAAGAGCCGCTAGTAGCTAGCAGGTGTGCGGAGGCTGAGCTCATATTTGGATAGCTGTGGGTGGACGTAATTACTCCTTCAGATTTTATGAAAAAGACCAGATTAGGCAGAGGCTTACGGTGCCCTTGAGGGAGTCGATCTCGCAGGTGTAGGACTGGATCTGATGGCGGAACTCCATGCATTCTTGCCTGGACTGTCTCAGGGCATCGTTGTTCTTGTTCACAGCTTGGTTCAGATCTGACACCTGCAAACAGGGAGAGATTAGCTCTCATCAGTAGATCTGCTAGGGAAAATTATTCTACACTGAAAGGTTTCACAGCAAAAGTTTCGGTGGATATAATAATTAATATAAAGATTCACAGTCTTTAAAGCAAAAAGAAATCGTCCATAATCATGGTGCCAGGTATGATCAGAAAAGTCAAAGTGTGTTTATATAATTTCTACTAGCCACATTTAAGCCAGCTGGGGTTTGTTGTTATCTGAAAGTGAGTAAAATATTGTGTATACAGTGGTACCTTGGTTCTCGACCACCTTGGAACTCGTCGAATTTGGTTCTCGACGCATTTTGACTAGAAAAAATTGTCTCGGTTTTCGTTGTTTGCATGTTACTTGGTGCACTTGCTAAAACGTGTATGAGACGAGATCTGCACTGTGTTCATCGTGTTTTTCTTTATTTTTACATCTACAGTACTGTATTGCAAATAAGCCTCCATGGGTCCTAAAAAGGTTAGTAATGACAGCCAACCAAAAGCAAAACTGGAAGTGAATCCTCTTGGCTTTCAGACTGAGCAGTGTGTTTTACATATGTAGTTTAAAAAATATATATATATATATGTGTGTGTGTGTGTGTGTGTGTGTGTGTGTGTGTGTGTGTGTGTGTGTATACCTTGGATTTGTACCACTCTTCAGCCTCGGAAATGTTCTTGGCAGCGATGGCCTCGTATTGGCCGCGGATGTCTCTCAGAGCAGCAGTCAGGTCGGGTTTGGACATGTCCATCTGGATCTGGACCTGTGTCTCCTGCATCTGACTCTGCAGCTCACGAATCTCCTATACCGAGAAGGACAACACAGAGATGGATATTACAAGGGTATGTACTTTCCATTTAAAAAAATTTCATCCACTACGTTTATAATGAGATCCTATCTCTGTTCCTAGCTCAGTGTATAAAGTAAATGTCTATAGTAATGTACACTGCTTTATATACTGTATCTCACCTGGACACCTGGAGGCTTCAACTCTAAAGATCTGCTGCAGAGACATGATTTTTTTTCTCTTGAACAAAATGTATGGTGCAAAAGTCTTAGACCACCATTAGATTTGTTGTTTTAGCAATGCTGTAATGACCATATATCATTATTTCTCAGACTCTTTATTAAAATGCAACCAGAAAATACAGGAGATTTGTATGCAGTATTAAAAACAGTGTGGGATGCCTGGACAGAGAAAGAAATAAAAGACAGTCTAAATCTAAAGAAGAACTCTGGAAAGTGCTGAAAGAACCATGGTATAATATACCAGAAGATTACTTCCGAAGAAGTCAGTAGAGTCTCCCCAAAACCATATATATATAATTTAGTTATATATATAGTTTAAGATATAGCATTGTTTATGTAGACATATTCCATATGGCATGGAACCGAACATTGTTCGTGTGTATATCACAGCTGCCAGTCAGAATGCCTTTCCAGGGATTTAATTATAGAAATGCATCTGTTCCATAGCATAACACCGCCTCCCTGCCAGAGTGCAGCTGACAAGTCGACAACATTAGAACCTCAAGATGGTCTGTATGGTCTCAAGATGGTCTGTATGGCTCGTGTCTGTGTTGCGTGTGCATGTTTGCTAAATCCCTTTAATTACTGAGAAAGAGTTAAATTTGGGCAAACAAGTTTTGATGGTAGGCATGACACCTGTATTAAAGCACCCATACCTCCTCGTGGATCTTCTTGAGGAAAGCAATCTCCTCCTGAAGACTCTCGATGCGTCTCTCCAGGTCCAGCCTGGCCAGAGTAGCAGCATCAACATCCTACAGAGAGGCCACAGGGATGCAGTTCAGAACTAGCTTCAGATCAGTTCAGTTTATATCCCACGTTATGTTGGGGGACTTATGAAGCAGACGCTTTATTTTGTCACAGAGAAATGATGGGACTTACAGCTCGGAAAGCAGAGAGGTTGTTCTCGGCTTCTTCCTTCTGGTGGATCTCCTCTTGAAGTCTGTAAGAGAACGCAAAGGAGGTCAGTGTCAGATTTGTAAGAATTTTACATTTGCTTAAAGGTTATCATTGTTACTTTTGACCACTAGTGGTGCCATGGAGCGCTGAAAATGACAGAACACTTCCAGTGCTGCTTCTCTTCAAATGGTCCATTTGCCATTTTTTTGCAGCCAAATTTGAACAAAAACCTGAACACACAGGACCCAACCTCAATGTGTTGATATGTCTGGAATGAATTCAATTCGAAAACAGCCTTCCCGAATCAGTTACAGTGGAATAAAGAAGCTTTCAAATATTCATTGTTTTTCCCATGTTGCTTGGTGATATAAAATACATAAGCATGGCAAAAACAGATTTTCTCATCAGCTATGGAGGGCTTCCCTAGTTAGGTCCCTAGGTAGTGAGGTGAAAGGAAAATGTGATGTTTTCTATACTACTGGCCTGTTTCCAAAAAAAGAACCTATCCAGAAAAAAAGGTTTGTCAGTGTTTTAAGGGGTGCACAATGTGTAGACGTTTGCTGATTGAAACACAACATTGGATGTCTTTAAGGCTAACACTGGGTTATTTTTAAAGTTCAAAACTGACATTTAACGTCCCACATCCACATATGCATGTTCAGCAAATAGCTCTGACTCTTTGTTGTATTTTGGTCGTGTAGGAATCTCCATGTAGAGGGACGGTCTCTCCTGTAATAGACACTCATCCTATAAGCAGCTGCTCGCTGTTTATAGAGCAAAGACACCAGAATGGACGAGACCCTGTTCTGGTGTCACCTTACCATACATTCACGGGGAAAGATGCCAGGTGACGATGGCAAATTTAGCCAGCGTAGAATCGACATCGCATTGCTTATTTACACCCCGAGTCCTTTGAAATATCTGCACGTAGCATGTGTTGCATGCGTGCGATTGTTGGCAGGCCGATCCTGACAGGTTCGAGAGTCACACCGTAGCTATGGCTGATCGCTCAGTTAGGTGCTACGCTGTGGGAAATGCGCTTGAACTTCAAATCCCGCGTGGTGATGCTAAACAGGTGTTCGCCATGTATCTGTATTGAAGCCAACACACTTCACGTTCTCCTCGTTCTCCTCTTTTGGTAGTCTTTTAAATCCATTCAACGCTTACACAGAAATAGAGTTCTATAAACAGCCTGCAAATGATTATAGTGTGTCTTTATTGTTAATGTGGAGCAGTTATGCCCTAATGCCTACAATCTCTGGAGTGCTGTGTGCTCACTCCCCCCTCAAGAACACACACACACACACACACACACACACAGATAAGGGTATTTTAGGATATGAGAATTCTCCACAGTGCTGCTGGTGGGTATATCGGGGAGAATAATAATAGCTTTCTAATCTGGGAGCTATGATATACGACACTGGAACCTCTTGCATCTGGGAACTCAACTGTAGCACGATCAAACTTTACTCCCTCTACATGAACAGCATGAGATACTTTCACTCATTCATTCTACGTCAGGCAGCCTCTCTTGGCTGTAAATGAGAACTATTTGTTTTCACATGTAGTCCAGTGAAATTCTTTCCAGTTCTTCCTTTAAGTTCTTTAAGTTCTTTCCACAATGTTTGACATTGTGACCTCTACGTTTCAGGATAACGCAACACAACACAACTATATACTGTAATGAAAGAGAAAACAAATCCCCTTTATGGCTGCTCTACTTTTAAGTAATCATGTCAACCTATTACCTCCCTCTGTGATTCATGCTTTAATATCTTAACAGGTAGGACCATATCCAGACTTTATTTTGAAAGCTTTGGCCTTCGAAGACTCAATTAGAACAAAATGAATCCTTTGTGAAAAAAGAGCTGCTGGGCAAACTGAAATGGGTCGAATTGGTTGAAAAAATGGTATTGGAACTGTTTCTGGAGGAGCTTTTGAAATTTATTATGGTTATTAACGACTGCACTTGTGTGTATCCCAGGAATCTGACCATGAAGTTCCTCACAGATACGTGGCCACCAATGTAAATATTATGAATATAGAAACTCCAGACTATCACTAGGCTATATATAAACTATTACTATAATTATAATATCATCTCAACAATTGTTAATCACCCACAAGTTATGTGAACAACCAGGCTTGTTCCTCTCTAGGCCAGATTTATTGTAGAACCAGAACAGAGGGGAGGTTTAAAAACCTTGTCATAACACTTTATGTCTGCCTTTCAAATCCTGATGTATGGTGTTGCAAAGAATTCTGTAAGTTTCTGTTTAAAAGCAGATTTTTTTCAGGAAGCGATTACTCCGAATACAAAGCTTTACCCGCATATACTTCCAAAATAGGTAGTAAACTGCAGAACAAATGCTGGTCACTTGGGTGGTCCTTGGACAGCCGTACACATTTTGTCTATAATTAGTCAGACTTATTTCTGTAGCACTTTTTACAGTGGAGCATTGTCTCAAAGCAGCTTTACAATTTTCTATTATGTTCTGTTATCTAAGCCCATTTGAAATTGAGCAAGTCTAGGCCAACAGTGTGAAGGAAAAACTCCCTAAACATTATAAAACTCAAAAGGGGACCCAACATCTTTGGGGGCATCCTTATGTCTATTGCTGCAAGGCAGTGGGTTCCAAATTTTTTTGTGGATATTATTAGAATATTATTAGAATATTTTCAAGCCCCTCCCCAACTCCCTACACATAAACACATCTATTGCTTGAAAACTTCACATTGTAATTCATTCAAAACTGCAACTTACAAAATGCAATACAAAATGACAAATATCCCTAACAGTGGAATTATTACAAGTGGCATGCATTATGTATTACATGCATTGGGTATTTACCTTTAACTGTTTGTACCTTTGTAATTGTTTGAGGTTCATACCTACTACAAAGACAGCTCTCCGCATGATTTCTCACCTGAGTTTGAGTTTCTGAAGGTCGTCAACCAGGTTGTCGCGTTCCACCTCGACACGAGCCCTCTGGTTGGTGATGGCGTCTACCTGCCTGCGGAGCTCCCTCATCTCCTCCTCGTACATCTCAGAGATACGAGTGGGTTCGCGGCCCCGCAGCCGCTCGATCTCCACAGTCAAGGCCTGGTTCTGCTGCTCCAGGAAGCGGACCTTCTCAATGTAGCTGGCGAAGCGATCGTTCAGGTGCTGCAGCTCTGCCTTCTCATTGGTGCGTGTGTGCAGAAAGTCCTGGTTCATGGCATCAGCTAGGCTGAAGTCCAGCTTCTCTCCCATGCCTGCATAGGAACGGGTCACGGGTCCCAAACCGAAGGAGGAACGGTGGCTGGAGTACATGGGGGAGGCACTGGAGGAGGACTTGGTCATCTCGTAGACCCTGGAGGAAACATGCGCAGAGCCAGAGGAGCCACGACCGAACAGGGAGCTGGACATGGACGAGCCCAGGCCGGAGCCAAAGGTTCGGCGATAGGAGGAGGCCGTCTCGGCAGAGGAGGAGTACGACTTGCTCATGGTTAGGAAGCTGTGAGGTGTGTACCGGTCTGATCTGAAAGACTGGGACAGAATGAGGGGCAGCTGACACAAAAGTTGCTATATGTAGCCTTGGTCACATTTTACCCCCTCCCATATACTCATCACCTCTCCCCCTAGCCCACCCTGTTCCCTCAGCTGTCATGGGGTTTCCAGTAGCTCGGTGGAGCAAATGTCAGGAAGGGTGAGAGATAACAGGAGTGTGTTGGGAAGACAGGACAGTGGCCTAGACTGGGTTTAGCCTTGGTGTCTTGAAGTCTAAAAAAAAAACGATCAGTGACTGTCATATCGTCATCGATTTTCTTCACCCTTCCGTGTGAAAGAATGTGAAAGGTTGCCAGATATTTTTGCTTTTTTAGGAAGTCTGTGGGCTGTTTAGATGAATGAAACATAGCATTGGCACAGACGGGGAACAGAAGCCTAAGATTTGTGATTCATTGCATTGCTCTTGTTTGGCTTGAAGCCCCCGCCTATTAGCTGATTTGCATGAGTGGGAAGCAAACAGGATTTTTCATCTCGCTATTGATCCCGGTGCCAAGTGTTGCTTCTGACGTCTGCAGTGTCCTAATTATCTGGTGAATAATTAGCAATAAGACTGAAACTGGCAATTTGGGTGATGGGCTTAAGTGTCTGCAATCCGGGAGTGAGTTTATGTGATGATATGAGTGGATTTTTACGAGGTGTTTAGTGAGATTAGGGTTTAATACAAAATGAGCACCGGAGCCTTCTAGAACTTCTGCATAACGTCTTGGTCCTCCCGAGGTTTCTTCCTTATAACTATTAGGAAGTTTTTCCAGGCCACTGTATCCCCAGGCTTGCTTAGTTAGATGCTTGTAAAGCTGCTTTGAGACAAAGCTCTATAGAAATTAATTTGCCTTTACTTTTGCCTTGACATGTTAGTTTTGTGTTCAATAAACAAATGATGCAGTGATTCGGACGATTCTTTGTGACAGTTTGTTCTAGCAAACCATCCAGGATACATCCATCCTTTGTCACTTCGTTCCCATTCATTTCTTTATTCACGCTTTGCATAACGCTTGAGAAATGAAGATGATGGTATGTTGTACGAAGCAGACATGAAACCTTAAAAGAGCTCTGGCATGTCTCCCTACCCCCTCCTACTGAAGTACTGTTCTTCTGGCTGAATGGTCTGTGTTACTCCACAGCTGTTTCTGTCATTGCTATTAATAGGCTTCCAGTCTGAACCCCGTCCTTTTAACGTGCTCCTGAGGGCCTCTCAGAGAGCAAGAGAGTCTGAACCTGACAGAGGAGAAAACCAATAAACTTTAACAAAAGCTAGAGCATCTACACTCTTTCTGAATTGTGTAAAGAACAATATCATATAGATACACACTGGATTGTCTGGGTGGAGGGCAGCAGCAAAGCAAGCAGATTAGTTATTGTAAAGAGTACATACAGGCTGCCACACACAGTACCAATGGGTCAAACGTTCATTACAATAACAAAATGTACACACAATACGTTAGCACAGAAAAGGAGGCTTGTGTGTAGGAGTGTATTCTCTGAGCAACATAAGACTTTATAGCTTTTAAAAATGTTTAAATAGTCTAAACATATTCTGTTTGCTGGATAAACGTGTTATACTCGAGTTCATCCTCTCAATACCTCTGTTGCTACATCACATTACACTTATAGCTAAAAACAGCCTTGTGACCAGCAGTCCACTACTATCACCACACACACACACACACACACACACACACACACACACACACACTGTGTGTGCTGCTTGCATTGTAGTGTATTATAAAAAAGAAACAACTTATATCCTCTCCAGTTTTATGTATAATATGTCTTTATTATTACAGTTATTACATTTGTTATATTTCATATATTCACTGCTAGATTTGAAAGAAGTACACCAGTTCTTTACTTAAGTAAAATTATTTCAAGTTGAAGTATGGCTTATATATCTTAGAAGTATACAAGTACTTACTACTAAGTGTACTTAAAGTAAAAAAGTAAAAGTATTTCTTTATAATGTCTTTCTAACTCAATTTTGAAGCAGGATGAGGGTAAGAGGTACAGATCCATGACCCTGAGGGCACATAATGGTTTGTACTACATGAATCATCTGCAAAAAATCATACAAATCACCATCATTTTCTTCCAAATGTTTCATTGCCTTAGTTTGACTAAGACTATAATACCGTAATAATTAATACTATTTTTTGGCTAATTATTATTATTTTTATGTTTTACAAAATCTATGATGACATAATATTTTTTTATTCATAATCATATTAAATTATGTAATGTATAATGAATGTAATGTGAATTACAAACTGTTTTTTTTTTCCTTGTCTTATTTTTATTCTTTAAAAAGTGGTCTCGGCCACTCTTGGTCTTGGTCTTGACTTGGACTCGGCTCCAGTGGTCTTGACTACAACACCGTTGTCAACCGTTGTCATGGCTGAGCCTAAACTGTCCGCTAGCTGGAAAGAGTCTTCACTCATCTGAGAAGCTTGCCATTAGACTATGAGGTCAGGCATTGGTGTTACACAATATTCCCTGGCTCACCCTTGGCATCCCAATTCATCTCACAGGCGTCTGATTTATTCAAGATCAGATCTCTGTGTTTGCCAAATTCCACATCTATTTGCTTCACACCAGAGAGTAACAGAGATCACTGGTTGGAAGGGGTGTCTACATACTTTTGGTCATATATCGAATACAGTGAAGGGTCTAATTGGATCAGTTCAGTCCTTGAAAGTGCTAAGTCTCGCTCGAGTCTCTATTGTGTGAAAGCTGGTATGGCGTACTGTATTCAGGTCACCCCCTAGTGAGCGCGTTTACCCAGGCACACTTGCGACACAGAAAACCTGGGCTGGGTGCCAAGGCCATAAATGAGCTGCCTGATGTGCCTTCATGTTTATAGCAACTGTGTCATAGAGACAGGTGTGCTTTTCAGATACGGAAAATCCCATTTCCGATTAAAATATCCTTAACGCACTGACGAATAGATTATGGGACAGTTTTAAGTGTGCCACGATAAGATACCCTGCATCATCTGACATTACGGAAACTCCAAAGTAGCTTCATGACAAAGCATTGGGCTGCATCTGATACTGCATCATAAGTGTAAATACAGGACATATGAGTCATGTGTTTGTTCAGATTTAGGCTAACCAGAGGAAACTACTGACTGGTCATTGGACTGACAGGTTATAATGATTTATCGTGAGGTCAGATGACATTTGGTCCTTGTTGCCTGGTAACCACAAAAACAGCTCTGAATTTTACTCAAGAAACAGGCGCCTGTGCTCAGAAGGGACTATGACGAAGTCTAAAGTGATGTTAGCAATTTACAACATAATTATAAAAGCCCAATAAAGTGAAATGTTGTTATAGTCACTGCCATGATGCTGCTTTACAAAATGCTGGTGACAATGGCAAGGAAGATCTTCCAGAGTGTCAGGAATCAGCTCATCCTCCGTCCTGTTTTGTCTCTTGTCTCCCTCCATATTCTCTGTCTTGCCCGGTTCTGTCCCTTTCTGGTATCCATAGTCCTGTGCCTAACTATATCGAGCTTTCATTTTCTAGTTTCAACTGTAGTTAAGTATTTTTAAGGTATCTGTACTTTACCTGATTATTTCTGTAATTTAATCCTTTTAACTTTTACTTACATTTCAAAAGAAAAATCTGTACTTTTTACTCACTACACTTTCAAAACAGGCTCGGTGTTTTAGCTTTTATGAATCTACTTATTTATGTATTTTATCTATCTATCTTGTTTTTATTTAGGCAGTTCTAGTCAGGCATCTAATGAATCTGAATCTGAATCCTTGCTTTATAGCTGATGCATAGAAACTGGCGCGAGGGTGCACCCAAATTTGGCGCTCACCACGCCCACTGTGCTTCACCATGCAGAGCAGGTACACCTCTACAGATACAATTTCAGAGAATACCGCAACAACAAAAGCATCGAGTACACCCAAGCATTCATGTGTGGAGTCGTGGGCGACCTTCTGAAAGTATAAAAAGTCTTTCTAACACTTTTTAATGCTCAGCATAATGTATTCTACTTCCCAAAAATAACTGTATTCACTTTATCAGACACTACAGGTTTATACATGTTTCCCATGTGAGGTCTATTTCTGTGGCAAATATATAAAATGCACAGTATATTAAAAAACTAAATAATATTTTTAAAAGTCTTTTTTAATTAAATAGTGTAGTGGAGTTTAAAATAAGAACTGCTCTACAAAATCAGTGAAGCTGCAGTTTGTTGGACTAAAGAGCAGTGACGGTGTTTCAGAGAGCCGATGATAACTATAGTTTGGGTTAAATATCATGATTTACTGCATTACTGAATATTACCATGTCTAGTTATGAGAGATTCAGCAGCACTGATATTAAAACAATTCAGTATTTTGTATATTTTGGTTTCTCGTGTCTGAAAATGTTTCGATATTGTTGTTGCTGTGGTGTTTTAGGTAAAGATGATGATTTTTATATGAAGTTTATATGATTTTTTTTGCAGATGATTCATGTACAAACCATTATTTACCATCAGTGCCATGGATCTGTAGCTCTTACCCTCGGTAAAGGAATACTTATGATTTTTACTAAGTACATTTAGTAACATGCACTTTTATATTGCTACTTAAGTAAAATATATAAGCCATACTTCAACTTTTACTGTAGTCAAGTCAAGTCAGATTTATTTATATAGCGCTTTTTACAATGGAGCATTGTCTCAAAGCAACTTTACAAGTTTAGATTATCTCCTAATAACTACATCCAATCCCAAATTGAGCAAGCCTAGGGCGACAGTGGCAAGGAAAAACTCCCTGAGTTCTAGGAAGAAACCTTGGGAGGACCAAGACTCAAAAAGGGACCCAACCTACTTGTGGGCGGCGTATATGATAAATCTAGCGAGCGAAACTAAAGTCATGGAGTCAAAGTTCGAATAAAATGTGAAGTATGCACATCGAACATTAAGTGGCCTGGGTATGATGGGGCTGGAGCTGATGATGGAAGCAGCTTGAGTGGAGCTCCAGCGGATGAACAATCATGTGTGGGGCTGGGGGAACTGCCGGAACACAGCTCGGAGAGAAACAGGAAATGTAATTAGTTATTGATTAAGAGCACAGTGTCTGATTAGAAAACAATCACTGATGCCATGTCAGTCACTGATGCCAAGTGTAAGCATGAGGACCCCGGCAGCATTAGCTATAGCAGCATAGCTAGAAGAGGAGAACTGGTAGGTAACACAGCCAAGAGGGAGAGGGATCACATGAGACATTGGCAACCCCACGGGAGGCAGAAGACAGTAACCCAACGTCTCTGATCACCATAAGACTCTTTGACTATGAACCCCCCAGCTCTGCCCTTAGTCTAAGGCAAGGATGCATGAGTCAAGATCACGAGGACCGAAGCCCAGTTCAGCCAGACCGCCCACTGGACACTCCCGACTAGCGGACAAGGCAGGCAGGCCAGACATAAACTCCAGACTCCGGCCCCAGTGACCCAAAGCCATGCATCCCGGTCTAATCTAGTCAAAAGCCTGTGTAAATAGGTATGTCTTTAGCCTAGACTTAAAACTTTGGAGAGTGTCTGAGTCTCGAACGAAAGTGGGAAGTTTATTCCATAGTTGGGGGGCCATGTATGAGAAAGCCTTTCCCCCGGCTGAGAATTTTTTAATTCTAGGAACTAAAAGAAGTCCTGCACCCTGCGAACGAAGTAGACGAGTTGGATTGTGAAAAACTCTAAGAGGTCACTCAGATAATGTGGGGCCAGGCCATGTAGAGCTTTATAAGTTATAAGAAGTATTTTGTAATCAATGTGGAATTTGACTGGTAACCAGTGCAGTGATGATAGAACAGGAGAGTGATATGATCAAATTTTCTAGTTCGAGTTAGCACTCGGGCAGCTGCATTCTGAACTAACTGAAGTTTATTTATAGATTTACTAGAGCATCCAGTAAGTAAGGCGTTACAGTAATCCAACCTTGAGGTTATAAACGCATGAACAAGTTTTTCTGCATCATTAAAAGAGAGGATATTTCTAAGTTTAGCGATATTACGTAGCCTAATTGAAAGAAAGCAATTCGAGTGATGCTGCTAATGTGTGCATCTAAGGAGAGATCTGAATCAAATGTGACCCCTAAGTTTTTTACAAACGGACTGGGCAATACTGGACAGCCATCTAGATTTAGGATAGATGTATTATTTTTATCAGATACATTTACTTAAGTAAAGCACTTCTTCCACCTCTGATTAGCCTTGTTCAGATCGTATTAGTTTAAGCCCCTTAATTCACAATCGCTTGGGTTGTGCATTGTAAGATTGCAATATCAGGTGTAAGTCACTTTGGATATGCTGCTAAATGTAAACATAAATATAAATGTAATCCTGGCTGTGACCCTAAGGGTGGCCCTCTGCCAGCTGCTCGGTGTCAGTGTGTAGTGTGCAGGTGTGAGACGGAGGAAAAGAATCAAATTTAGAAAATAATCCGGATAGTTCAGATCAGCAGTATGTACTGTGCTAGTCAGCTCAGACATTTAATTCCCTAGATTCCGCGTGGTTTGGCTGATTATCTGTCCGTTTGCTCTTAACAGGGGTAAGATTAACCTCTCATGAAGCAGTGTGTGTGTGTTTTTTGTAAAGATGAATCTGTCATCCTCACACAGCCTGTCCAGCATGTGCTGAGCCTGAAATGCCATGACATGTGAGACCGAATATAGGCAGGGGGGTTAGAGGAAGGCGTGGGTGACACAGCAGCAGGTTGGCTTTCAAAAAAACAAGCAGCAGCTGCCCTGGCAACCCCAAAACATGCATAAACAGACTTCTACAAGGAGAGAAGCTACATGAAGGGCACGGAAAGATTAAAGCAAATTATTATAGGCATAAATCATCATGGCAAAGCAAGGCAAGGCTGATTTGCAATGTCAATGGAATCATAGTTATTGCACATAATTAAGGAATAATTGCTTTAAAACCTTTTCTAATTTATTAAACACGTATAAAGCATGCTAAATTGTAACATCAGAGAAAAAAGTCACAGCTTGTTATCAGGGTAGGGCGGAATAGCAGTAACTCTCTTATTTACAGATCATACACTAACAGCATGTGCGCAATAGGGGGCGCTCTTACTTTAGATTCATTGGCAGGTCATGCAAATGTACCAGAACCTTCCTACAAAGCACATGGACGTGTATTGCTAGGCTGTTTTTAAAATAAAATAATAAAGTAATGGCATGTACTGTACTGTGCAAAAGTCTCAGGACACTATTTGGGACACAAATTGTGGGTTTTTTTCATTTTGTGTACATATGTCATGTGTTTTCTGTTTGTATCTTAATAAAAAAAGATAAATAAGTATATATGGTCAATATACTGTTGCTAAAACTAAATAATGCTGCTGATGTTCAGAGGTACAGTAATGAGTAAGAGGATGGACAACACTGACATTAAAAATCTAAATATCTTACTTGTTTGTTAGTGTGGTCTGCAGCCTAAATTGTTTTAAGATGCCTCTTTAACCTCTGCACCACTAATGAGAAAATTAGGAATTAAAATTCCTGAAGGAAGGCCCTTAACCCTGCTCATAAGTGTAAGTTACTCTGGATAAGGGCAGCTGCTAAACATGATGTGCACACCATGACCAAAAGTATGTGGACACCCTTTCTGATTAGTGATCTCTGTTATTTTATTTATACTCACTGCTAAGAGGTTCAAATACAAAAAATATGGATGGAACAGCGTTCTGTTTAACAATTTGTATGCGTCAGGCACCTAGTGTTTTAAAGCATCATGTTAGTTGATCTTTTTTAAAGTAGTATCAGTTTTGTATTATTTAATTCTTCCTTTTTTCTTCCTTTATGTTTAGTTTTTATTCTTTTTCATTTTTCTGTTTGCTTATTGTTTTTGGCAAAGTTGCATTCGTATGTATAAAAGGTCTTATAAATAAATTCATCATTATAACATGAAGCTAACAGTTATAGACTCTCCATATGCAAGCAGTGGTAGCAGAATGGGTTGTCCTGAGCTCCTCTGTGCCTCTCAGTAGGGCTCTGCCCTCCAAAAGTAAAGTCCATAAAGAGATAGTTTGCCAGCTTTGATGGAGAACTTGGCTGGCATCCACAGAGCCCTGACCTTAACTCCATCACACATCTTCGAATTGGAACAGCACCAGTGAACCAAGTCTTTTTGTGCATATGCCAAAATATGGTGGAAAGCCTGTTCAGCAGAAAGCGGGGCTTAAACACAAACAGCCACTGATGTCATTTTTGGTGTCCACCATGTTTGGCTGCATGCAGCTGTTCTTACTGAGCTATGAGCCTCAATATTATTCCTCAATTAGCTAGTCTAGATGTGAACGTGAATCCAGGGCGCAGATGGAGACTCGTGCCTGGTTCTTCTTGACGTCACTGCGGGAGGTAGGAGGGAGGACGGAGCGAGAGTGGAGGGGATGGAGGTGACGGAAGGAAAGCGGGAGCGGCCGGGAGCACGACTCCTGATCCAGATCCTGATCCGCGCCGCGCATTACGCGCTCTCCATCCTTTCCGTGTCTCTGCGTGTTTGATCTTTTAACGAAATCACGCTCGGTTTGGGTCTCACCGCCGCGCTCGTGAGCCGGATTCTGCACCATCCGGACCAAAATGCGGAGTTAAACCTGCAGTGGCTCGCGTTGCTCTCCGGTTCTGCACTCGGGGATCGTTTGGAACGATGCGTCCGCAGCTATGGAGAGCCGTGCTGGGGATGAGCGTGCTCTTCCAGCTTGTCTTGGCAGGAAAATACGGTGAGTACATGCAGGAGGGGAGATGAAAAGTCAGCCAACATAAGACGGGCCCAGTTCGATTATAGATTATTTTTCACAACTGTTAATTCCGCACTCCACCCTAAACACCAGGCTGCTTGTTAGGGTGGTGTTGTTTTGGAGATAGGTAATAAGGGGATGGAGAGAGAGAGATTCGATCTGCGCTTCACATCTTCCATCTTCTATCAAATCTCATAAAACAAACACATTCTGTCCTGGTCCTAAACCAGCTTGAACCCAGATTGATTTTTATGATCCACCTTATGTTTATGGAGCAACTGGTGGAAAACTGGGAGAAAGCTGTCAGGACCACGGACAGCACCACATTACTGCCTGCTTTTAAACGATTAGACTCTAATGCATCTTTGTAATTGATTACCACGGACTACAATTAGGTCAGGTTAGCTTTTAATGAGATTGAAAGACAAAAGTTTTGAATGTTGAGAATGACGAATGAGAAAGTTCTGCAAAACCCATTGATATAACCACCCTTAGATTGTCATTAATGGGCACGGGCTATTTTCCAAACAGGGATGTATGTGATTTAATGGCAGGCATTATGTGTTTGAATTATGCTCTCTTTTTGAGTGCTGTCCCTCATCCCTTCATGTTTCCCCTTGATGTTTCCCTTTGATGTTCTTTCGCCCAGCAGTGTCTGTAACTAGGATAACGACAGCCATGTTTGCATTGAAAACAAGAACGCCTTTTATAAGTGAAAGGTCACTAATTACGCTTGATAAATCACAATGGGGAGAATATTACAGTCTTCGTGCAAAATCTTCCGCTTTTAGAAGGAAGATAAATGCATAAATAATGAGGCAAATGGCCAGAAAAGGTAGCAACATACATTTTGATCTTATTCTAGTCATTAAATGACTTTTGCATTATATATATTATGACTGTCATTGCTTGTCATTGTACAAAATTATTCAAAATCCATCAGTGGTGTACAAAAGAAAAGCTAAATAGACCAAAACTGAATTTTCAGTACACCCTACAGGATGATGGTAACATGGTTAATCTGTGTCTTATTAACTAAATCATGAACATATAAATACCATAAATATGAAAATCTGATATTTTTAATTACAAATCATAGGACCAGCATGGCATTCGTGTTTGGTAAGTTCCTCCTTTTGCTTGTGCATACGAGCTGCAGGGACTCCATCAGTTTGTGTAAAATCTGGTCATCCATGTTATCCAGACTGATTTCACAATATTCCAAAAAGCATCCTGTGATGCTACTGAAAGCTCGGCTTTCTCTGTCTTCAAGTGCCCCTTTAAATGCTCAGTGAATTTTAGATCAGGTGACTGTGGAGGAAAGTTCTTGACAGCCAGTGTTCCTTGATCTTCTTCTTTAAATAGTTGTTGCAAAGCGGTGAAAGCTCACTGAACAAAATATGAATCACCTTGCATGTTTAAGGTGGTAGTAACTTCAGGCTCCTGCAGGTGACATTGCACGAGGAAGATTGGACTATAAATACCTGTGGGAATGCAATACATAGATTGAGAAGAGGTGGTACAGTGCAGTGAATGTCTAGTTACTTCTAGTAGTCAACAAAGGAAAGCCTGGAAGTAAAGCGATTTGGATTCACAAGCAGTGAAACATGCTGGCAGTCCCTACAATTCTGACGAGAATTTCCTGTAGACTTGTACACGTTGAAACACCTAAAAATTCAGCTGCTTCCTTCACACTATGACCTTTGGCACATCCAAATGCACTGTACCACCTCTTCTCAATCTATGAATCGGGTCACACACCGTGCAGGTATTTATAGTCTGATCATCCTCATGCAACCCAACTGCAGTAGTTTGAAGTTACTACCACTTTAAACATGCATTCATATTAATGATTAATAGCATAAACTTTATAGCCATTGAGGCAAATGCACGTCTTATCAGATTTAGTTTTACAGCCTCCCAGATTCTGGCAGGTTCCTGTTCAAAAAGTAAATTCCAAAATGCCTGATTATCCTGATTATCATACTGTCTTTGTGTGTTTTGATCAGTTATTGTTACTAATATAAAACATACGTTTTGTAGAACAAACCGTGTTGCTGGCTGCCTAATCGCTCCATTTCCTGTATATCTCTCTCTCCATCTATCGTGCTCCGTCTCCTGTGTGGCGGTGACTCACTGTGTGCATGGAGACCCACGTCACACTCTCTCCATACATCCTGCACCATCACGGGTCCATGCAAATGCTTCCGATTGCCACGGTGCAGTTTCCCAAACTCCAATCCCTGTCTTTGCCCTATTTTATGCTATTTGAGGTTTTCTTTGACGGATGCATGACTGAGTGTCTGTAGACGACAACGCTAGCGTGAAATGGAAGCTGTCAGATCAGAGATGCCATCTCTCCCCATTTCTCCCGAATCACTCATTTAGTCAAGCAGCTCAGATCACCGCCACCTGTTAGCAAGTGGGGAGAGCGAGATTGACAAGCCAGCTCCCTCCTATTTATATTAGCCATGAATAATTCAAGTCAGATGGTGCTCAGTGGGGCCAAACGCACCAGCACATCTGTTTATCTCCTGTGATGGAAAAGCTGATGAACCAACAGTAAAACATTTAGCAGAAGGATTTCCGCAATGATCAATCAATATTCATTCTCAATTCCCGCTCTTCCTAATACATTTTGGTACGATCCATCCTCGTATGAGATGATGCTTGGAAGATCCAGTGCAGACCTCAGTAGGATTGTAGAGGCTCTCATTAAGCCACTTCAGGTTTTATTCATACCCAGGTTTATTGCTGAGGCTCCTTATCTGTTTTTCTGGCTCCATGTACTTTGCGAGACCATCCGACTTCGCCCCCAATCTACACACACACACACACACACACACACACACACACACACACACACACACACACACACACACACACACACACACACACAC